>VXAL01017826.1:26761-71799 GCA_013399475.1 Chauna torquata | reverse complement strand
CGGGGCGGGGGCGGCCGCGGAGGCCGAGCGCCGCGGGGGGGCCGAGGTGCGTGCTGCGGTCGCCGCCGTGCGGCACCCGAGCGGGGCGGGAGTGACCTGCGTTAGTAAATCGGAGCCGTCGCGAACTCGCTGCGATTTTTCTGTAATGTCTTGTTGGCAGAGGGAGAGTTCTAGGGCTGTTGGAAGATCAGACGGAGATGTGTGCCTTCTTGAAGTCTGGTCAAAACAGTCGTAATGAAAGAGAACTGATTTATCGGCTCCGAATAGATGTTCAGGTGTAAATATTATTCCGTTTGGAACCCAAAAGAATTTCCTGCGCTGGAAAAAATGTAGTGGTTGAAAGAGCATTTTTTTGAAGGCAGAGGAAGATATTTTTATCAGCCAACACCACTGTCCTCTGTGGTTTGCTACTAGTATAAAAATCTGGCATTGATTTATAATACTCCTAGAGGAATTCAGAAGAATGATAACTAAGTCTTCAGCTTCTTCTTTTCTTTTTTTTTTTTTTTTGCAGTTAATAAGAAAGACTGCAGGAAACTTTAAACAAAGCTGTGTTTTAGTCTCCAATTTTGCATTAATACTAATGATCTACCCCACCACAGAAAAGATTTGGGTTATCTGTTCTTCTGGTTAAAATTAATGGATGGTTAAAATGACAATAAAATGTAAGATCTTTGTTTCTAAAGCAGCAGGAGAAGATGGAATCCTGTTCTCCGTACCTGAAGTCATTAACGCTTTCTTTTTGATATCATAAACACTTGTACACAAGAAGGTATCAGAAGGTGAAGAATGAGTTTTAGGAACAGTAGAAATCTTCAGAATTGTGTTTTATAGGGGTTGGTCCTGCGCTTGGTTGGATTCTTTACTTTGAGATGAAATATTTTGGCTTAGGTCTTGAATATTCCTGCTTTGGAAAGTAAGGAATACAAGTAAGTTCTTTAATTCTCTGGTTTTAGAGCCCACAAGCTTCCTAGACTGTGGTTGGTTGGTTGATTTTGTATGTTCCCCCCTCATACCTGGCTCCAAGCTCCTATATGAACTCTTAAACATTGCTATATCTTTATTTCCCCAGGTAAACTAGTCCTAGTCCAGTTAATAATGGTTTTGTACATTACAGCGAGCATCATACAACATCTTATTTTATGGGTGTCTGCGGTATCCCCGCATCCCCAGTCTTTCCCTTCCCTTCCTTCCCTTCCTTCCCTTCCTTCCCTTCCTTCCCCTCTTTGAGACTAGTGTCCTAGTTCTCTGAACTTGTTTTCTGAACTGGTGTTCTTGTGGCTTTTGGGTGGTGTGGTTTGGGGTTTGCTGGTGGTTGGANGTTCTCTCCGGTATCCCCGCCTCCCCCGTCGTTCCCTTCCCTTCCTTCCCTTCCTTCCCTTCCTTCCCTTCCTTCCCCTCTTTGAGACTAGTGTCCTAGTTCTCTGAACTTGTTTTCTGAACTGGTGTTCTTGTGGCTTTTGGGTGGTGTGGTTTGGGGTTTGCTGGTGGTTGGATTTCTTGTTTGTTTGTTGTGTTTGTTTTGTTTTTTTAAATATTGCTGAAAATATTCTTTGCTTTCCAGGAACACACATTCCTTGCTCGGCAACCATTAGACTCTTCCGTGTCAATTTGCTACCATAATTTCTGCCGCATTGTTAAGGGTGGTTTATTTATTATGGTTGACTTAGGCATTGAGAAGCAAGCTGTCACCCATTCAGGTATTTTTGAGGGCCTGATCTTTCTGCAAACTGTTGCCATGTGTTTGCACTTCTTGCGAACTTCGTCTTTGTACTGCTTCTTTCTGAAACTAGCAATTAGCATCCCATCACCTTTTTAGGGTCAAATTTTAATAAATGCAGATACGATACCTGTTGTACAAGCTGTTACTGGGGAGCCTTGCTAGTAGTGAAGTGTTGCATTTTGACTGACATGCGTTTATACAAAACTACTTCTTTCCAGTATTTCACATTTCTTAAATGTTTTTAATCATTACCACATGCATTCCGAAGAATTATTTAACTAGGGAAACACTAGATCATTCGTGATGGTGGACAGCTTCGAAAACTGTGTCTAGTGTCAAATGTGAGTGACTACTAACTAATGAATGTTTTACAGAATATTTACTTGTACTGTCTTTCTGTTTATTCATGAGGAAATGCTTTAAAACACTGATTCAGTACTCAGCTTAAGTTCTCTTGACTCTGTGGCTATGAAACTGAACTCAGACAAAAGAAGGCTGCTGTGTAGATGGTGACTAGTTAGAGTAATCAAGTTCACGGTCTACAACAGTGGTTTCTTCTTGTCTTTCTCCTTTAGATGCTAGGCGTAGCTTCACCGTGCTGTGTGTAGTGACTTGATAGTAGTACACACTGAATTTAATCACCGACGCCATGCAGAGCTTCAAGTGCTATGCTTTGAAATTACTTTTTGGAAGATGTTCTTTTAGAGCTTTATTGGGTGTTTTATTGTCTTAATTTTCAAGAAAACAGACTTTTCTAGAACAGGGTTGTCATTTTATGATCAGCATGGCACTGCAATGGAGAATGGTGATAAAGAGGAGATTCTGAAATTCAACCAGATTACTGTCTACAAAATGCACTTGCAGAAGATACATAATGCCTAGAAGCTTCTTGGCCCAAAAGAGAATACAAAAACAATTTTCACCACCAAAGAAACAGGATCTAATTTCAGTTCTAATGCTGTTGGAAAATGTAATGTTGTGAAGAGTGGTGGAATAAGGAAAGTAAAAGTTCAGGTTGTCTCGTTTTTGTTGAAATAGGCATGAAAAATGTTAGCAGATCGTTATTCATTAATGATTAATGTCTCTTCTGTTCAATAGGAAGGTAATGGAGCTAGGTCTTAAACAGTTCGGTGTCTTAAAGTTAAAATTGTTTCCTATTTAAGTCATTAGAGGCCAGAAACCAAAGGGGAAGCAGCGAAAACAAATGGTGACAGGTTGGCGAGGCTTTGTATTTAGGGGTCGTTGTGGTAGAATTAAAGGTTGGTTTTTATCTTAACAGCGCTAGCGCTTATCGAAGTACAGGTGGCTTTTGAAAATGGCTCTGAAATACTTGCAGCTTTGTTCTGTTTCAGTGGTTTTAAAGTAGTTTCTTGATAGCTTGTTGAATCTTAGTACTCGGAGTAAAATTAAATTACTATTAAGCGCTGTGGGATGTGGGCTTTGTTGCCTTGTAACAGGTTGTCAAAGGTAACTGAATTGTATCTAATTATCATTACTACTTAAGTTTACCTTTTTAAATATTAAGCTTTATGGCCCACCCCATTGTTATCTGTTAGAAAGCATTTTTTCAGTTTGTAGGTATTCACTTGGTGCAGGTGTTAGGTGTACTTGTAACATTTCTCTGGGTTGAGCTGTGCTAGTATCTATCCAAGAAACACATGGAGTTCCTGTTATGCTACACTGACAGTGCTCTGTGAAGAACCACGTAGATGATGAGAGCTGTGTTTCATATTGTTAAAGTAATTCTTCTGTCCTGCTCCAAGCAAAACATGTTGCACTGGTGAAAGTGCAGCTTTACTTTTGTAACTGTTTACACTGGAGGATTCTGCTGGCAGAGCTGTGTTCGTAAGCCTTTTCTGAACCCCAACCAGGAGAATAACAACTGTTGTTGTGATTAGCTTTTTAAAAAGGTATATAGGAGTGTCAAAATCTTGGTTGATCTAGGAAGGACAGTTAGATAGCTGGTTTTGATGTAATGTGCTTAGGGACAAAGTTTACGTTTTCACCTAACCAGCTGGAAGTCATCTAAATTCAGAAGTGTTCTTCTGTTAATAACGGGGTGATGAATGATTTAAAAAGGTGTAAAGAACTCAGATCTGTGTATGTTGCACACGAAACTGCCGTATTCGAGACACAACAGTCTCCTGACCCGTTTGCGGGAAATACTAATAGAGTAAAAGTTAGATGTGGTTCGAGTGTGGGCTCTGCATGGGATGTGCAGCCACTCTGTTCATCTCTTGTCGTCTTATCACCAGCGTAAAGGGTATGACTTATTGAAACCACGCTGGCGGCTCGCTGCCGGGAGTCTGCCCGCCTCTTTGGAAGGGGCTGCGTACATGGTGCTCGGTAGGTGTCATACTGAACGGCAGAATCGTCAGCAGAGAGATGAGCTCTGTCTGTGGGGGAAGAAAGAGTTCCTGCTACTGGAGTAGTCCAGCTTGCTGAGCTGTGTAACTGACAGCAGGCTGCTGCGTTCCAGTTGGAAAAACCTGAGGAAACTCTAAATGCCAAATGTGTCAAGCACAGCAATTACTGTGTAAGTTGTAAAGCAACTGAAATCTTTCTCTGAATGACTGGAAACTAGAGAGAAGAGCGGAGTCCTGTGCTAGTGACTGGATTCTTCTGGCCAGAAGTTTCCCTTCAGCAGAATCTTTCCCAGCGATTCCCTACCCAAGGACTGAGTTAAATGAAAGAGCAGCCCCAGTCATCTCTTCGTATTAATGGGAAAGCATCTTTGTGTTGTCCGACATCCCTGAGCATTTTCTTGTAAAACAGCTTGCTTCGTTTTGCGTATGTTGGAAGCAAAATGTCTCAATAAGACTTGTTCAGGAAAATATTGGGGGGGGGGCGGGGAACAAAACCTATTCCTGACCACTGATAGCCTTGCCATCAATGCAGAAGTGTTAGTATTATGACAGAAGTTTAAAATATATTTGTTTGACCTGGATGACCTTTCACGACATGTTAGGCCATCCTCCTGCTTGCATTGTCTAGAGAGCATATTCATTTTACTGCTATTCTGTTTGTGGTTCTTCCTTCAGACATGCAGGGTAAGAGAAGCAATATAAGCATTCTCAGATTCTGATAAGGGATTTTATCAAGATGAGTTACATCCAGTCTGCTTTATTGTTGATACCTTTGTGAATTCTCATTTTGACTTAGCCTCTGGGCAACCTGTGCAAAGGGCATATCCTTTTTCTTTTTTCCACCTGTTTTTAGCACATAAGCTTTTATCCTCCCTGTTCGTGGGTTTTTTGTTTTTTGTTTTGTTTTTTTGTTTTGTTTTTGTTTTTTTTGTTTTGTTTTTTTGTTTTGTTTTTTTGTTTTGTTTTTTGTTTTGTTTTTTGTTTTGTTTTTTGTTTTGTTTTTTGTTTTGTTTTTTGTTTTGTTTTTTGTTTCCTTTTTTTGTTTCGTTTTTTGTTTTGTTTGGCCACATGTTTAAGGGCGTGCTTTTAATACCTTGACACTTAACTAGGTAAGCGTAGTTATTTGCTCAGGTCAGTCAAATAATAAATATAGAAATCTGGGAGGCTTTTGGTTCCAGAACCCTTGTAGCAGCTTCCAAATCACTGCAGGCACACCTTCCAAATCTGTGGTCTCTGTGCACTAGAACAGCACTGTTTTGGAATAAGGTTGGGCAGTGCAGTAGTTTTCCAGCTGAAAATATACATGGAAATAGTGTAATTTGTCTTCAAGAGGTGATAGGGATAACTTTATTCTTGCTGTTTTCATAGACAATTGGATTGTAGTCCAGTATCTACAGCTGGAATTCACAGCACTCAGCCAGAAAGTACTGATTCTTTTATGCATGCAGTTCTTCTTAATTCCAGCGCCTGTTCCTGCTGGACTGGGAAAGAGTGATGGAAATAATCAGAAGCCACCAATTCCCCCTCTGATTCTTTTGACTTTGCATTTATCTCTTAAGTGCAATTTTGGGAAGGTTGGTTTTTAAAATGATCTTTTAATAATTAGGTGTATTTGGAAAACATTATTGTACTGTTAGCTTTTTCAGTCTCCTGTTTTGGGGATGAATCATCTGAAATGATACCATTATTAGGTGGAAAATAAATGCAAAGTAAGGAAAGTATTTCCTCTTCTCGTGAGTACCGAATTCTACAAAAACTAAGAAAAGTATTTAGTTTAGGTTGTAATTGGTGGTTGAAAGCTTCTTAATGTTCTGCCTTGCCAGTTACTGCCTTTTCTTGCCAGTCTGTCATGTAGCCAAAAACCCTAAATAAATGTAGATGTTGGTTGGCAGAAGAGAAATATTCCTCTGTGTTGTTTTTAAGCTATTTCTCTAGTACTTAAAGCTGAAACGTTGTCTGTCCCATCACTGTTTGTTCTTAAAGCCTGCTTATAAGACAAGATACATCTGGAACAACAAAAAAAAAATTGTAGGGCAAAGAGAGGAAACAGCCTGTCAGCTATGCATTTGTCCACTTCTGCCCTGAAATAAACATAAGAAGCATCTTGCTCTTCAATAGAAATGGGTTGACTTCAGTTTCATTGAAAATCACAGGCAGAGAAGCGTTGATACGATCAATTATTGCAGTCAAGTGAACGTGCTGCTAAGTATTGCTAAAAATGACTTACCTGACAAATTTTCAAAAGTTTGAGGCAGCTTTACTGTAATAATTGCTCTGAAACCTGAAAGTACGTAATTGTTTTATAAAAAAATATCTTAGACTAACCTCGAATTGGAAACGCCTTGCTTAAATGATAGGTTGATGGTCTCCTACAAAACAAAAAGAAGCTGCTTTTTCCTTGGCTTTTTGAAGCGAGTGCCTCAGGGGTATAAATGTGAAAATAGTAACTCCAAATTAATTTCAAGAGATTTAGACTTGCATCCTAAATGTGAGTAATAATATAATGAGGTTAGACTATAGCTGAAACCTCCCCCTCACCACGAGAGGCAGGTATGGACAACCTGTCCTGAGTCTCATCATTTGATTTAAAGCTAGGTACTGAAGATTTTTTTCAGCATTTGTATATAATACACTCCACTAACAGGCGCAGAATCACAGGCAGTTAATATAGTTTGGAAGGGATCTCTGGAAAAGTCATCTGTTTGAATCTCCCGCTCAAAGCAGGGCCACTTTTTGGTCAGGTTGCTTAAGTTTTGTCTTGATGAGTTTTGAGTATCTCCAGCTTGTTGAGGTCTGTGTGAACAGCAGGTCTGCCTTCCAGCCTCTCCACCACTCCCCACTAATTTGGTATCAGCCACGAACTTTTGTGGAGCACCTTCCATCCTGTTGCTCAGGTTGTTAATAACGATGTTGTATGGTGTTGGCCCTAAGATCAACCCCAGAGGGATGCCACTTCGCTGGCTGCCAGCTGAAGTTTACAGTATTGCTTACAGCCTTCTGAGCCTGAAGGTGCAGCAAGTTTTCCACCACCTTACAGTACACATATGGGGCCCATATTTAACCAGTTTGGCTTTAAGGGTGCTATGGGGAGCCCAGGTCAAAGGCCTTTCTTCACCCTGTGTATTTGAAGGAAAGTTTCAAAGTTTCTGTGATTGCTGGTGCAGAAAACCTTTATATGAGTGCTGTTGACACTAATACAGCTAAATTGTTACAATTCTCTATGTGAGAGAAATTGCTTAGGATTTTCTAGTTTCTTATTGGTAGCGGAAGTGTTGCAGAACTTTTACTTTTGTCCAAGGGAGCAGGACAAAAAAAAAAAAAAGTAATGTGAAAGATGGGAAGAGGTCAGTCCATCTTGTTGCTTTATTCTATTGTCTCAGGTAGATGAAGCTACTAATACTTTGGAAGAGTAATATTAAAAAAGATTTTCTCTGGAAAAATTATTGTATTTTTATATTTTAATTGTTTAAGTAACCATATTGTAACCCTCTAAATTGAGAGTATTCTGATGCAACTATCCTGAATGATGAAAAATGAGTTTGTGTTTTGGCTTCGTTCCCCAGTGGGATCCGCCTTTGCTATCTCATTTCTCTTAAATATTTCAGTATTTAGAACCATCTTCCAATGGTAATGGGATTAAATAGCAATTTCAGGTATTTGCGTGGTGTTTTCAAAAGTAAGTTCTAATATTCATAGTGGTGGAGGAAATAATACCTTAATGAGTAAACCATGAAAAATGAAAAAATGAAAGGCTAAATGAGCACTCCAGAGTTCTAAAACCTCATTGTTTGTATTTGTCATGTCTTCAAAATCCCTTTGTGACTTTGGGGACCCCACGCCTGAATATTTGGAGCTAATTACTGAGAGGCTCATTTATTTAATACATTAGGCAGGAGATATATTGTAAGGTAATTTATTCCAGATATTTTGTATTTCATAAAATTAGAATTTTGTGTTTGTTTATAGTAGAAGGAACAAATTATAGATGATACATTTTAGACTTCTATACTTTGATTTGACTATTTCGTAGAAACATAGAACATCCCGAGTTGGAAGGGACCCACAAGGATCATCGAGTCCAACTCCTGGCTCCACACAGGTCTACCCAAAAATTCAGACCATATTTCTAGTGAAACAATGCTGATTCTAGTTCTTAATTTCCAAAGCTATAAGTAAATTAGTCTAATTTTTTTATTTTTCTACTGTAGGTTCAGGAGGCTGAAAAATGTTGCCCCCAAAAGGGGATGATGGTGTTTTTAATACAGAGTGAGGGATTTCTGTCTGAACTGGAAAGTGTGCTTTATTTGTGATTTGTCTTCATAACAATATATATATATTTGTAAGAACTATTTTCATAAATTACTTTTTTCAGTACTTTGAATAAAAAAAAATACAACCCTTCTTCCACTGTGTTTCACAGATGTGACTTTCTCTGAAGATACAGAAGAGTACAAACAAGGAATGGATTAATTTCAGCAGTCATTAATAAACTACGAGAAGTGTTGTGAATTAGTCTATTTCTCCAGACTTGCATTATTATTTTCCTTTCCAGCAGTCTTTTCATGCTTTGAATGTGCTATATCCCAGATGTGTTACTTTCAAAAGAACCAAGCTGAAAAAAACAAACAACTCCCAAAACAAATAACCCCCCACCTCCTATGCCAGACAAGCAAAAACAAAATGCCCACTGCACCACCACCCTGCCAGCCCCCCGCTCCAAAAGAAAATCCAACTCTTGACTATTATGCTTGGCAGACTGTCTTACCCTATGTCAGTTTTGCTTTACGTAACCTGGATATTCATGCTTCTTTGATGGCAACCAAGTTTGGGCAGATCTTTTTTTTGGGTCACTTTATATTTTGACAGGTTTTTTTTCTTTATTTTCATTATTTTTGTTTAGTTTCTGTGTATCCCAGTAAGAGCTGATGGGAAATAGCTCCTTTTTGAGAGGGAGAGGTTAAAACAATTCCCTTCCCCCCAGTTCTAAATTAAATACAGTAATATGAATTGATGCAAAATATTTATTGGCACAAATTTCATGTTTCTTACTTCATTGCTTCTTTAAAACTTATACATGTTTTCTATGTCCTCTGGTAGCTCTAAATATACAGGGGACTTATGGAAAGGTCACTGCTAAGCGTTCAGTTCCACACAAGCTTGTACTGATTCCTTAATACTGTCTTTACATTATGTGGTTTGCATTCATTACGTTTATGTGAACTTTTTATTGTGAGTGTTTTTCTGTTACATTTTTTTTCTTTTTTAAGTTGGAGTTGTATATTTAAAGACTTTTCAAATGGAAGATCGTAGGTGGATGACTATTTCCCGTGCTTTACGAGGTCATGGGAAATTAAAATGAAAAACCACAACTCTGATGTTTTGTTTCGGGATTTTAATGTTTGATCTGCTTGCATGTTGCCTGGGAGGGCTGGATGGAACATTTAGGTCTCTCACTGCAGGCCTGCAGATGTCGTGTGCAGCTCTGTCATGTTATCTTACTGTGTAATCATCATGTCCTCTTAAAAGTAGACAGATTTTGTGCCTAACATAAGAACATCATCATGACCGCAGGTACGTTTTAAAACAAAAAAAATAAACACAAAACACACCAAGCAAAAACACCTTGGTGAAACAAAATAGCTCTGTCAACAGCAAATTCTACCTTTCTCAACTCTCACCTGTCTTCAAACAAAAATGTGAAACAAATGTGCACGAGGCACAGGCTTTGCACAGTATCTATTATGGAGTCCTTAGCAATGAGACAGCATTAATTTTCTTAATCTCATGCCTCTGTACATAACGTTTTGAACCTCTCTATGAGGGACTTGCAGAAGCACAGTTTGGGGCAGTGCTTTCTGAGCGTAGACATTGTATCTAAGCATAGTTGAGGTTGGAAGGAACCTCAGGAGGTCTTTAGTCTGACCTAGTTGCTCAAGGTCAGGTCTTGAAAACCTCCAAGGATGCAGACAGCACAGCCTCTCTGGGCAACCCTTCCATTGCCTGACTGTCCTTAGGTTGCAAATGTTTTCCCTTGTGTTTGGTCAGAACACCTTTTGTTTCGGTGTACATCCCTTGTCTCATTCTCCTGCCATGCATTGAGCCTGGCTCTCTACTCGCTGGCTGCCTGAGACAACTGGAAAAAAGATGCTTTTGCTTTTTTTTTGTTTTTGGGCAGAGCAACAACCTAGGCCTGCTTTACTCAGCAGAAGTAACAGGTGCTAATGGGATTTGAGGTACAGAGGCAGGATAGCCAGGCGGAACGCAAATAACAGGGAAAAAGTATTGTGGAATAATTGCCGTTCATCTGTATATATGGCAGCTAGGCCAAGTGCATCAATCACTAGAGAGACTGAAGTAGTCAGCAGCAACTGAGATTTCCCCTCTTTTACCATTCGCCTTCTCAGCCCTCTCTAACCTTGTTAATTATTTTTGTGAGTCACAGGAACCTATGCGTGTCCTACCTGTCTGCTGCAGTTACTGGTGTGTATTTTATTCATTACGTTCCATGCAATATTTAGTTCAGTGTTTGTAAGAACATGGGATTTCAATTGACGCTTTTTCCCTCTGCATGCGTATAAGTTCACTTAATCACTTTGTGAAGCGCTAGCTTGATTCTTTCTCTCAGTGCACTCTAATAAGACCGATTGTAGTAGGTCTGACCAAGGAGCCACCTAGCATAATGTCCTACTCCTACAGTGGCCATAAATGGATATGTAGTAAGGAAAAATAATGTGGAAATCTTATCAGGTATTTCCTGTGAGTTAGTCTTATAGCCTCTTGACAGTTTTCATCTTGAGGACTTGCAGCATCGGACAAAGGTTACTAAATAGACCGAAGTTCTCTTCCAAGTACTTTTTAGTCTTACCTTGCATGTGTGTAAAACGTTAGCATACAGTCAATCATTGGGCAAGGAGGTCCACATTTCTAGCAACCCTTACTTATGATGAGCCACCTTTTTATGGTGATTATTTTGCCCTTCTGGCCCCCAAAACCCAACATGGTATCTGTTAGCCTCATTTCATGATCCCTGCTCACTAGTTAATTCTACAGCAAGGCTGTTGTAATGGTTCAGAGGCTTTTTCTGATTTTTTGTTTTTGTTTGTTTAAGTTTGATGGGATTTCTGGTCTATTCTGTTAGTCTTGCTTGACAGGCTTTTNTTTTTTTTTTTTTTGTGGTTCATCATTAAGGAAGGTGGTCCATCCAATGCTCTGCCAAGATTTTAGATTGGCTTAAGTTGCTATGGAACCATACTTGAAGATGAGGTTTTCTCTGCAGATCAGTTTGCATGCACCCCATGTTCCCTTGTAGACTTCTGCTTTTGCAAGTATTCAGCCCTAACTCTCATACCACTTTGAATGAAAAGATCAGGATCCTCATCATACAAGTTCTTGTACAGCCAAGTTCATATGACTTCACCAACCAGCTCCTTTATTAGAGTTTGTCCTTTTGAAATAAGTATCTTGTTAAGGACCTTCTTTAAAATGGAAGCCTAATTATTTTACTAACTGAACCAGCTTGTGGTGGTTCAGTACAAAACTGTAATGTCCTCTTCAGTTACCAAAATCCAACCTCTTACTGGTTTAGTAATTTGGATAAGAAGCTTGTGTACTAAAACATCTAGAAGTATCCAGGTTCTACCAGGTAAACAGTTACCTTGAGCTTAAAAATTTTGACACCTGTTTTCCTTGTATATTTTACCTTTTCATTTCTATGTTTTTTTCTGGGAAGAGCAAGGGACAATTGACTTGAGTGTTGCAGATTGCTGTTGGATTTTTTTTTTGCTTGCTTGTATGTAAAGAAAAAAATTGCTGACTGTAGAGACTCCTGTGTTTACATATGTGTATAAATGCTACATAAGAAGTTAGTTCCTAATGATTGAAGTAGTAAAAAACCAAACAAATGCAATATTCATTCCTGAATGGGTCATTAATTTAAAATAGCTTCTCAATTGTTTACATAGTGCTTGTTGTCTTGTTTTACTGCCTTCTGCAAGCCAGCAACACCAAAGGAAACTAAGCTGACCTACATCTTTTATAATTGGAAAGGGTGGAAAAGTTGTTAATATTGAATGCTATGGTAGGTGGTAGCAAATGAGAAATTTGGTATTTGCAGGTTTTTCCTCCTTCTTTACAGTGTTTAGGTATGTATTTGCCTGCTAAGGTCCTTTTTTTCAGATTAACAAGCAGAAGCTGTTACATCAAAGCTGAATTTATATATATGTTTTTTAACAAAACAGCTTTTCTCCCCCTTTATTTAAAACATTTGTTTTTCTGCCCAGGAATATGAAACTTCTTGATATATTTTTCCTGTGTTTAAAGAATAAATATATTCAATATATTCTTTTCAGCTGATGAAAAATGACCTTTATTGCACAGTTCTTGAGCTGTTCTGGCAGCCCAAAGCAGATTATTAAACAGACCTAACTTTAAGAAAGCCTTTAAAACAACACTGTCCTGTGAGTAGTCATTTAGAAAGAGCTCTAAGGACACTAATTTAGTCTGAATAATTCTTCCAAGGTACAATTTACAGATTAGTTGATGATGTGAGGTATAATCTCAATTTCTTCCATAAAAACCGTTCTTTGTCTTTGCAGGTTAAATTTGTCATTACTCTTTTTATTATCAATCAGTGCTTTGCCAAGCCAGAACTATGCTAGTGCCTTATTAAACTTAGTTTTAAAAAATTTTTTAAGATAGTCATTCTAAGTTTGGCTACAGGTCTGCTTGTAGTCTGTGTCCCAGAGTGTTAATAACAAGTTGGGATGCAGGGTGTGTGTATTTTTTTACTTCGTCTGATGTGGCTTACCAAATTCTGTAGACTAAATCCAGTCTGAAATAGTGTCATGACTTCAATCTTAATGTTCTTCATGAAGCTGATATCTACCAGATTTGCCTCTAGAACAGAAAGTCAAAAGCTTGTCTTCCCCTTATTTTCTGTTGTAGGCTTTTATGTAAATTGTCATGTAACTTCTTATGTACTTATGTTAAAAGTTTTCTGTGAAGTCTGTTTTGGATGAAGATCTGTATATCTTGGAACGTAGGAGGTGGAATGGAACCTGGAAGTGCTTGGTCCTGCTGCAGATCATGTTCTAGACCCTGTACTAAGTGGGTTGCTTAGCTTCTGTGGTTAGATTGTCTGTCATACAGCCAGGTTTAGAGTTACTTTTTTTTTTCTCTCCTATAAAAGCTCTTAGATCCATATATGGAAAAGTGCTATGTAGGTTGAACTACTAGCACCAAGATGAAGGATTTAGTTTTAATGTGTGTAATATTGTGCTTCAAAGAAAATTGTATGGCATTGTCATTTCAATTACCAAAGCTACAGATGTCTGTAAAGTACTGCAACAAGCTGAATGATTTAAAATCTTGAAGAATGTACGGAGAGATTTTGCAGAGAAGTCCTTTGGGTCCATCCTTTAAGAAAAAAGGTAAAGCTATGGTTGGATTGAGGTGTTTCACATTAGTATTTGATGCCAAAAACGTTCTTTTTTATAAAACAAAAACAAAAAGCCACATTCGTTTCTGGTATAGAATGCTGTGATGAGGTTAATGGTTGTTTGGCACTTCTCTTATTAGTTTGCAGACTTGTCATTTTTGTTGATGAAGTTTGAGCATACCAAATGGCTTCTGACTTGGGGGAAAATGAGAAGGGAACAGCATACAACCAGACTCTATAGTGTGTTACAGAACTGGGTGTTGGCCAAGTTCGGCAAAAGCATTGCTGAAAGTCTGACTGTAAGATGTAGCATGAATGAGGTGTTGTACTTGTGTTTCTTTCACAAAGTTATTAAATGCTCTTAGTAAACACAGAAATGTGATAAATTGTCAGATTTGGGAATCTACGGCTGGATGTTTAAGTAGCATGTATTTGATGTGCTAAGTACTCTTAACAAAGCATTCCAGTGAAGTGTACTGGGACTGGGCATTTTGAGCATACTTGACAATTAAATTATATATATAGGGGCATGCATTCAGACATTTCTGAATAATGGCATAGCTAGAGTCCTAGCATATCTGTGAAAGAATTTCCTATTCAGCCTATTTCTCTACTCTTTTCATTTGTCACTAATCAAAAGAATTGAAAAAAAAGAGAGAGTCCTTAATCTTGCTTAATGAACTCCTCTGGGTAGAAAGACATAGAAACCCTAAAGGTAATTCTTTGTCAAAAGTGAGGTAAACTGAAAATGAAGAAAATTTATACAGTAAGTGCATGTAAACTTGTAACCCGATGAAGATGATGTGCATTGTAATTATCTTGCATGAAATAATGGCACCTCAGGCAGCTAACTTTTATAGCAAAATGTAGCACTTATTTTTAGCCAGAGGCAGAAACCCATTATCTGACAGTTTTCAGCCATTGTGTATAGTCTAAAACATAAATGGGTGTTTTAATATAATCCCACTTTGTGGGTTTGCTTCTTTCAATTAAAAAAAATAAGGCTCGTCAGATGTCAGCTCAGTTTTTGTCAAACTTACCCAGAGGCTATTTGAACGCAGGTGTTGCTAAGCAGCTCAACACTGGAAACCACTTCTCATAGCATGTTACATTTTTTATAAGATGCAAGAATGTTTGCAAATCAAAGCAGAAGAAATTAGAAATGGGTATGGTAATATGATTATGCATGCATGAAATATTCTCTGCTACCATTCTGCTTCCCTTTTTGATTCGTCATAAATTTCTTTGTGTTGTGTTTATTTAGAAAGATTTAGAGGTTGTTCATGTGTTTGTATGTTCTAAAGCTTTCAGCACTTGCTGTTAGCTGGCTCACCAAGACTGGAAAGTGAGATCTGAAGCCTGAATTCTGTATGTGATAAGCTTTCAGTTAATTGTCTGTTCCACAACGATAAGGGTAGACATCCCTATGGCTTTTTGTAAGCTCGTACATCTTACTAGTTTAGGTTGAGGATTGTTGTTATGCTTTGAGATCCCGCTTGGGTCGGTCTGGGAGCACTGTGCCTGCATTCATGCACTGCTGAACTTGGGGCTGCTAAATCTCGCCGACCTAACCTGGCTCCATCTAGAAGCACTGGGAAATGGGGATGCAGAAATGTGATGCAGTGATGTTCAAGCTGACTCTTGGACCTTTGGATGCCAGCATTGCTTCCCATTTCCAAGAGTGTATAGCGGGCTTGACATTATGTTGCATAAATATAGCTATGTTTTTAAGTAAGTGTAGATTTTTCATTGATTCATGTGCCTGAGAAAATAAGCCCTTCCACAGACTTCATTTTGGAAGCAATGGTATTAAGAAGAATAGATTTGGCACCACTTTGGAAGAATGACATGATAAAGATGTCTGAAAATATGATTCTGTCCCTTTGAAATATGCCAGTAAAAACCTTCTTTAACTTTGTATTTAAAAAAGATACATAGATGTACTGTAGTTGTAGCAAATAGTAAAGAAGGCTAAACTGAACAATAAATTCAAGATGCAGTTCTCTTAATATGTTACGGAACTTCAGCAGAGATCACAGTAGCATCTTTAAAGATGTTCTGATATTTAACAAAAGCAGATGACGAGGAATGATAGCTAACTGAAGCTTGAAAAAGAAAAATGTTTTTCATTTGTTTCTAAGTACATCTCCAATCTTGCCAGTATCAGTATTAAAATAACAACTTCAGGACATCAATGCTGCAGGTATATTCTAGAAAAGCAGGTAGTTTTTAGTCATCGGCACAGAAGCAGACTAAGGAAAACAGTGATGAAATATGGGAGGAGTATCTGACAGGGGAATCATGAAATGCATTTGCTAATTGGCCTTGCATTCATAGGAAAGACTGAAGTTTCTGCTCTTTAAATTAGACTCAGTTCTCAGATGTCTCAAATGTCGTACAGGGATCTTCTAGTTGATGAAAGCCCAAAATACCTGTTGCTTGTTTGACTCCATTTGGGTGATGCTGAACGAAGGGCTGATTTTGCGTCTAGACAAAGCTATAGAAATTGCATAGGAGTAGCTTGTGTACCACCTTGAAGAGACTGCCATCAAAGATGCAGCCTTATATCTGTAATTTGGCGTGGCCCATGCTTTCCTGGCTCTCCTCACGTGCATGAACTATTTTTAAGCCAGCAGGCTCCGATCTTAATAGATGACTGGCTGTCAGAAGTGAGCCGAGAGGGGGTGGTACTGGCGTGGGGAAGCAATGTGCAGAGCGGGATGCGCCAGTGGCCTGGGTGGGGTGTGGAGCAGCCTGTCCAGGCACAGAAACTCAAGGAATTCGGTGGTAGGTCACAGATGTTTATGCACAGAGACAAGGACCTGCCTCTGGCATCTGCTCTGCATCTAGACTTGAACCAAAATAAGTGCAGGTGATTTGGTTTGGATGGGCCTCAGCTTTGAATCACCTATGGGTACAAGGAAGGGCATGTTTTCCATGTGATAGGCAATTCTTCCAAAAAAAGACTTTAAGTAATATGTTCTGTCTGGTCCTTCTTGATACAGAAGAAACTTGAAAACAAAATTTTTGTGGTTTACTTTGTTTGTAGTTCTGGAAATCTGTACCTTAAAAAAATTTTCCTTTGAGAAAATTATGAATTTTATAGCCAGCGTTTTCATAAGTTAGCAGCTGTTGGTAGAGAATGATTTGAAAAGTGCAATTGTAAGTGAAAGTGGAAATTTCTTGAAAATAAAAGAAAATTATTCACCTTATTTTTCACTTTTTAGTTCTCAATTCAAATTGTAGATGTCGTACATCATGTCTGTGAGAGGACATTCCCTTAATCAGTTGTAGCTGCAGGTTTTATTTAACAAGTAAAATCTCAAAATGGCATGTTCAGTCATGCTGTAACTGTATGACAAACAAAATGCCTGAAGCTGATAGAGATAACAGCAAGCGGAGACTATCTCCTAGCACAGAGACACTGGCTCATTAAACAATCATGTTCATCCCTTGTCTTCCAACCCTTTCTTTTCTTTCTTTCCTCAAAATTCTGGCACCGCAAGATACTGGCACTAGTGTGCACTAGTAATTAAGAGGAGAAAGGATGTGAAGCCTGTATGCCCAAACAAGTTCACTTGAGGTAAAAATATGTGGCATCAGTACAACATTTCTCACTGATAGCTGAGAAAATTTAATTTGTAGTAAATCTTTTTTTTCCAAAATAGAACAAAAAAGGAAAAAAAACATTTACTGAGGGGAAAAATAGAGAGAAACCCATTCAAATTGCAGCTAACGAGCTTCTAATATCCTTCTTGTGTGTGTGTGTGTGTATGTAATGAAGAAAGAAGGAGGGTGGATAAAAAGCCAGAATAATCTTGAAGATTCAGCTTTAAAACATTTCTTAAAGGGGAAAGAAAAAGGCAGGGGAAACCATTTGGATCTTTTCTCACCTTCATTTAGAGCAAGCAGATTTTCTTTTTGCAGAACTGGCTTTTTTTTAATATATTACTATTTCTGATCTGTCTCCTAACCTGTTTGTCAATTTCTGTAAGTAATTTATTTCTGACTAAATTTTTAATAGCCTGTTAATGATTGTGTCTACTTCTGTAATAAATACATGATTTATTGTTGTTCATTCTCTACCATAGTATCCAGCTTAATTAAATGAGGCTGATTGTTTCATTAGTATGGTAACCATTTAATTCTTAAATTCATCATGACTCTTGAGTGTGTACTTCTAGGGATTTGTTCCTTATTTATTGCTTTAGGCCCTCATTCTTAGTGTGAGTTTGTAATGTTTATGCAAAACTGTGCTTGTTAGGTGTATCTAATAAAAATTACCTTTTGAAGTTTTCATGTGTTTGGTTTTTTTTTTTTTTTTTAAGACTTTGTGCTGGGAGCTTTAAAATAAAACATCCTTTCAGACTGTGAATGCATATTGCATGCCATGGACTTATTTTTTTTTGTCTCCAGGTATGTCTGAGGTAGAGCAAAGGTCAAATGTTAACCATCTCCTCAAGTTACCTTTCAGATTAAGAAGACATGAATGTCAGGAATTCGCAGGATTGCGTTTAGTGAGGCCAGTAATGTCAAAGTATTAGCTGAAAATGCCAGGAGGGGGAGAAGGGAATGTGGCAAGAGGGAGGGGGTTATTTTGGAGATATTTAAATACATTTCACGCAGAACAGGCAAGGTGTAACAAGGGATCACAGACCTAGAAGTGTTGGGATGAAATAGTGTGTGTGGGGATTTTGCTTTTAAAGAAACTGTTAGTACTTGGGAAGTGTTTAGATTTTGAAGAAAAACATTTGCTGTTGTTTGTTTTTTGTTGCTCTTGTTTTTGCTCAAATGTTTTAACACCTTTGAAAGTCTGCAAAATAAATAGGTGGAGCTGTAATCAAGAATGTTTAGTAATTTTTTTTAATTGGGAAGCTTCTGAAGAATGTGCTTATTTTCTGCTTAAATGCATTTGCTGCTTATAATTTTAATGAGTTTATAGATGAATGCATTTTACTTTCAAGACCAATCCTCCTCAAAAGATGGAACCATCCTTGAAAGGTGGATTTATTTCTAAGAGCTTTGTAAAAACCCATTTATCTCCAGAAGGCTCTTTTTATTGTTCAGAACATAATCCTCTCCTCTAAATATTTCAGCTATCAGTCAGAATGTTTTATACACAGCAGTTGGATTGAATCCCTTGATTTTTAGGGAACATTGGACTTGCAGATAGCACTATGGCTGAGTCAGTTTTTGCTGAAATATGGCTAGATGTCTACTGCTGACACCAGCTGAAGTCCACCAAAACTTGTCAGGAATTCAGTCCACACAGTTATGTTATATTTAAACTTGCTCCTCTGTTGGAGTGACTTACGTCGTTGGTATGTCATCAGCAACAACAACAAAACCTGGACAAAAGATACCTTAAGAAGGAATGATTCCCACTAAATAGTGAAGTATTTAGAAGGAGAACTGCATAGTCCCTTGATAGTAAGTGGTAAAGGGGAAGGTATGATGCTTGCACACTGATAAGTCACTGTGCTGCACCTGCTGGTAGAGTACTGCAACATAGATTGGCATGCCACTTCCAGATGTTAGTGCCTGCTAGGATGTTTAAGTGCAGTTTGTTTTGAGGACCAGATAAAATGAAAATACACTGAGCTGTGTGGTTTTTCTTCTTGAGCTTAATTTGAAAGCAGCCTCTATTCTTAAGACAGGCTTTACGAGTTTTATTTTATGCTGCTATGATTTGGCCAAAGATTTTTGGTGTTTTTGTCTTTAGTTCTTAATTTTGATAAAATATTCAGTATCAGTTAATTTCTGGCATAGATCTGACTTTGGCAATACCCACTGCTCACTGTAGTTATTGACTGCAGGTGTATTTGTTTTAAACAAACGGTCCTTTTCTAAGTGGGGCTTTTGGGAAAACCATCTTGAGAATAACCTTGAGAAGTTACTTTTTAGTGAAAATAAAGTTGGCCTTATATGCCTTTTTGTATACCACATCATTGTGAAAAATAACTTTCTTTACTGGCAATAGGTACGTTTGGACTTCAATAACCAACATGTTTTGTAGACAAATATGAATCCAGTTTATTACATTCAATAGAATTCATATTTGTATTGCCATTATTTGCATCATATTTCATCAGAAGTCCTGCTCAGGAACCTAGGAAAGCGTGCCTTTCAAAATCAGGGGGAAAAATGGATTTCAAATCATTATGACTGTGTGTTGTTCAGTTACGGAGCTAGGTCTTATTAGCATGTGCTGGAAAGGCAGTTGGACTCCATTATACATACAGTGTGCCTTTTCAAATGGCCTTCATTGGAGTTATTTCAGTGACATGCAAAACAAATAGTTAAAAGCTTCACCCATGTGTCCCTTGGCTTTTTGCAAAGATCATTCTGCTGTACGCAAGGAGTATGGTTTGTAGAGTATCTCTGTGAAAAGCATGCATATTTTCTCTGTTTTCCGTAGAAGATGAGCAGGATTGCCATGTATGTGTGCTGATAACTTCTTTTTTGTTGTTTGTTGGGGAAGTAGTGGAATCTGTAATGGTCATTTTTCCTCTACAGCTTTTAACTCATGTTCATTTCTTGTTTTCTTGTAAATCGGAGAAGCTGTGACTTGAGACTTGGTTGTGTGTGCATATATTTATATATATGTATGTATGTAGCCAGTAGAGTTAGGAGTTGGAACAGTCAAAGCAGTAAAAAAAACCCGTCAGATAGGGCAGCTCACTCTTCAGTGGTTGCTAATTTATGAAGCAGATTTTACAGGAAGAAGCATACATCTATTCAGGTTAAGTGTGTAAATTTTAAACAATCAGTCTTTCTCCCTCTCCTAATAAATAATAGGCTATCAACTTGCTGTGTCAAAACCGGAAACTTTGGCTTTTAAAACCTTTTCCTTTGCGTATTTTAGGAGAATTTTCCTACACGTTCGTAACAAAAGCCCCTGATTATGTTTGCTTTGAATTTCTTTGAATTTTTTTTTTTTTTTTTTGCCAAATCATTTGCTTCTGCATTTTTTGGACACATTTTTGGATTTGTGCCTGAATCCTTCTTTGCACAGAGCTTTGAATCACAAAAGATTTTGCCTGAATCATCTTAGGAAGGAAGTATTAATCTATGCTGTCGTCCAAATGTAGGAAAAATAAAAGTCAAACCAACCATGAGATTTCCAGTTGGGGGTGTGGGGGAGAATGACAAGAAAGAAATCAAAAAAAACCCCACTGACTCTGTAAATGCATAGAAATGGTGGCTGAAAAGGGCTTTTGGAAGTCTCAGAGCATTACTTTCAGCAGTGCTAGATCAGGTGAGTCGTGGCTTTGTCTAGCTGAGGCGTGAAAACAGTTCTAAGGGTGGAGGTTCCACTGCCTCTCTGAGTAGCTTGACCCACTGCTGTACTACTATCCTGTCACTGAAATGTAGTTCCTAGAGTCCAGCTGATGTATTTTGTGGCCATTGTCTATCTGTTGCCTCCAAGAGGAGCCTGGATCCACCATCTTTGTAACCAACCTTCACATAGTTCTAGGTTACTATTAACTTGCTCCTTGACTTCCTCTTCAGCAGACTAAACAAGCCCATCTTCCTTAACCTCTCCTCATAGGTCATGTGCTTTTGCTCCGTAGACCCTTTCTAGTTTCTTCTGCTGTTCACTTGGTTCTGTCATTTCAGAAATGACTCTGATTTTATACGTTAGTAATCTTTTAGTATGAGTAAGGGGAATTTAAAGTGCTTATTATTTTTGTTGTTTCCCCTTGCCCTTGTTGTCAGTGAGCAGAAGCGTATCTGGGAGAAGTTTAATTTTGTTGGTTCTCCTTGATAGAGTAACCAGCAGTCGGAAGCATAACAGAGAAAGTGTTTTTTTTGTTTGTTTGTTTGTTTTAAGGAAAATGAAACAAAATTACATTGAAACAAAGGTGGTTCTTTATCAGAAGTTAGTTAAAGCTTTTCTCAGATACATTTTTTCTCCAGATCTTTCTGGGGCCCAGGGAGCTTAATTAATTTATCTGTTCTTCCAACGATGGAATCAAAATGGATCCAGAAAGGATATGTCCAATACAGTAATTCTAAGAAGGAAATATTTTTTAGGTTGTTCTTCATTCTTCAAACTGAAGCATTTTTATTGCTAACAGAACCAGAAGTATTTCTAGTAACAAAATCAGTCAATGTTTATTTGGATAGATATGTATTCACATTTCTAGTATTTTAAAGAGTTCTGCTATTGCTTGCAGCAGCCATCCAGGAGACTTATAATCTTAGCGAATTACAGAATGCAAATACAAGTATATTTATTCTCCAGTTAGAGATAGCTGATGTTTCAGTGTAATGTGAAACAGCATTAGCTGTTTAGTCTGAGCGGTAGAAAAATTTTGTTAATTTTTCAGGTCCATCCCAGCATCTTAATCATTCTGATAGAGTTTGTCTTGATAAAAGTTATTTGCTTTCTTTGTGTTGATAAGGAGAACAAAAAACAAACAAACAAACAAAAAAACACCATGCTCCAGAATTTTGAGAAGAACATTTGTTCTTGCTTGAAAGTTTTAAGAAGTATTTAGAGATAGTATGCATAGTGTTTTTTAGAGGACGGTTTTGAAAGCTGAATGACACTGCTGTTTGTGAAGCATCACTTAGTCTGGTGTTTTCAGGAATGGTTTTTTATTTCCTTGGTTTCCTCTCAGAAAGCCAAATTCTAAATCATGTGTACAAAGAAATTATTTTTGCTTCTTTTTAGCTTTCCTTAATGGACAACATGAACCCTCAAATACGTACTTCCTGGTAGTGAAGTTCTTCTTTGCTCCTAAGTTGAAAAAAACCCTCTCTCTTTTGATTATCATTTGACTCTTTAGCCATGCTGATATTAAACTTTTACTTGGGTAGTCTGTTCGTGCTTCATTAAGAAGCATGATGTGGAATGACTTCATGTGTAAAGTGCTTCATCTTTGCATAGTCGTGGAGCCGAAAAGCAACCTGGGGAAAGTTCACAAAGCCATTTTGTCATCCTAGTACTTGTCAATATTATACTTTTATTTATTACTCGAGCATGTGCTAGGGAACAAGAGCAGTCTATTAAGATGCTTAGAAGTCATTTTCTTCGACAGTTTGAGGGAATTTCTCCAGGGGTGTACTCAGGTTGTCTGTCTGTCTTCTAGTAGTGAATATCAGTTATTGGTCTGTGCATAAATATGACTACAGTGATTCAACATTTGTGGAAGGGGTAAGCCTTGACAGTAGTGTTCAATAATAATGGTAGGGTAGTCATAAAATTCACATGATACAGTCTCATTTTCAAATAATGCTAAATAAGTTGTACCCCCCTCCCCCATCCCCACCTCCTTTTCTTTCTTTATGACTTGTGTAAGAGGAGTCGTTTGGTTTTTAACTACTTTGCTGTTAAGCTAAAGGTCATGTGAGAATCCGCAGGAATCGGCCATTTTCCAAGAATGTGACTCCTGAAAGACGGTCTGCGCTAACATGCTGCTCCTGTAGCCATGGTGTGCTGCGTGTCCCGGTAAATTAGAGCACAGCTTATTCATTCTCCTGCTACATCACAGGAGCTGGATTTTGCATACCCATTACTCTTTATTCTTCAGACTTCATTAATGGTTGTGGTGCACGAGTAAAGTTCTAGGTCACTGGCCCTTTCCCTGTTAGTGTTAATGGAGCCCTTTTTAAGTCTCCTGGAATGCTAAGAATGAAGTTTTACTTCCTTTTTTGGGAACTCCTAATTTTTGCCAGTTGTGTGATTGCTTCAAGCTTCTGCATTGCTTTAAGCAATAAAACAGAATCACTAATTTATTTACTATGAATAATTAGAATTTACAACACAAAGAAATGACATTTAAGCCTTAGCCTTTCAGGAAACTAATTATCATGTATATGAAGATTCCCTAGAAGATGGGAACTGAATGCTGAGGAGATTTAATGAGGCTGTTTTCAGTTTCTTTTTTATGTTAAGGCCTGTTTTTACTCTGATGCCCTACTGATAGGCTGAGGGGAAAAATCAGATTGGAATGAACAAGTCAGAAATTATTTTAAGACAAGCATGTCTCAAATCCTAGAAAAAAAGGATTCAGGAATTGCAACTGAAGTCAAGATGTACAGTTCCAGTCCTGAATGTAAAATTACCTTTTCACATGTCAGTTTGAAACTAGCAGCTTCAACTTTAAATATTGTGGGATTCTGTAAAGTTAGATTCTGTAGTAGCTTTGAGAACTACAAACATGTTTAATTTGTTTTAGTAACAGTGTTGCAATAAGTATTTTTTACTTAACAAAAAACCTCTCACATTATCTTATTAAAACAGACTCTGCATGTTGATGGTTATGTTTTTCAAGGAAAAAGATCAGGAGGAATGAGAATGCTCTCTATTTTGTGTGTGTGTGACTGTATCCAAGTTACTATCCGTAACCCAGGTTTTGTTCTGCCGCAAACTAATTTAAATCCTCCTAGGAATGCACAATATCCTTGCCAAAGGGTTTCACACAGCAATTGAAAGCTGTGTTTCAAAATAGGCATTCTTTACAAATACTTCAATTAAAGTTTTGTCTTCCAGAATAGGCTATAATAATGCATGCACTTTGTAGCAAATAGAGGTAAATGCTTAGTCTGCATTGCTGAATAACTCAAAGCTCAGCACGGCTAGCTTTGCCAGTAGTGCAGCTCAGTGGAGGGTGGTGTTTGAAGAAAACCACAAATTAAATCACTGTAGGAGTGTAATAAATAAATTTTAAAAAACTGTTGGATAGATGAAAAAAAAAAAAAAAACCCTGTCGTTACAATTCTTCTCATCTCTCCCTTTGTTAAAGATTATAAATAAGTAATATGTCAAAGCCAGTGTAATCAGTGTAGTCAGATAAATCCCCAAATTTTCCAACACTTGTCTCAATGCACGGGTGGTTCGGTCAGTGGCTCTCAGATCTTCCCTCTGGAAGAGAGCAGCTGGCATCCGTTACTGAGAGCTACAGGTTGGGTTGGACTTGTGGCGCTTCCAGCAGAAGCTGCATTCTTCGGGTCCACAAGACACTGCTTTAGACTTGAGGTTGTGGTGAGCCATCATCTGTGCTGGTGATACTATTCTTGGTGCCTCTTGTTGCTCACCTTTCTCACTCAAGGTGTGGTTACTGGTAGAGGGTGTGCTGTTAACATGTTACAATGCAAAATAAAGGGTTGATTTTGGTTGGTTTGGATACTTACTATAAGGGAATCTGGACAGTTCACAGGTCTGGTAACATGGTCTCGGCCAAGTGCTACTTTTCATTTGGAGCATCTGGCCTCATTTAAATGTGCTGTTTTTTTTTCCCTCAAACAATTATTCCGTCCTAAACTAAGTCATGTTGTTTTGTCTTTCTGGTTAGATGAGTATTATTGTGATATATTATCAGGTGTTTGCCATTAGCAGTACAAGAAATATTTCTGTTTTCTGCCTGGAGGAAACAGGATTATGTATTCATGTCAAAAGAGGATTTTCCAGGGAGTTTGTTCCTCTGTAGTAAGCATAAACATTTGGAACCGGGCATGTCCAGATAACTTGCCCTCAAAGTGGTTGACCAGAGTGATCTCTAGCCCATAAATATTGATTTGTAAGAAACCCTGGAATAGTAGAAAAGTTTTCAGAGAATCTGAATATAAAGTTAGGGTTATAATTAAAAAAGCAACTCCAGGAGCATAAATCTAGATCAACAGATGTTACCTGGATAGATAGTCCAGGTAAAGTAGTGGGAGATCTATTTTATTTAATTCTCCTGGCTAAAGGACAAGCAGTGTAATTTAGCAGATCTTATTTCCTAGGATTTTACCTGGACCTTTGAGAGCTTAATCACAGAAGTCTGTTGTAGTTTACTTGTGAATAGCTTAATAGGAAGGCAGAGGTTGTAAGAAAGGTAGTAATTTTGACTGAAAAAAGCAGGGAAAAATAGATATGGATCGCAGTTTCTTCAGTAGATAGGACAGAATAGTACTAATTGAAGTTAATACTATTGTGCAGACAATTGGATAAGGTCAAGAAGGAAAAAATGTACTTTAAGAACTTATTTTCTGTACTTTTCTCATAAAAAAAAAATCTGTACACTGAGATGACAGAATAGCAATCATCCTAATTCAGGGAAACCATCCAACCATCCCACTGTCCTTTCTTGGCGGGGATGAGTGGAAAAGTGTTTAAGGGCAAAGCAGGTACAGGATGAACCTTTTTTTATACTGTTACCTTTCCAGATTAGGGCAGTAATCTGCATAGGGAATACTTGATGCATGCATCCATGTCTGCTCGTGAACAGCCAGAGTGCTGTGGTTGTGCAGCACGATGGTGTGATAGCAGAATTACCCTGCTTCTATGCTTGCTTCTCCCATTCCCCTCTGTGACTGCAGTTGGTCTATGTGGGATGTATACGTGAAGGTTGGTGGGGAGAAATGTATTCTTTGTGAAATTCACTGTCTTTATTTGTTGACACTGAAACTTTTCCTGCAGAGAGTTTACTATTGTAAAATCCTAGAAAATAAGGCTGCAGGGGACCTTCATGGATTGTCTAGTTCATCATCTCGTCTCAACAGGATTCTTGTATCTGTGTCATCCCTGACGTCATTCATCTGACTTCGGTGTAGTTGATATGTTCTTTAGTATCTCCAGCGATGAAGATTGCTTTTGTGGATGGACTGGGTGTGGGGGTGTGTGGGGGTGTGTGGGTGTGTGTGTGGGGGGGTGTGGGTGTGTGGGTGTGTGTGTTCGTGTTCAATTTTTTGTGCAATGCATTTGTTGGTTTTACAAAAAAACTTAATTAGGTTCAATGACATGCATAAATGAATCAGTCTGCATCCTATCTGCAAGATGATTTTTCACTATTGCTGACCCAATAAGGTGTTCATAATGTTAGCTGGGCTTTTTGGCACAAATCCTTTCTTATAGCATTTCATATCAGTGAAGAATGACTGTGAAAGTCTTTGTGTGTGTTTGAGGTGAGAATGCATAGATGCGCTTAAATTTTCCTTCCTTCTCTACACATTTTAAGAACAGTCTTCAACAGCTGTAGAAGAGAGAGCCTTTTATTATCCCAGAATCTAGTAAAGATACTCTATTTTCTATAAATAAAGATAACCAAATGCTAACCTAGAGGTTTCACAATTCCAGATTCACTGCCAGAAAAGCTTCTAGTTCAAATTGATATTTCAGGTGTAAACTACTACAGCTTAATTTAAACATACTTTCTGTTTAGTTTATTACAGCTCCATGTCAGAAGTACATTAAAATATCATGGAAGTGTGAATGGAGCTTTAATTGTTTTAAGAAATGGGAGTTCCACTTCACACTGTGGAAAATGTTGCTTAAAGTAGTAGGAAGAGACTACCAAAACTGTAGTACATAGGGCATAGTGTAATAGCTGTGATGCGATCTCTGTGGTCTTGATTTCATTGGATATTTCTTTCCTATAACTGCCTGCATATGTTAGCAGGGGAAATTACTAATGTGAGGAAAACCACGTATACAAGGTATATGTATGTCAATAACTTTTGTTGTGTATCTGTGCCAAGAGCAGTGATAATTCAATACAGGTTTCACAAGGGCTTAGGCCAGGTTCAGTGGTTCCTGTCCTTGTGCCGTCTCTTTTGTTGTGCTTGGACACCTATTTTTACAGTAGGGGAAGTGGCAGGTCTGAAAATATCATTTTTGTTTCTGATGGGTTCATTTTCAGCGGGATCAGTTCATGTCTACTCAAACAGTTGTGCCAGCACAAAAGAATGGGCAGTGCAGATGCCAGCATGAAAGGAGGGTGAGGCTGGGCTGTTTGACCATGGTCTGTGGGTATTTCCGAGTTCATGCTGTTTGCAGTGAGAAAGCTGGGTAAAGAAGTCCATTGTGTCCTGTCTTTCCATCCTATTCATTTATATTTACGTTGCAGCTTACTTTTCTTTCAGTTGTAATGGCCCAACTGCATAAGGGGCCAAGCTGTAAGAAGATGTACATTAATCCAGTGCCCGTGACTTGTTTGGCATTTTTACCTTAGGAATAGTCACACAGGGCTGTGCCTTTATGTGAAAACTTCCAACATTTGGGTGAGCTCTGCAGTAGGCCTCTTGTTGCTACTTCCAGTGGCAGCAGCCATCCAGGTTACAAGGGGCAAAGTGTTCTGTAGCCCACACAACCTATAGGTTGAAGAAGTCATCGTGACCGTGTGTTAGAGCTCTGAAC
The DNA here is from genome assembly GCA_013399475.1 of Chauna torquata. NCBI lineage: Eukaryota > Metazoa > Chordata > Aves > Anseriformes > Anhimidae > Chauna > Chauna torquata. The sequence goes on along the minus strand of VXAL01017826.1, from coordinate 44,146 downwards.
TCTGAGTCAATAGGTTTTTTCACCTTAAGAATAGATAGCATTTACCATTATCAAGGGCTCTACTTAAATCCCAAAGTAGTTGATTTGAGTAGTGTTTCACATTAGTATGGGCTTTAGGTGAATACCTCAGCATTTCTCTGGTTTGATTTGCTGAGATCTACATTCTGTGAGAGTTCAGGCGTTTCCATATCAGGGCTGCTGTGGATCCTTGCTTCTGCCTGCCTCACCCATGCTGACTCCAGCACTCTTTGATCCTGTAGTTATATAGATCAATGCGTACAAAGGCGATTCACTTTTATAAGGTTAGCTTTCTGCTAGTGAATTACCGCTTGCCTGATGTGGTGGTTCAGAGGACTGGCAGAAGCCCATGGGCAGAAGTGGGAAAGGCGAAGATTTGGACTGTGGCTTAATGGATAGTGCTGCTGTGGAGCCTCAGCCCTTGTCCCTCACGTTGTTAGGAATCATAGGGGAGGGAAGGCAGTCTTGTTTTCTTGGCTGGAAAAAGCAATTACAGGGGACATGTGAAAATAAAAAAAAATAGGAAGTAAAAATAAAATCAAAGTAATGCAGAGTTATTTCAGTGTCCAAATGAAGTTCGGCTCAACTTTAGGGTGAAAGTTCAGTTCTGATTTCATCTGGAGCAGTTTCTTTTCTTTGAATTGTCTAGTGCCATCATACAGTTGGTTGTAGATAGGCAGAGAGACTTTTTATTTCTGTGTTGTTTTTATAGTGTTTGAGAGACTTTAGGATTCCTTATTCTTCCAAAACTACAGATGAAAATCATGTGGCGGGGAGGGGAAGGGTTTTAAGTTGTTCTTGAACAAAAAGTAATGTATATGTAAAGCCTTCTGCTAATTTTAGTATCTTTTAGTGCAGGTGCTGAAAGGTCAATTGCTAGCATATCACTTGTGTTGGACCAGGAGGCTTTTTTCTAATCTAAAGCAATGTTAATGTCCATTTAAGGAAGAATGTCTGCAGGAGCTGGTGGTGTTTACTAACTGCGCCTGTGAAAACATTCCTCCTCACCCTCAGATGCTCACTCAGCCTTCTGTTCTCCAAGTGACATTATTACAGGCTTTAGCGTGTGGTCTGAGAAATTAAAAGCACATTTTAATAACGCGAATAGCAGGGTCTGGACTCTGCCGACACTTTCTCTCATGCTTTCCCCTGGATTTCAGTGCAAGTGGCTGGGGGATTTTGTTTTTTTGTTTTGTTTTGTTTTTCCTGCTTACAACATGAACACCCCTACTGGAGCATGGTTTTATCCGTGAAAGTTTCCTGTCCCTAGGATTCTTAGAAACAGACTTTTCACAGATTTAAGGCACCGCTTGCCTGTGCGACAGGTTACCGTGGGCAGTGACTTGATGTGGGAGCCCGCCGGCGGTGCTGCGGCCCACGCCATCCCTTCTCCCTGCGCTCGGCGGGCCGGCAGCGGCTGCGGGGCTCTTCCCCTCGGCTGCCTATGGAGAGGTAAAACTGTGCACCTTTCCTCCGCTGGGGATGGGGAAGCTTCAATTACCTTGTGTTCACCCCACATTGGTCTACAGAAAAGAATGTATGTGAGCAGTTACCATGGAGAAGACGATGCATGTTAATTGGTGTGTCAGTCTTAACCTTCACCTCATGCTCTCTTCGCGCTCAATGGAACACGGGGAGGGCTCTCAGGGCCCTTTTGTTCTGCGCCTCAGCAACCCAGACCCTTGCCAGTGATGTGCTGCACAGAGCAGATTCATGGATTCCTGTCGGCATGTAACGGATTTTATCAAGCATCTGTAACTGATGGATTTCTGAGTACTTCAGAAAAGAGAACTTCACCCTTTATGCCTGTTAAACAGTTAAGAAGTGCAAGTATAGTTGATGTTTTGAATCAAGATAACAAATGCCTTATGAGCTGAAATCTTAATGATTTGCTTGAGCTGTGTGGCCCGAAAAGGTAGGTCTGTTCACATGCAAAGAACCTGTCAGTTGCTGAAGATCTGGCAGAGACTTGTGCTATGTTGTATGCAAGTAATGGTATAGCTAAAAAACAAAAACAAAGTCAGTCACTCAACAAATTTGAAGAAAAACAAAAACCCTAATGGAAAATTGCATTTTTTTTGTGCACACTTCTTGTGCTCTTGCAAGAACAAGTTTTGATTTATCTATCTAGTATTTTCCCAGCTTTATTTATTCCTACCTTATTCTGATTTGATTTGCTGCAGAACACCATAGCTCTCCTATGTAATGAGTCACGGTAGTGTAGGGGCTCCAGGGAGTGCAGTTGTTTTGAACCAGCTATATGACGTGACTCATTCCTCCCATCACTATCCTACACCACATTTCCTCACACCTAGATTGATCTGTTTTTGTGTCTCTGCATGTCTCTTCTCTGTTCTGAGGTCACCATATGCAAATGCTGCTGCCGTACTGAAACACTTGAACCTGCTTGTACTGTTTTGTGGGCTTAAAGCGTGCGCACGAAATGCTCTCGAGTGGCGAAGTCTTGTCTGTCTACATGATCCCATTCTGAAGTCCTAGTTTTCCTTATCTTCTGGGGGAAGCTCTGTCTTAGCCCTGGTAATCAAAATGTAAAGATTTGGGGTGAGTGCTGCTGGGGAAATAAAGCAGATCACTCCGACAGTGGTGGAAAGATCAAGAAAAGGTAAAATGTGTAGTTTTGCTTCTCAGAACAGAGATCAGAAGTGAACCGGAGGTGTCCTTTGCTTGCATGCTTATTTTTGCTGCTATAATCTCCACTTACTTGCATAGCTCCCTCTCACCAGGCATGTTCTTTCTAAGATCCTTTCCCACAGCTCTCTGTCCTCCCACGCTTTCTCCTCCTCACCCCATCCCTCCCTAAGTCAATAGAACACCAGCTCCCTCGGTTGCTCTCACAGCCTTTGAATGGGAAGAGCCGAGCACCTGCTGGGCTGGTGCAGGGCTGTGTGCAGTGCTGACTGCTCAGGTGGGAGGCTGACAAACCACCTCGTCTGTCTGCTGCATTACTGTGGCAGCTAATCTGCATCTTGCACTTGTAGCAAACTGGATTTTCAAAACACCTTGTGCAAGTTTCATATCTTTAAGATATTAACCTGTTATTAATATTATACGGTTTATATTATGCACTGCTATCTGTAAACTACGCCCCCTAAATGGTGACTTAATCAAAATATTGGTGCAGAGGAAGTGTGATTTCTGAGCTTGGTTTCTATAAAGAAGTAAAAGAAGTAGGGGCACAAATGCCGTTGATGGAAGACCTTCATACTGTTAGGACATGGGATTGCACCATGAGAACTTGGACTGGATTTCCGCCAGGAGCCTTGGACAGTGATAGGAGCATTTATAAAAAAAAAAAAATGTTGGCAGAGCCCCTGAGGAAGAGATCTTCCTTCCAAATTGCAGAGCTAAAGGGTGAGCTCAGAAGTCTGGGTTGGGAACCAGTTTCACAGTATTGTTGCTAGGATTAACTTGTGGATATAAGGTCCTTTCTTGAGAAATAGTTTCAATATTGACTGCAGCAGCAACTTTAAACTGTTTTGATCCTACCTGGGTATTGCCATCCTAGCAGATACCAGCACTGGGGATGTGCTTTGTCTGCCTGCATGGCTTCTATCAGTATTTTCTGTCTATTCCTGACATCACTGCTGGAGGCTTCAAAAGGGCCTATTTATTGCGTTGAACATGAAATTTAACAGTTATTATCCAGCTATGTGCCTGTCCTGTCTAATGTGATTTTTCAGTACTTTCCCTTTCTGCCTCACAGCTGAGTGTAGCATCCTCATCTCTGTCTGGTAAAACAGCTTTTTGTGTTAGGACTCAGAAGGAAACGAGTCGGGGAGAAGAAAAACTGATTGATATTTTTATAAGTTTTTCTAAGGATTCAAAAGATCCCTCTGCTGCATTAGAAAACTTCAGCACAACACTTTTCTGAGACTTGTACTGCATTTCTTTTTCCCTCGGAATTGGTTCTGGTTCTAAGTCTATTGTCATGACTTGTCTGGGCTCACTTGGTTGTCAGCAGCCTCTTTGCCTTTGTTTAGTTTGACCAATCCCACAGCCACTGTCTGTAAACACTGAATGAGATTCAGTTGGGTAGAAAAAGCAAAATGACAATTAGCCTGTTAAGCAAGAGAGCAGAAACCTACATTTTTAAAAAGCTGTTTTAAATGCAACTTGATACTCAGGCAATATAAATTGCTACAAACTGCATGGTTAAGAGGATAGGATAGGATAGTTAGAAATATGGTACACATTAACCTGTTTGATCTCCTTTTAGAACATTCCTCAAATACCAATCTCATCTTTATTTCTTTTTAGAAATACCGTCTTTAATTAAGGGAAGAAAACAGGAATTAGATGCCTTCCATATTACCTTGTCACATGAAAAGGAAAACAACTGTTTTGAAAATAACATGCTTATCTTCTCCAAGACTTGTTTCTCTCACCATTCTTCTGGCTTTACACAGAAGGGTGCTTGTCTGTTGGGTCTTCATCAACATGAAGATACATCTTTTTCACTTTTGGAGCATTGCTTCTGTTTGTTTAGTTTTGGCATGGCATTTGAATGCAAAACAGTGGTGGTTACAGGCATTTCAACTCCATTATCTAAATGTTCCCTGAGTGGCTTTTGTTTAGCCGTTGTTCCAGTGGGTAAACTGCTCCTATTTCAGACAATTTACGTTATCTCTAGTACCAATATCTCTAAGAATTGCATCTAGTAGAGGAGGATGTTTTATAGGAAAAATATTGTAGGCAGGGACTGAGTCTATAGACACTCATTTTCTATATATCCAGGAAAAGATCTCTCTTCAATTTTTGCAACCCATAACTGCTGTTTGCTAACAGACAGGGCATGACGCAACTTGTGAAATGCTCCTTCCATGAATGGTACAAATACCTCCATGTTTGTCTCTTCCTCCTGGCTGTAACAGGCAAACTTTGTTTTGCCAAGGTTTCTTTGGCTCAGCCACCGGTGTGCGATCTTTGTATTAGGCAGGATGCATCATTTAAAAATGTTGTTTATGAGGCTAAGGAGAAGGGTTTGGTGATTGACTCAACTTTGGAACAAAATTATGAATTCTTCTTCTGTTTTGCAGTGGGTTTTGGGAACGTTGCTATAACTTCTAGATTTTTGTGTGCAATCTTACTAGTGATAACTCTATACTAGGCGTAACCAGCAGCAGAAAAGTGAAAAGATGTTTTATTCTAATTGGCGAAATCTGATTACAGCATATAGTTAAGAAGAGGAGTGTGCAGCATTTCAAAAACGAGGGGGATTTTTAATTTCACTCTTCTAGCTTACAGAGCTGTGCTATATTTTAAGTTCGGGCCCTGTTGTTCTGAAGTGAGATGGGATGGATCGTATCCATCAGCAAGAGGAGGATTTGACTGCTTTTCTCCTAGCTCCTTTATTTTCTGTTGGGTTTTGTTCTATTTTCTTTTTAAGAGCAAGACATCGATGCTATATCTTTTAGTTGAGTGATTATTATATTCATATAATAGTTTCCTCATGGACCAGGTGTCAACAGTTTGACTTCTTTGCGTAGTGATCTTCCATCAGTTTTGCTGTTTGGTGCTTCCGTTCTTAGATGGTGGTCAATCTGAAAAGGTCTAAGATGCTAATTTTGACTGTAGTGCTACATAGCTTGGTGTTTAATTCTGATAGCTTGCTAATCCATATTTTTCATTCTGTTTTTTCTAGAAGGATTTAAATAATGCTAGATAGCTTTTTTCCCCCCCAGTTTCTCTTCTATCCCCTGGTATTTTACTGGGTAACTTTAATATTGATATCACGTACTAAGGAGTTAAATTGAGCATTTCCACCAATCATTCATGACAAGCCTTGTGATAAAGGATTTTTTGGCAATTAGTTTAAGTTAAACATTTGACTTTTGAACTCATTCTTGTGGTATGTTTGAAGACGGTGGTGGCCAAACAGTGTATTTTGCTGAATAACAAACTGCAAACATAGCTGCTTTTTGTTATTATAATAGAGGGATAATTGACATTCTGGTGTTGATGTAGTTGATGTTTTACTTAGCTTTAAAAGAATTCAAAATACTTTGTTATTTTGCTGTAATACAGACAAATACAGTCATATCCCCCCTCCCCTCCATTTCTAAGTGGATTTTCAAATGTATCCTGTTGAAACAAAGAATACAAATTATATTTGCTTGGAAATACGATTGAGTACATAAAGCATGTACTTCAAAGTTCTCGTTTTGGGTGAGAAAAGGATAGGCTTCAAGCAAAATGTAGATGTGACATGTAATCACAAATCTTATGAGCTATGTAGTGCAAGACATGCATCTCATTGTACTCCAAGTGATGCCTGTCTTTTTGCTGTGCTTTGTTGGCAGTGTGGTCAGGATGAGTGCATCCTAGGGCTGCGGTCAGCTGCATTCTGGCCCACCTGCTGTTCACTGACCCATTGCTGCATTCGGGTCTCTTTTGATCTTAGATGCCAAAGATTCCTGTCTTTATTCCTCTTCTGGGTTAAAAATCCATGCTTGTGATCACACTAATTGTTGGTATTGGACTGCTCCATTTGGAAACGTAGACTTTCAGAAGTGCACAAAGATCACTCAGATAAGGTGTCTGAGTTCAGTATCCTTTTTTGGACTCTTTTAAAGAGTGAGAATTAAGGTCAAGTGGTATTAAAAAAAATAAAATCTTTTGCTGGGTAATCCATATTCATAACACTGTTTGTAGGTTTTACATAATTCCTATGAATAACATTAGCTCTTTTCACCCCTGTAGGGATGTTATTCAACATGTAAAGAAAAGCACTGAGGCAAGCTAGGCCTGATAAAAGGCTTGTGTAGTGAAAAAGATGTAATTTTTCCAATTTTACTACTGTTCCAATGTAAGATTATATTACTATAAGCCCATTTTACTTAAATATTTTGGGTACTGTCTGGACATTGTAATAGAAGTGTGTTAAAATGCATGATTAAAAACTGTTTCTGAAAGGAAGACATAGTGTAATCTCAAATCACTGAGGTTTGGGATTTTCACTTGTTTTGTGGTGTGCGTTCTGGGGAGCTGATGACAGAAAGGTTTGATGTGTGCAGAGGTAGGAAGCTGGCATTTAGCAGATACCAGAGCTCTGTCTGATAAAGACAGAAAGCTTTTGGTTCTCCGTGCTGCATGAAGAAAAGCGGGTATCAAGAAATGATGTGTAAAACAGTCTTGTATTTGCAGATAACTTTTCTAGGCTTTTCTGAATGGTCAACTGAGGGATAAGTACTGTTGATTCCCAAAATGCATTTCATTGTAGTCGATTGCCTAGTCACATTTTAATGCAGAGTGAAAAGGAATTACTTGTCTTATATTTCTATTGGGGAAGTTTTTAGGAATTGTTTAAATTTAATAGAAACCTTTGCGCTTTTCCAGCATCTTGGTAAGAAGTTGTGATACTGTACTTTAAACTTTTACTAAACACAGAAAATGTCCTCACTGTCCTTTTTAAAATTGTTGAAAGTTGTTTTGGGGCAATGGGAGGAAACTTATATTTATTTCCTCTGCTAAATTGTTAGCATGTTTAAGAAGCTGAAGAAATGTCAGGATAAGTGATAGTGCTTATGTTACGGAGATTCTATTTATTGCCCAAACGTGAAGTTGAACACAAACTGAGTTTTACTGACTATACATGTCTGCTCGCACGTCTTGCTGGACTGTTTAAATATGTTACTGTCTCAAGTGCTCATCATTTTTGAAAAGTTGATGAAGCACAGCCATCCCTGGAGCTACGTGAAGGAAACAGCTTGAATGTGCTTGCATCTGGTTCAGGCAAAATACCTGGGCTAACTAAAACTGCTGAAACCAACTTGACTGATCTTTCATAAAACAAACTGGGAGGCTCGTAGATATGTGCTTTGCCAGCAGAACTGCAAGGCAAAAAAGCAAGTTGGTGCAGGAAGGGGGATGGGGATGGGGACGTTCTGCATCAGCACGGTTGTGGCCAGAGTCGCTTGTGTGTGTTTTGAAACTGATCTTTTGCATTTAGAAATGCTGCTCCTTTTTTTGGAGAGGAGAGTCCCTCCCCAGTTTTTGTTTGTTCTTAGCGATGCACAAGTGTTTATAGGAAGCAACCCAGTGAATCACTAGAGATGTTCACTGTACAGCGTCTGCTTAAGCTGCAGGCCGGCGGTGTGCTGGAATGTGGTCTATCTTTGGGGCCGTTTCCTTCATCCTTCTGATTCTTTCGAAAGCATCTTATTCTGCTTGTATTTTCCATTCTAGAGGTTTACAGAAAAATGTTTATTACTACAGCTTCAAACATTTACTGAAATGCTGGAAAACCTAAAGAATTTCTGTGGATTCCTTATATTAAGATCAGATGTGGGAATGTCACATTGAATGTCTGCTTTACAAAACTCAGATTATTTTAATGGAAAATAAGAATCTGAAATGGTATGTGCCTAGCAGCAAAATAAAAAAGCAGGGGGAAGGGAAGGGACAGGGAGAATGATACCATGGGTCCGGGATCACACCTCAGTGGTTACCGGTCTGTTCCTCTGCTGCTGCTGCTGACAGCAGAGAGAAAGTAATTGCTGCACTCGCGTCCCTTTCAGAGGCACGGAACTAGTGCAGAAGCAAAGTGCAGTATTTGAGAGGAGCCTGCAATGCAAGCAAAGCGGTAATCTGCCCAGCTGAAATGCCCTTTGGGTTGGGGCAGTTTCAGCTGTAGGGCAGTTGGAACAAAAATGTTCAAGAGCACTTTCTGCATTTTTAATTTTGTAATGATAATTAAAATCTGTCAGCTTGGCTTTCATTGATTATTATTACTCTAAAAGCTAGCCTAGAATGTAAATAGTGCTAAGATTACTAATATGACTGAAGTTTCTGGAGAACTGCGTGAGCGGGATATTGAATATTAAGTATTGTTTTGGATACAGAAGGCTTATTTCATCATGAGCTTTAAGGTCCCTTCCAACCCAAACCATTCTGCGGTTCTGTGAGGCAAAAGAAATGGATTTGCTTATTAAGGCTAATGGTTATTGACACAAAAGTCTTAATAACTGTAATAAAAAGCATTAAAATGTTAAAATTCTGTAATTATCATCACTTTAACTTGTGCTCAGCAGGCATTTCATACGAGGGTGCTGTTTAAATTGGCGTGCACATAGGGGCTGGAAAGGGGAACGTGACCTTCTGGTTTGGGGAGCCAGGGAAGGTCTCTGGCAGCGCCCGGCAGCCTGCTGGGGAGGCCTGGCAGCCCCAGCCTCGTGTCACAGGCGGCAGCTCGTGAGGGCCAGCCCGGCCAGGCCTCTTCTGCCTCCCCTGTGACCGGTAACAGAAACCTGCTGCTTCTGGGGTTCCCGCCGCTCGGAACTGTTTTAGCCCCTGCTGCCTCGGGGGGCCTGCTCCCACCCTGGTTCGCTCCCCTGGAGCAGGCCCCAGCAGCCGTCAAAGCAGAGGCTATACCCTCCAAATTAAGTTTACATGAACTGCTCAGCTAAGTGTTCCATGCTTGGGAAGGAAGCCTTTAACTGTGGGTGCATGAACTGTTTGGGGCTTTCGATGCCTTGTGATGGCTTTCTTTTTCGGTCTGCTCTGATCCTCGCCCTTCCTGAGAATGAAGGGCGGGAGGGAACGTGCACTCCTGGCGAATCCAAACTGCGAATGCCAACTTGAGTTCTGTGGCTGGACATTTCCTATCAGGTGATGACATTTTGTTCCAGTCCAAAACTGCTAAGAGAGTACTTGGTAGCAGGTGATCGTATATGAAAAAAGAGGAAAACATTCTTCCTCACAGATGTAGCTGTATTCAGGGAAGAATATTTCTGTGAAATGCTTATGGTCTGTAGAAGTTAAGAGAAGCATATATCTGGAGGAGAGGATTTGTGAAGAAAGGAGCACTTGTCTGCTTAGTTCTTACTAAGACAATTTTTTTGTTCCTACAGCATTGTAATTTGAGCTTTACACTTCCCTTTAAAGAATGTTGACCCTTGAAAATGCAAAGCTTTTTTTGAGGTCTGTGATGATAACTGTTCTCCTCTTTATCCTGTTGGTTTTCTCCTAAGTTTATTAGAGGCTGTTCTTCCAAATTTTGGCAGACTGTCTCTCTCCTTTGTGTTTATCTGGGATCTTAATTCTCTACATGAACAACTTGGAAACTAGCAGAACAATCCAAAAGTTTTTCTGGTTTTCTAATAGCGTATCATTCTTCACCTGCATGACATTAATTTTAATTTCTGTGAGATTTTCTGTGAGCCTTGTATTTCTTTCTGAAGAACGCTGGCTTCATACAAGCTGAAGATGACTCTGTTTCTTGTTGCAGTAGAGGCTTAGATTTATTTCTTATTTTGTCACTTCAGAATGGACTATTAGGATAGTGGGATAAAATAGGATACGAACTTAAGTTTATATTACCAAAATTTTTAACTTTTACAGTTTATAAAAGGTAGAGGATGTTGATTTAAAGATCAGCTTCTAGCATGTGCTGCGACAGTGCTTTTTAAACTCTCCGTTAATAATGCACCTGAGAGAACCAAGTGAATATTTTTGATTTATAATTATTTAATTTGAAAAGATCACTTCTTGAAAATGTTTTTAAGTGTATAATGATTCAGCTGTAACAATCTTTGCAGTGTGCCTTTCCTTAGTGATAAAAGTAGTCAGGTCTACAGTAATTGCATTAAAATGTTGATTAAAAGTATACTGGTGAAACTGCATTAGGATTCTGCTGTGGGTGGTACTGTAAAGAATTTAAATGGCCTTTATTTGAGTTCACTTATGTTCATTTTTGGAAGCATATGCCTTTCTAGTTTGTTAGTTTTCCAGCACTTCTGTCACTGCAGTGTTTGCTTTGCAGCAGCCAAGTTACTTTTTTATACAATAGTGCGATTTTCAGTTAGTAAATAACACTGTTTTTTCTTTTCAAAAAAATACTGTATTCCAGCATTCTCATTGTATACTTTTGCCTACTTTTCTGTCCTCTGGATAAGGTGATGTCAAAGATTGTCTGTATCTAAGCCTCAGAATAGTGATTTTTTTGTGTGCATTAGAAACTGGGATGCAAATCATTTGACATTCGCCTTTGTTCCCTTGTAGCCCTGCTCTCTGCTTCTCAAGCTGTAGCCTGTTCATCTAGAAGCTTCTTTGAATGTCTTAGAATGGTTCGTTCCCTGCATTGTTGTTTTAACGCTGAGTGCTAGCAAACAGCTTGTGATATTACAGACATATTTTGGAGCTTCATGTCTGCTTCAGAAAGGTCTTCCACATACTAGATAGTGCTTTTTCTTTCCGTAAAGTTGTGTAAGTTAAACTAATATAGACCAATCTAGACACAGCTGACAGTCCAAAGCTGGTTGAGCTCTAATGTTTCTACCCTGGCCTCAGTGTGGCTTTGAGTTAGCACAGAGGCAGTGTTTCTGACTTTTTTTTTCGTACTTTTTTTTGGGTCTTGCCTATCAGCAGTCAGTGCTTTAGAAATGTAATTCTTTTGAACCAAGCATTTCAGTAAATCTAGTATGAAACATTTGTGATGAAGAGCCAAAATGTTACATATTAGTGTAAATTATTAGTAATTAATGTTGAATGTCCAACTGATTTAAGAATGACTAGTTTTAGATAGTGAATTTTCAACGACAAACCCAAAAACAAGGAGAGCAAAAGTAAGACGGATGATTCAGAGTGATACTTCAGTCTTACTTTGTCAAAATGTCAGGTATTGAGTGAAGAATACAATTAACTCTTTTTTTTTTTTGTAACTTTTTCTGTACTTCTTTCAAATCAGTTATGTAGAGGTAGAATTATTGCTTATGACAAATGGGATTGTAAAATCATAGAATTACTCAAATGGAAGGGACCTCAGTCCAAGCTCCTGCTCAAAGCAGGATTAGCACTGAACTCGGGCAACATTGCCTAGGGCTCTATCAAGTCGTATCTTGATTTGATTATTTATTTTTTGTGATTAAGAAAAAGCAGTTAGTTGTCAAACTTTATTCTTGTATTGGGGATATCAATATCCATTAAAAATCAATTAAATTTTTCTGAAATATAAAACTAATCTTTGAAAATATTAATTCACTGATGAATGAATTGTATGAAAGACGAGAAGCATGTGAAGCAACATAAAAAGACAATTTTATAACTGAATGTTTTTGGTTTTAGAGCCTCGATGAATATGAAGATGATGAAGCAGGGCAGAAGGAGCGAAAGAAGGAGGATGCTATTACCCAACAGAATACGATACAAAATGAGAGTTCCAGTGCAGATACCACTGGCTCATACTTATTGCAGGTGAGATCTTAACACTTGCTCCTTTTGGTATTTTACTTGGTTCTTGAACTGATATTGCCTTCTTTTTTGTACTCCTGCTTAACAGCAGATTGTATGCTGTATGGAAACAAACATGAAATTTGGGAGTTGTATCTAGAAAGAGCATAAGGTTCCTTTCCCCCAACTCAGCACTACTGAGACTCAGCTCTGACAACAGAATTGTCAAGATAAAGGTATTAGTGTGTCCACCAAACATTTATTTGATATGAGGAAGAGAAACATGAAGATTCAAGTGAAAAATACTCATGGGTTTAAAATACTCAGTAAATTGGAGATAAACTTTTCAGATCAAGACCCTTAGAGTATGAAATATTCAACTAGTGGCTGCCTGGAAATGTGATAATTAGTGCTTTCCATGTATCCAGTATGGATTTGGTAGGCAGGAGCAAGGGTAAAATTAACTTCTTCCACGTGGTATTATGCTTCTTTCTCTTGTTCTTCATTCTCTTCCCCACAATCACTTGTTTTATCCGTTGTGCACCTTTCAGGATCTATCTTTGCATAGTATTGACTTGTCTGCTCTGTTACAGCCAGAAAGAGTCTACTGATTTTCTGGGGAGGGAATTTTAATCAATTTAATTTATTGTCAATTAATAAACTTCCAATTACTGATTCTGGTATTGAAACAAACATGCACACACACGGAAAACACCCCTTGTCTCTACAAAATCTCTTCTCCCCTTTTTTTATTCTCCAGTCACCTTGCAGTAGGTGATATTCTGTCCCTTTAGCGGCACAGGAGTTTGCGGTCAGTTGCCATCTATTTCCATGTGATTTCACCAAGGTGTCCCAGTGGAAGAACTGGGAGCACAAGTGCTTCCTCTTTCTGTGATTGAGTGCTGCAGAGAAAGCACAGCCTGTAATACCTTGCACAGCCCCTCTCAGCTGCCTCTTCTCCAGGCTAAAGAGTTCTGTTTTATTTAGCTCTTCCTTGTACAGAAGACATTCAGTAACGTTCTGTACTTGTTCTGCTTTGACTATCTTTTATTTGGGATCAGGAAACAGAAATGAAGAGCATGTTCAAGATTAAGATTCAGATAGAGCGTACAGTTGTAGAGTGGTTTAATGATGTTTTTTTTTTTTCCTGCTTCTTTCCTAATTCCTGGTAGTCTGCCTACTCAGTGCTGCTGAGCACTGAGTGTCCTTTTTTTGTTTGTGTATCTATTATAACTTCAATATTTTGAGTTAATCGCTGAGTGATTATAGCCAGCTGAGAGTCTGATGTGCATGTAAGTTTATACACATTATTACTCTTTTGTCTCGCTTTTGCTTATGTACATAATATTTCGTCTCCTGTTTTACCTACCAGCCACTCCCAATAGAGAAGTCGTGCATATTTCCACAGTTGACCCTCATCTTTTCTGTTCTGAATAGCATCTGTGGACATCTCCTCCCCAAATATATCGAAAAGCACAGGTCCCAGAACAAATTCCCATGGAACTCTTTTGGTTACTTCATTCACTGCAATAGCTCATTATCAGGTCCTACCATTATTTCCTGACTTTTCACCAGTAATTTATTCATGAAAAGACAGCAGCTCTTATTCCAGTGTAGTTTAATTTCTTTAAGAACTTTTGAGGAATGCCCAAATTCAGTAGACTGTTAACCAAATTTCTTTTCTGGACATTTTTTGACTTAGTTACACTTCACAAATCTAATACAGCTCACTATTTTACAAGTGCCCTGGTGACTCTTCCAGACTACGTCATATTTATTCACTTATTCCCTAATTCTGTTAGACTTATTAGCACCACTTTATTCAGACTAAATATCAAGCTTACTGGTCTGTACCCCTCTGGTCTATTCTAGAAACTTCTTAGAGATGGTGACCATGTTAACCACTGCTACTAGGGCAGTTTTAAGTGAAAGATTGACAGGAAAATCATCAGAAGTACTCAGCATGGATTCACCGAGGGGAGGTAATGCTTGACCAACCCGATGAGGTTCTATAATGAAATGACCAGCCTGATGGATGTGGGGGAGCAGGGAATATTGTCTTCCTCGACTTCAGTAAGGTCTTTGACACTGTCCCCCATAAGATCCTCATAAAGAAGCTGCTGAAGCGTGGGCTGGATGAGCAGACTGTCACGTGGATCAAAAACTAGCTGAAAAGCCAGACCCAGAGGATAGTGGTCAGTGATGCAAGGTCTAGTTGGAGGCCAGTAACAAGTGAAGTAGCACAGGGGTCAGTGTTGGGTCCAGTCATGTTTAACATCTTCATTAATGATCTGGACGATGGGGTAGAGTGCACTCTCAGTTAATTTGCAACTGACACAAAACTGGGGAGAGTGGCTGACTCACCAGAGGGTTGTGCAGCCATCCAAAGGGACCTTGACCGGCTAGAGAGGTGGCCTGACAAGAACCTTATGGAGTTGAAGAAGGAGAAGTGCAGAGTCCTACACCTGGGGAGGAACAACTCCAGACACCAGTACATGCTGGGGGTCACACACCTGCAAAGCAGCTTTACAGGAAAAGACCTAGGAGTCCTGGTAGACACCAAGTTGAACATGAGCCAGCAATGTGCCCTTGCCACAAAGGAGGCTAATGGTGTCCTGGGCTGCATTAGGCAAAGTATTGCCAGCAGGTCGAGGGAGGCGATCCTTCCTGTCTGTCTGTTTGGCACGAGTGAGGCCACACCTGGAGTACTGTGCCCAGTTCTGGGCTCCCCAGTACAAGAGGGACATGGAACTACTGGAGGGAGTCCAACGCAGGGCCACAAAGATGATGAAGGGACTGGAGCACCTCGCTTATGAGGAAAGGCTGAGAGGGCTGGGAGTCTTCAGCCTGGAGAAGAGAAGGCTTGGGGGTATCTCATGAGTGTCTATACCCACCCTGAAGGGAGGGTGCAAAGAGGATGGAGCCAGGCTCTTCTCGGTGGTGCCCAGTGCCAGGACAAGAGGCAGTGGGCACAAAGTGGAAGACAGGAGGTTCCATGTGAACACCAGGAAGCACATCTTTACTGTGGGGTGATGGAGCACTGGAACAGGCAGCCCAGAGAGTTTGTGGAGTCTCCCTCCTTGGAGATCTTCAAAAGCCGCGTGGTGGTGCTGGGCAACCTGCTGTAGGTGACCCTGCTTGAGCAGGGAGGTTGGACCAGATGACCTCCAGAGGTCCCTTCCAACCTCAACCACTCTGTGATTCTGTGATCAGTCTTGAGTAGCTTAGTTATTACAGCCTTCAGTAGCATCAATAGTTCCTTAAAAACTCCAGGAGTAAATACCTTCTCGTGTTCTGATGTGGTACGCTTACCAATTTTTTCCATGGTGAACACCAACAAAAATATTTCAGCAGAGAGCATAGCAGAGAATCTGTCACGTTTGAGTGTGCCTCTTATAGCTTGATCATCTAGTGTCTTTACAGATTCTTTGGCAGGATTCCTCATTCTGAAATGTTTTTATACATTTTGAAAGTTGTTTGTCAGACTTTTTTTTTTGTGCTCTGCTTTCACCTTTTCAAGAAGCATTCCAAATGTTGTCACTTTGTTTCCACTAGTGGTATTATTACATAATATTTTGACTATATTCCCATGTCCCTGTTTTTTCATCCATATATTCTATTCCTCTTGACCAGCAATGTCACCTTCTATTTACCAAACTGTGTCTGTATTAATCTTATCCTACACAGTTCCAAGTTTGTCATCCCGTATTCAAACAGGCACTACGTCGTCTTCGTTGACAGAGCACAGCAGGGGTGCCTTGTCACTGACAATACAGAAGAGTGTCCCAGTGCTTGGATGTGGCAAAGACCCAGACTGGCACATGAACAGAACACATGGAACCTTAGAAAGTTGAAGCTGCTAAAACTTAATCAGTTTATTACTGACTGTCAACTCGCTTTTTAATAGAAGACTTTTATAAGTGGCCCAAATTTGAACAGAACTTGACAGCAGTGTTATTTCAGCTTTGATGACTTAGTTTCCTTTTGATGCTACTCTGTGTAACAGTTGAGTCTCTCATTCTGCTTTTAAAAGTTGAGTTTATATTGTAGATCTAAGAACTCAGTCGACTCTAGTTGACTTTGACCAATACTTATTATAGTTCTACCTATTAAGCAAAATAAATGCATTTCTTTAGTTATGGACATGTTCAATGACTTGACTATTCTGTTATCATTTTATGAAACTTGTAAATAATTGCTATGACGTGTATTTGGAAAACAAGAAAGTTAATACTGACTTTGCGTCTGATGGACAAATAAATTGCTGAATAGTATTCTCTTGTTTCCAGTCCTTGACCTAATCTTTCAGTTTTATTTTAGCATTGTCAGATGTTGCTCTTCTCCTTCTCATGAGCAAAATGCAGTTTTTGAAAACAGATTTGAGTGCTTAACTCTGGCTGAATTTGAAGTCCTTGATCCAGAGCACAGAGATCTGAGATTTGTTTAAGAATAGATAGGAGAGTATTTTTCCTGAAGCAGAACTTATTTTAGCTGAAATCAACTTACCAATTTTTTTTTTTTTATATTGGAAATGTGGAAGGTGATAGGTCTGGCAACTTTAGAAACATTGAAAAAAACATTACAATCAGAAGTGTCATTTAACTTTAACAAAAGACAGTGTGGAAAGCCTCTCCTCACCAGGTGAATCAAAACTAAATCCACACCCAAACACAGAAAAAATGTGCTCTGACTTCCTTGCTTGATTTTTCTCCTATTTTTAATGCTGCAGCTCTCAGCTTGTGGGTCAAAATGCTGTGGAATACTAACTGATGTGTATGGGGACGCAGGCTGACAGTGGTAACGCTACGGACGAGCAGTAACTGCAACCAGGAATTGACAGAGTCTGGCAATTATACAGGTCCATCTCTTGCTCAGCAGAGATGGTAAAATTGAAAATAGTGCAAAAACATTTGATAGCAATGGCTTTCTTACAGTTGGACAGAAAAGTTGTTATATTCAGGGTAATGAACATCTCAGTTGAAGAAAGTGTTAATATCTGCTCAGAATAAAGATAATTTGCATCAAAAAACCTGTGAGAGTTGGCTGAAAAAATGATTAGCCCACTGAAGATATTTTTAGAAGTCTCTTAGAACACTTGCTGAATTCCAGAAGGTGAAAAAATGCAACTATTGTGTTAATACTCAAAACAAATATATATTATATATATATAAATATGCAAGG
>VXAL01017826.1:0-26714 GCA_013399475.1 Chauna torquata | reverse complement strand
AAAGAATTCAGGTTGTGCTGATACCATGGGAAACTACCTCCTGGAATTCAGTTGTTTGGGGAATATTTTAGGAGTCCAGATGCACAAATATGTGCACTTCTTGGTGTAATCCTGTTCAGGAAGGGCTAATGTGACTTCTGTGTCATATTAGAAGTGATATCTGAGTGTGATACCACATTGTGGTGTCTGTCTTACTTTGTGGTGTTCATGAAAAAATGTTTTCTCTGGAAAACCGGAGATCAAATTGGGAAAAGCTGAGAAGGTTAATCCAAAGCCAACATAAAGCCTTGCAGTGGGGGAGACATGCATTATATTTTTTTATATAGATATAAATTTATTATGAAGAAATAAGAGTGAGAGTTGGCTTGGCAGTGGTAGTGAACTGCAGAGGGACGAAATAGTAGTTTTCTCTAAGGAGAAAAATGAGGTAAAAAAACATTCCTAAGGCAAATCAAGCTCACCTTAAAAATAAAGCTTGCTTTTTTCACATTGTGGGTAATCTATCAGTGTGTGAAACTGAGTAGATAAATGTGTAGGTTCTCCATTCTTTAAAACCTTCCAAGCAGNTCCCCTTCTTTAAAACCTCCCAAAAGTTTTTGGGGTTTTTTTTTTTTTTTTTTTTTTCCTGGAAATGATGCTATAATCACACTGAGTGTCCTTTTCAATACACTGGAAGTAGTTTGAAATCCTGTGTTTCATGTTATCTTAGCTTCCTTTCTGCTCATGTTTTATTTCAAATGCTGTAGTGTCTGTGAATGCTAGTTGTTACGCTAGGCACTGTGTGAACACACCACAAAAAATGTCATCGGCTCCAAACAGTTTGATATTTAAGTATAAGATGTGGGAATAGTTGAGTGAATATATATTGGCAAGAGCACCAAGAAACAACAAGGTATTTGAGATCTCCAGAGTTATGTTTGATTTTGGCATTGGAATAGTGTTTATTGTGTTCTAGATATGTGTTTTTCTCCCCCACTGAAGACAAAAGGAGTCTGACTAGATCAGATGTAGACATCTAAAATTAGATGGGCTGAATCCTTCCCTCTCCCTGGCAGACTTGGACCAAGCATGCCAGAATGTTTTGGTTCTTATGGAGTTGGAAGTAAGCATCAAATTAAAGATAGCATGAGATACCAATTTTTGTGCCTGTAAGCATGAAAAGGGGGATACTCTTAGATATGTCACTTAGATAATGAGGTTCAACATTTGTGAAACAAATATTCTGAATCCTTCAAGTGAAAGGGAATGATTTACAAAAATCAGAATGACTTAGAATGTCTTGCTGTAAAATGGGAATGATGATCTTTATTACTGTCACACAGTAGCATAAGTTGTCCAGTTAATTTCTTAATACCTAGTTAAGGAACTGCAACTGATAACTAGCACAGTGACCAATATCTTCTGTGTCAGGCTGACTGACTCCTAGGTGGTCTGCTAGAAACCTGCTTTTGGATTTGTATTGTGGCACGAAACTGGTAGGGGAATTTTGCTTCTCAAAAGTTCTGAGGTCTGGGGCTCCAGTAGGAGACATGACTCATGCTTTTTGTTAAGCCACACCTGCTGTTTTGCTGTACCTGATTGCATATTATATACTGCTGTGGAGCCCAGGAACTTTCTCGAGGTCCTTGGGCTCTAGTTAGAAGTTACGGTCGTCTTGTTCCAACCATTAGTTTGTTTTTGTATATGCAATTGTAATGGGCATTTCTTGGAGTTCCTGTATTGATCTTAGATTGTGCAGCAACAAGAAACTCAAGAAATTTTAAGATGTTCAATCGTATCAAATGATTTTATGGATGATACAACATCCATAAGATATATTTGAGACAGTTAAACATCCACACTGAAGCACAGTCAACAACACTACAGAGATTTGCTAGGCAAAAAATTCATTTAGGACTGAACCTTGTGGTTACTGATAAGCTGTATCTTGCATCATATTCCTGAAATAAATGCAATTTCTTTGCATTGTTAGGCAGGCTAAAGCTTGACCCTAGTGCTGCATTCCTGTGGAGCTGTTAATCCAAGAAACACAGGGACAAGTTGCTTTATTTTCCAACTCGTAATGCAGACTTGCCTACAGAGTAGTATTGCCGCATCTTGGATTGCTGTCACTCCTCTCTGTAGCAGCAATGCAGTTTTTGTTCTTTGCAAGTGATTAGCTTGTGATAGATGTCTGGATATCATTCTGTTCAGTGTAGAAATTACCTAGTACCTTGAAAATTATCTTTCCAATTGGAGATGAAGATAGGATGAAATTTTTGTTTTCTACAAGAAATTCTACATAAGAATGCTAATTGTGCCTAATCACCATTTACCTAATGATATAACTGCAAAATTGTGCCACAGCAGGTTGGGTCCATGGTAGTTAACTTCAGAAGTGAATAGGTCAGATGGCTGGTGAAGTCACCTAAACTTGATTTATTAGTGAGACCATTTTTTATGACTTGCACATTTACTCATAAGTCATGCATGAGCATGTAAATTGAAGGAAAAACGTATCTATAGGCTTAACGTTTCTCTGAAACATTGCAGGCGATTCCTAAAAGGAATGCAGACCAAAAGGATTCCCACAGAAGTGCTCTGTGGAAGTTGTAATTGCTTAAATACTGTCCTTTGCTTCAGATGTGACCCAACATGTTGAAATTCTTTGAAGCAGCTGTGTCTGCTGGTGTTACAAAGCTGTAAATGTTTAATAGAGGCACCTTACAAGCTATGCTGAAACAGTAAATAAAATTAAGTTAGGGAACAGAAGTCTCTGCTGCCTTCTTAGCTGTGTGAAAAACCATGAGGAATGCAGGGAACTGAAGTATTACGTGCATCTCCGTTAGGAAGCAGCTGAAAACCTGCTTGGCACAAGCGTCCCCAGAGTTTTCTGCTTGAATCTTACGCCAAGAATATGCTGCCAAATAAGCTTCTTAAATTGTATTGCCATTTATACCTCTATATTTTGCATTTACTGGCTTTTTATTTTGCACAACAGTGTAATGTCATACAGCATTGCTTTGCAATTGCTGTTATCCGTTGCGGTAATGATGTTCATATCTATTCATACCTGACCACAGCTTTTCAATGTTTTCCATCTAGGTTTCATGTAGTTCTTGCACAGGAGAACTGTGTGCATGCATTTAAGAGTAATAATTCACCTTTTATAAGTATATTTTCATGATGTTACTTACTTTCTGTTCATTGAGACTATTCAGTTGTGCTACAGGGAATGCCCAAATGTATTGAGACATGCTTTTATTTTTTATGCTGTATTTTTTCAGATGTTAGTTGAAGTATTATTTTACATAATAATGTGATCATAATATTGGTATTGTTTAAAAAAGGTAAATAAGATGTGTTTAAAATACAGAAATACATAAATTAGGAGAAGCTGTGTTTGAGTGTATGAAGTTGTATGTGATTCTGCAAAATCAGATTGTAGGACTCTGATATTTGACAGTTAAATTACCAGATAATGTTGGGTTTTCTATTTGCAAATTAACAACATGATCGATCTCACAGAGATGGCAGAAAAACAGTCATTAATATGCACAAAGCACTTAGGCAATAACAGTGAATGCAATAGAAAGACTCATGAGGAAATTTTATTGTATGTCAAAAATGTTCCCATAAGATGGATTAAAAAGGATTAAAATCTATTGTTTAAATATTAAAGCATCACTTTTTTTAATGTATTTGCGTCTGAAGTAGGTCTTCTGCGTGCAGTGGTTTTAAAGTAAGTGGCATCAGGTGCAGGGGATTCGCTGCACTGCGCAGTTCCTGATGTGAACCAAGTACTTCCCATGTTCACATGAGATTCTTGGCATGACTTGGGAGACCCAAATTATTCCTGTGATCTGTGTAAGGAAAATATGAACACAGGAATTCCATCTGTCCATGATCACATATGATCAGTCCATCACGCAAGCAGTCTACAGTAATACAGGCATGTATCCAGAGCAGTTTGAGTATGCTAACTGCAGTAAATAAGGCATGATGGCCACTTCTTGAAAATTTAGCAAATGCAGAGCACTGGGCAGTACGCACAGAATACTTTTCTTTGTATTCCACGTAAGAGGTCTTAAGGAAAAATGTGCCATGGGATGACACCATGAAAGGCAGTGACATGAAGCACGCACTTGTAAGAATTTGAATGAAAGTTGCCTAAGTTATTGACATTCTGGCACTTTCTGAACTGCTTGACTTTGCAGTCTTAATAATTTTCTTGTAATGCTTTTTGTCTGTAGTATTGGAGATTGGGTGGAAGAGAACAAAATGAAAAAAAACCAACATAGTAACTTTTAATTAATCCGCAAGGTCACTCTGAGTTTAGGAGTAATAATGTCGCGTGGTGGTCTTGTCTGGTATAACTGGAGTCTCTGTACACACTGAATGAATTCTTTTGCAAAAATGAGGTTGCTAGGTTTTAATTAAATTGTGTGCGTGTTGTTGTTGTTTTTAATAGTAACTCAGTTTTAAAACATTGGAATTCTTAGCTGAATGGGCTGCATAATAGTCATTGCTGTGGCAGCATAGGTTTATCTGCCAGAATCCTCCTCCTGTCCTCTCATGTGACCAGACTGCGTATGTGTGGTGCTGATCCACGCGTGTTCCATAAGTCTTGTGTTCCCGAAGGATCTGCACACACTCAGCAAATCTAGATCAGCTATATTGTGTGTGCACTACCTGACGCTGCTGCTTGGGATGAGTATTTTAAACATCTGTGTTCAGTAACATTTAATTCGGGGGAGGAGTCACTTAAACTTAAAATCTTATTTCAGGAATGCAATTTACTCCTGGTAAATTAAGTCAATGTACCTATGAAGTCTTTTGTAGTTGAACACTCGTTTCTGTGTGCCTGTGCACATGCACAACGGTTCGTCACAGGACCTGCATGAAAACTAAAGCTGAATCAAGCTTGAGCCCGTGCTCAGGCGAGGCAGAGTGGAGGCTTGTGGCTCCTGCTTCAGGTTCTCGGTGGTGCCTGGGAATGGCAGGAGTTTCAGCACAGCCTGTTAGTCAGGCACTTCTTAAATCCTTGTTCAGACCAAATGGGAAGGAAAGTGTGTATGTTATGATTTCTTTCTTGTAGCTTCTGCTAAATTTGGTTTTGATCCCTCCATTAAGATTTTTTTTTGTTTTGTTTACTTTTTTTTTTCTTTTTTCTTACCTACAGATATTGCTGCCATGCCCTCAGCCTGTATGAGCAGGTTTTTGTTTCTTCATTGCTCTATTTGTTTCTTTCACTGTTGACTTCATGAAGTTACGCTCCAAAATTGCGTAAGCTAGTGTATTAGCTAGTGTTATGCCAGTTTGGAGCCTTTATACGTCCAGAAGGAATAGGAAGCAGTTTCTCAAATTCCCGGCTTGTGTTCTGAGCAGTCAGCAGGGGCCTCATGTCAAGGAATTCATTTTCTTTCCCACATGCTCTTTTTTGGACTGGCATCACTTTAAACTCGGATAATTGAATGCTGGCTTGGAAAGTTTCTTTTATTTCCAAAAGAGTCAATATGGAAATTCTGCTCAGCTGTCAAAAATGATGATGTCTAAGTAGGTATCTCCTCCCAATATTTTCTTTAGATTTCTTGAATAAAAAAGGTGATCCCATAGAGTATACACTCTAGCTGAGGTCTCTGTGGGAAGAGGAGTCCTCTGGTAAATACAAGTTTATTGAGAAGGGAAGGACTTCTTGCCACATCTGCTTGTACAAATAAATGGCCCAGTGTGACTGATGGTAAAAGCTTCTGCAAGATATAGTAATGCTCCTGATTCCCTTACTTTTCTGCTCTTCTGTTTTAGCGGGAGAATTTTAGTTAATACTGCTTTCCTGCCAGGCACAAGTCTGAAGCCCAGGTAATGAAGTTATAAGTACTTAGGGTGTGGGTACAGGGGGAATCATAGAATCATAGGATATCCTGAGTCGGAAGGGACCCACAAGGGTCATCGAGTCCAACTCCTGGCTCCACACAGGACCACCCAAAAATCAGACTGTATGTCTGAGAGTGTTGTCCAAATGCTTCTTGTACTCTGGCAGGCTCAGGGCCGTGACGACTGCCCTGGGGAGCCTGTTCCAGTGCCCAACTTCCCTCTCGGTGAAGAACCTTTTCCTAAGATCCAGCCTGAACCTCCCCTGTCACAGCTCCATGCCATTAACACTGGACACTGTTCTGCAAGAACCTGTGTGGACCAAAGGGATCCTCCTGGATGTCCTCGTGCACAGTGGAGGGAGGAGAAAAGTTACTGAGTATTGCAGAAAGATAAGCAAAAATTTATGCAGCTCTACAGAAGTAGACATAGCAATACTTGTCAAGCATTTTTATAAGGTGGAGCGTACCTTCACATTATTCATAGTAAGTTACAGAATATCATAGTGGTAGTTACTCGTATGGGCTTGTGTGTTTACATGCTGCATAGTCCAGTTCCATGGTGGGCTGAGGATGGGGGAGAAGCCTGCTTCTCAGTATGACTGTAGTCTAATGTAAATAATGCGACAGCTTGGGAGGGAGGAGGAATCCAGGATTCAGAGTTGTTTGGTGGAGACAGCCTGACGACGTTTATGCTGCTAGAAAGAACAAGCCCTGGGCGTGAGCACAACTTCTGCACTGCTGATAGTGCCTGTTGGCTTAATTATTAGCAAGACTTTCTGGCATGATTTCAGTTTGTGCTACCTAGTGCTCTCCTGTGTCATACCCAGGGACTGTTTGATGACTAATGCACCAGGAAGCAGTCCTTGTAGGTAGTACGAACATTGCAGCACCAGGTTTGGTTGCCTGTGTAGTGCTACTAGAGCCTTTCTAGCCTATGCGTTCTCAAAAGCAGCTGCATGCCCTTCATGTGCACGCTGGGGGTGTGCAACACAGACCTAGGTTTCATGCTGTGAAAACACTACGTTGGGCTGCCATTGAGCCCTTGCACTATTTCAGATGCTTTGAACTGCAGGGGTTAAAAAAACAAACAAAAAAAGCACAGATGATTATTTGCTAGGGACTCCACATAGTTTGTGGAGGAGACCCAGAGGCAGGTGCTTTGGAGTATAGGCATGGCAATTCTGTGCCACTTGGCCTTGGAGCCAGAGAGTAGCCTCTGGCTTGTCTGCCTCCATACACTCTTTTCTTAGTAGAAGCTGCCAGCCTCCTTCAGCTAGTAAGCTCAGGGACGAGGGCTTCTTTCTTCGCTTTTATTAGAACCAGCCTGTAGTGGCGGTGGATAGGATGGGTTGTTGTTTTAAACCGGCTCCACTGGAGAAGTTGATTTTATGCGGAGTAACATCTCTAGTACATGGTGTGCAAGCCACTGCGTAGACAAGCCAACAAGTAAACGCTCACAGGTTGAAAAAGTTACAATGCTTGGGAAGTGTGAGATGAATCCCATCAAAAATAACTTTGGGAAATTGTGTTTTGTCTTTCTGTGTGTCTGGACAGAGGCTAGTGTATGGTGAAGGGGCGATGCACGTAGTTCCATGCAGGATTTTGTAGTTACACTTGCTATAAAGCACCTCAGCAAATTATGCTTGTGGTTTCACTGTTGTCATCTCTACTGTGGGCTTTCATATCACAACTTAGCTCTTCTGTGACTTGAGGTCCTAACACTACTCTCTTAATTTCTCTGAGCTGTAAAGGTTTACACCCATTTGAATTCTCTCGCTTTAAAAATGTTCTCATTTCAGTGACAAGTACTGTGTGTTAGATATCTATGCCTTTTCCTTATGTGCTGGAGGTCTTCAGGTTTTTGGCAGCGGTATTAATTGTTTTTTTGTTGTTGTTTGTTTGTTTGTTTTAAATGAATGACTGACACTGCATTTGGGAGCAAGTATTTCCAAGTTCCCTGGTTTTTTTTTAAGGGACTTACAGGAAGCCTGCATCTTCAGTTTACTACTATGCAATGCTGATCCATGAAGGTCATACACTGCTTATAATCACTGTCTTTCTGATCATTTTTCCAGCTCTGCTCTGTCAGTGAGTCAACTCAGGTGTTGTCGGCCTGATCTAACCTGCTCTCCTCATCACATTTGTTCTCTGTTCAGAGTGCCTAACTGCTTGTCCCGAGCTCCTCTGTCTCTTTGGGGTTGAATACTGCTTGGGTATACAAATGGAGAAAAATGATTAAAGAAAAAACTCTGTTCATGCATTTTAGTATATATGGTTTCCTTATTTTTTAAGCTGTTTTCTTCTTGATGCTACTTGACTTCCCCAGGAGTTACTTGATTACCTGCAGGTATCTCTAATTTTTTCCCCTCACTTAATGCCATCAACACATTGCTTCCTAGGTAAGAACTGAGGGTACTTACCTTCCTGTTAGATGTCTGATTTGATTCCCTAGACATTCTTGCAGTGTTTCTCAGTGGCCTCCTGGCTCTGTAAGCAGGGAGATGACTCATAATTCTTTCGGCTTCATGGCAATAATCGCTATCGCTTGCACCCAGGTGTTCTAGCATGTCTGTGTTATTTCTTGTTTGAAGTCCCTGTTAATTATATATTAGTTAAAGGCAGTGGTTTAGGCTGTAAAAAGTAATTTTTAAGTTCAACTTGTATCCAGAAGTAAGGAAACTTAACTTTTCGCTGGGTGAAATCTGTTTTTCCCATCTTTTTTTTTTTTTTGCCCCCCCTCCCCTCCTTTGAAGGTTAGCTGGCTGCACAGGCTGATCACGTTCTGTAAATAAAATTTTCACTGTATTTCTTTTGTTTTCTCTTACACTGGTGTCTCCTTTGTCTGAGCAAATTTTCTGTAATTAATAATTTTTTTATTCTGCTTTAGAAGTTATATGTAATAATTTTGAAACCTCTGGGACATGGTAAAGACATCGTATAGTGTTACTTAAATCACATGACTGTTTATCAATCAACATAAAAACAATATGCTACAATTTAATACGAAAAGATACCATGTAAAAATACTTACATGTAAGTGTAGTAATATAAATATAACATCCCTTCCAACCTTAACCTTTCTGTGATTCTGTGAAATTAAGATCTATTTTAAAACTAATTAAGAGATACTGGTGAACTGTAAGGACTACTAAACTTTAAAGTCCTCCATTTGTTTGTATAAAAATACAAATATGCTTGTAAATCATATCTACCAAGAAGTAGCCCAGAAAGTTAGGCATTAAATTTATTTCATGTTTTTTAGGCAAAGAACCACCGTGAACCTATGTATTCTAGTGAGTTTTGTTAATACAAAACATTTGTACCTTTGCAACTGTGGAGCTATGTAAGAGCAGATTAATCTTAACATAAGGGTTTTTTTGATTATATTAACATGATATGAAATCAGTGAGACCTAAAAATTGTGCCACTGTTGAATAACTGGTGTACCAGTATACATGATTTTTTTTTCAGAATTGGACAGCTGATTAATAGCTGGATTACCTGGATTTTATACAGCAAAGTGATTTAAGACAGGCAATGTGTGTGCTGCGGAATACTTTGGGGAATGTAGTGCAAATGCATTTCAGTAGTCGGGACAGAATGAGCGCGCGTGCAGCAGCCTTTAGTGTTGCTGCGCATGCCGCAGTCTGGCTGGCTCTTCATCAAGGCTCTCGAATATCCTGGAACCACGCTTCCCAAGCCAGGAAAGGTTCAGGAAGGGGCACGCCTGTGTCCACACGGTGCGGCACCCAGACAGGCGGACTGCGAGAACATCTGAGTCACTCTGCAGGAGCCAGGCGAGGCTGGTGCTGAGCCAGAGCTCGAAGGTGCCCCTGGATCCTCGCAGGTCTTGGGAAGAGGCATGCTTTGCATGGTCGTCTTCATTGCTCCCGAGTTCTGGAAAAGCAAAGCTTGCACGTGAGCAGGCTCTGTGCACAGGCGTATTGGATGTGCAGTACTTAATTGAGGCTCCGCTCCATCGGGTAAAGTGAATTGCACTGTGTTCACCTAGGACGTTACTCATTCGCAGTCCAGAACAATATACACGTTACAGAGAACTAAGTGTTTTCAGAAAATGTCTGTTTTGGGGAAAAAAAAAAATTGAATAGCTTTTCTCCCCAAAGAGTTGCATAGTCAAGAAGTAGAAGACCTGGAACCTCTTTGAGATGCATGGGTTTCTTATGGGCTGCAGTGACAGGGCATGGGAAATACAAAATGTCTAGGGAATTGGTAACTCGTGATGCTGTCCTAATTTATTGTTATGGTATTCTACATCTGAAGTGGTGTCTTCTCTTTGGGTCTTGTTTGGTATTACTCCATATGTATATCATTTCATTTAGACATATCTATATATCCATATGTATAATATAGATACATACACACACATAGAATCACAGAATATCCTGAGTTGGAAGGGACCCACAAGGATCATCAGGTCCAACTCCTGGCTCCACACAGGACCACCCAAAAATCAGACCATCTGTCTGAGAGCGTTGTCCAAACGCTTCTTGAACTCTGGCAGGCTCAGTGCCGTGACGACTGCCCTGGGGAGCCTGTTCCAGTGCCCAACCACCCTCTCGGTGAAGAACCTTTTCCTGACACCCAGTCTGAAGCTCCCCTGTCACAGCCCCATGCCATTCCCTCGGGTCCTGTCGCTGTCACCAGAGAGAAGAGATCAGCGCCTGCCCCTCCACTCCCCTCGTGAGGAAGCTGCAGGCCGCCATGAGGCCTCCCCTCAGTCTCCTCTTCTCCAGGCTGAACAATCCAAATGATTTACATACAAAAAAGAAATTTAAATATACTTAAAAAAGAAACTAATGCAGATAAAGATGTTTGAAGGCAGATGCTCTAATAGATTAATTTAATTATAAAACTTAGCTTTATATTTTCTCCTGTGGCTTCCTTCCTAAGGAAAGCATTACCCTTGTATAGATCTGTAATGAATGCCATTGCCTTTCCACTTTTATAAATGCCTACCTGAATCAGTCAGATAGTATTTCAGAAATAGGTGACTAGAAAGTATATTAACCTTAAATTTCCTCTCTTTAGCATAGATAAAGAAATTGTATTCCCCTCTGACATTTTTGTTAGGTGTCAGTTGTCTACATCAGCGGTCTCACAGGGAAGAGATTGTTCTTTATTGCTGACCTGGGATTACGTTTCTTGGTGCTTCATTATCAAAGTAGTTCTGACAATTGCATTTTAATTTCCAGAATATACAGGAATGTCTTTTTCCTGTTCAAAGATTTATTAATTCTGTTACATTCTATTTACTATGGCATGTTTTGAAAAGATCAGTTGGATGCAAATTAAACAAAGCTCTTTTAAAATGTGTTGGTTCCCACTTGACAGGGTACAAATCAAAGGAAGATTAAAATGTGGTGCCAGGCTATAATAAGAACAGTAGGTCAGCTTTTATTTTTGTTTGATCTTACCAGGTTCCTGTTTCAGTTTATTTTGTAACTGATTAATAGGTGGCAATAACTTCATGCTTTCTTAACAGTATTAGAAATAAAAGCTCATTTTTAGAATGGCTGCTAATAAAAGAGATTTACTAGGTGCATAAAGAGTATTTAAGGTCATCTCCAGGAAATCCACACCAGGAAAAAATAAAATGCAGTGAGTCTGAGCAGTAGATGTAAAATCTTGGCAGCTAGGAGATTAAGGAGAGGGGAGGAAGCCTGGGATGTTTTTGTATGTGTGTCTTCTGTCCAAGTGGAGATCTAGAAATTGCACAGCTACAAGGGGTGCAAGTAGTTCAGTAATATAACTTGCTACTTTAAGAGGCTTGGAAGCACCTTGGAGTGCTTCTAAAAGGAATGGTTTCTGTGGAAATAATGAACGGAGATTTTTTTCCCCAAGTGGTGAAAGCTTTACCATTTGGGGTGAAATTGGTGTTACATTCCATGGAAAAGTTCTCCAGAAATTTTCAAATGGTTCAGAATCAGGAATGGAAACTAGGTGGTACCTTCATGACTCTGTGGCTCCTGCGAGATGCTTTCTTGAGGGGAATTTTGATGGGAGGGAGAAATGGTATCTCTCATCTTCCTTTCTCCTGCTCTTCACAGCTGTAGTTATTCCTGGTTTGTGTTAGCATCAGATTGCCTTTCAGTTATCCAGCATTCAAATGTTATCTCACTTGTAATATGTGAATGAAACTTAGGCTGCACTGCGGAAGATATGTAACTGCTGTTTCCAAGGAAATCGCGATGTAAAAATGTACTGAACCTAAGAAGAAAGTAGATAGAGTTAATCAAGATGTGACTCACGTAGGGAATTTGAGTTAACTTGATTGGCTGGATGGAGGTAGAATCCACATGTTCCTTGATATATTAGGAAAAAAAAAAAAAAAAACTCCCTGCAGTAGACCTCCTCCTTCTAGGCAGTGGGGTTGTATTTGCTTGCATCTTGAGGAATATATAGGAAACTTCCTAAGGAAAACTGCATTTGGATTGCATATGAAAACCTAAATTGTTTTGATGGCCTGTTTTCAGTCAGAATTTTACCTTGCATCTTGCAGGAATATTGTTGTGTAGTCACAATTTGAGTTTACATCAATGTAGTCATATTCTAATACACTGCACGTATTATACGTACCAGTATTTATACTAGTGTACCCTAGCAGCCTGTTTTGATGCAGGCGATTAGTTTTAATTGTTTGTGAAACTGGTAAGTAGTCTTTCAGGGGATTCCAGTGAAACATTTTCATAGTCTGGTTGACTGTAGAGTTTGTACATGTTTTAAAACAATGTTTGTTAATGTATTTTAACTAACGGATTTGTAATGGTAGGGTTAGTTTAACATCTGGAAATCTTTGTCAGACACTTGTAAACACAGACGACTATTTATTTAAAGCCCAGTGACCAGCGTGGTTATGTCATCTCTGCATTGGTGAGATGAAATACCAAGATGAGCCAGGAGCAGAGAAGGGAATTAGCAAAGTTGCTTACATCCTAGTTTGACAGAAGTTTAATTGGCAGTAAGTGGTTTCATTAATGGAAATGGTCTCAGCTGCCATTTGTCCCCCCCCCCCAACATGCTCTTTCCCTTGTGCAGGTGTGTGTTAGGCTGTGTGATGAACCAGATGGAGCTCATCTGCAATGAGACAAATCTTTGCTTTTTCCTTGGTTATTTCATTTAGATTGCACCCCTTGGGAAATAATATTTGGCTGTGCAGAAACAACTATTGACATAAGGAAAAGGGAGCATGATCAGGTTTTTTGTAGGCATGGGGAAAAGGGAGCATGGCAGATTTCTGGAGAAGTGCTGACTGCTGTCAGTCTTCAGTGACCTTGAACTCCCCCTTGAGATGGAGCAAGAGCAATGCTACTTGATTATAGAAATTATTAGTGGTAGTATAATGTTAAATAAAGATAATACAAACTGCCAGCGATCATGTGCAAGAAGTTAAAGTAATTTTAAAGCTGTGTGTTTCAGATACTGTATTGAAAAAAAAATGTTTGATTTCAACCCTGGATGAAGACTGATGATGTTAGATGTTTTTAACAACAATATTGTTTCACCTTTATGGAGGAAACCATTGTCATAAATGTTATGGGTTACTACTTTACTGATTGCTTTTCCGTTCAGGATTTCCACAGGCAGTAAAGAGCATTCTCTTTTTTAAAAAGAGACTTTCAAATAAATTGATTTCTTTATTGCTCATACAGAATTATTTTGACAAATCATTCATTTTATAGTAATTACAGATTTTAAACATTGGTTAAAACTCAGTTTAAAAATTTAAAAAACATAAGCAAGATTTGTAAATTACTATTTTTATGCATGCCTAATAGTCTGCTTTTACATCAATTTTTTGCGGAACAGCAATATTCTTCCTTTCTTCCTTCTCCTTCCCCGTCTCGATTTTCTGCCAAGTTCCTTGCACCATTTTTGGAGAAGGCCACAAGTTAAAACAGATATTTGCCTCATATTAAGAGTTTTTAAATAGTTTGAAAGCTTAAAGTCATTTTTGCTTAACAGACACATAACGTTGATTTTAGTATAGCTACATATATTCTTGTTTTTTGTAGCAACATTTAGACAAATAAGACACAAAAATAAATTTCATAACTTGAGAACAGAGATCAAAAATGCATTTCCCTGGTGCTTGCATCATTGCCTTAAAGAATGATTGGTTTGTATTTACACTGGAGATTCCAAAATAAAATAAGTCACAATTTACAAAATCTGCAATATTAATTTGGTTATCAAAGTATTAATCATAGGCAATTGTTGTTATGCATCGGTTGCTGTATATTTTTAACTTTTTGTTCATAGTTATTTTTAAGTACAAAAGTAAAAAAAAACACATTTGCTATAGAAACACCTGTTACAAAGGACTAGTTAATTTATATTTTTTTTTCTTTAAACAGCTTTCATTTGTAGCAAATGAGAGTATTTACTGTGAACTTTGTTCCTGAGCATTTGTTTGCTTTCCCAGCTTTCTTTTTTCTGAAGAAGTGGCATGTCTGAATAGTACTGGCAAACGTTTAAAAGCCTTCTGTTGAGGTGCATGCACATGTCTATGTATATAAATTCCTTAACATCTTATATTTGCACTTATTATTTGAAAAAGTCTCAGGAAATTTGTGGATATAAGATGTATACATAGCATCCTTTTGGTGTCTAGAGTAGGAAACAAGCACCAAGGTCCAGGTATTTCTTTGTACGAGGGAACGTGTACTTCACTGGACTGCAGCATGATATGCAAATTCTCCCCTTTTGAATTTTGCTTTTCCTGGTATGTTCATCAGTGAGCATGGCCATAACCTTGAGGCTTCAGCATTTTCCAAAAAAAAAAAAGCAGCTGTTTAGAAAATGAAAATTGAGGAAGCTTAGAGCACAAAGCTCCCATTTGGTCCAAAACGTTGAGTCACTGCTTTAACAAAGTATATAATAATCTGGGGTAAAGATTTTTAGCAGCAATATTAGAAGACTGCTTTAAGCGTCTTGATCGAACAGTGCAGGGCATTTTAAATGATTAACAAGAACTTTTACACAACATAGCTGCAAAAAGATAATTTTATGAATATGTTATCTTTCGACTAGTCAGTTCAGTGACAAGGTTCACTGTACGGGGGTAAAAAGATATTTGTAGACTTATCCACAGTAGCAAGTAGTGCAGTACGGTAGAAAATCTGCAGTGAAACTTCCAGTGTTGAGGTGTTCAGCATGCTTGATTTGTTTGTTTGTTTGTTTTTCTCTGATAATGTTTTTGATCTTGTGGCCTGAACACCTGTGAGCAGTTGGAAGACTTTTACAACCCATCTCTTGCTTTAATTTCATGCAAAAGGAATCCAGTTTGTTCATTCTGAGAAAGCTTCATTGTAAGAACCAGAGCACAATAATAGGAGACAGCTGGGAGACTGATTTTGAGAGGACAGTTGCGATCTGCACCAAAAGGCTAGTAGAGATGTAGCATGGACTATAGAAGCACAGAATCATTAAGGCTGGAAGGGATGTCAGGAAGTCTCTAGTCCAACCCCTGTGCACAAAGCAGGGTCAACTAGAGCGAATTGCTCAGGACTGTGTCCAGTTGGGTTTCGATTATATGCATGGATAGAAACTCCATAGCCTATCTAGGCAATCTGCTCCAGTGCTTGACCTCACAGTAAAAAGAGATTTTCTTATGTTTAAGTTGAATTTCCAGTATTTCCATTTGTGTTCACTGTCTTACCCTTTCGCTGGTTACAACTGGGTCTGCCTCCATCTTCTCTTCTTTACCCTATCAGCTGTAAAACAGTACACAGCTGTACACATTGACAAGATTCCTCCTGAGCCTTCTCTTCTCCAGGCTAGATATTCCCAGCACTCTCGGCCTCTCCTCATATGTCAGATGCTCCAAACCTTAATCTTCATGGCCCCTTGCTGGATTCACTGTAGTATGTCTTCCTTGTACTGAGGAGCCCAGAACCGGACCCAGCATTCCTGCTGTGGTCTCACCGGGGCTGAGCAGAGGGGAAGGATCACCTCTTCACCTGCTGGAAGCACTCTTCGTGATGCAGCCCAGGATCCTGTTGCACTTCTTTGCTGCAAGGGCACACTGCCGGCTTGTGTTCCACTTGGTGTCCACCAGGACCCCCAGGTCCTTTTCTGCAAAGCTGTTTTCCAGCCCATCAGTCCGCAGCACGTACTGGTGTTTGGGATTATTCCTCCCCAGGTGCGGGACTTTGCATTTCCCTTTTTTGAACTTCATGAGGTCTCTGTAAGTCCATTTCTCCAGCCTGCCAGTGTCCCTCTGCATGGCAGCACAGTCATCTGATGTGTTAACTGCTCCCCCCATCTTTGTGTACTCTGTGAACTTGCTGAGGGTGTACTTTGTCCCATCACCCAGGCGATTACTGAAGATGTTAAATGGTACTGGCCCCTGTATCAACCCCTGGGGTACACCACTAGTGGCTGGTGTCCAGCTGGACGTCACACTGCTGTTCACAAGCCTTTGAGCCCAGTTCAGTCACCTTTCAGTGCACCTCACAGTCCACTTATCATATTTCATCAGTTTGCCTATATGTATGTTATGGGGGAAGGTGTTGAAAGCCTTGCTAAAATCAAGATAAACAACATCTGCTTTCCCCTTGTCTGCTGAGCTTTTCCCTTGTCATCTCAACATAGAAGGCTGTCAGGTCAGTCAGGCTTATTTCCCCTTCATATATCCATGCTGATTACTTCAAATCACCTTCTTGTCCTTAACAGATGGATTTGTTCCATCACCTTCCCAGGGTTGGAGGAGAGGCTGCCAGGCCTGTAGTTCCCTGGATCTTCCCTCCTGCCCTTCTTGAAGATAGAAGTGCCATTTACTTTCTTCCAGTCCTCACCCTACTGCCATGACCTTTCAAAGATAATGCACCCTTAGTAAACTTTAAAAATAACTGCTGCAGTTATTTGTAAATATTTGTTTACATAAATATAAATATTACATAAATATTTATATGTGAAATAAATTTGCAAATTCTGTTTCCTTGCCCTTTTAGAGGTGAAGTTAGGTTGCTGTTTCATAGCTGTAAATTGCTACTTTTCAGATGCTGTTATCAATGATCTGTGTTGAAACAGCAATTTTGCACTACTTTGTGGGTTTCTTTAAATAATTCCCATGATTTAAACAACTTTGTTCGATATTGTTGTTCTGCTTATAGTAGGGAAAATGTGGCGTATATAGAAGAAATTGAAAATGTTTCATAAATTAAAATACACTTTAAGATCAAGGTTTTTTTCTGTAATACAAATTGTTTACCAACTTTATTTTCTATCATAAAATTAAGTATTATTATCCTCATTTTTAACTACTTTACTTACAGAGACATCAATTCACTGATCAGTGAAGGCAGTGTAATGTTTCATAGGATTTTTAGAGTGTATGGAAATGTCTCTTGCATCTTTTTTTGAAAACTCATTTCTACCTTTCTCTGTAATTAGTGTCATAAATAGTCAGAATTTCATGCTTTGCCATTATTTTTTTTCCAGTAAAGGCAATTGTTCAGTTCATGAACTCCTTCATTATTCTTTTCTGACTTTTTACCTCGTATTTGCTGATGCTGGGGGGAGTTTTGTCTATGACTAATAAAATAATTGGTTCATGTTCTTCTTACAACATCCTCAAAAATGTTTGTGGATTTACTTTGTCTAATATGAGCCATCTTTTAACCAGCTGAAACGTCTTAACTTTTCTATATGATCAGGCAGTAATTGAAGCTACAGGCACAGCATTATCGATGCAAAAATATTGTTTCAGGTTTTCTATTTCTTATTTGTACATAATGCATCAGTGGTTTTTTTTAGGCATTATGTAACAGAATAAAGGAGCCCTTTTTCCCACTGCATTTTTATTTCCATTTCCGTCTTTACAGAGCGAGAATAAAAGCATAAATATGTATTTCAAAAAAAAAAAAAAAAAACTTTTTTTGAAAAGTAATCTCAGTGAAAGCATCCTCTTACTGCATTTGTGCGAATCTGAAAAGTAATGAAAGTCTTTACCTTATACTAGAAAAATATGAAAATACTTAAAATCTGCAACTAATCCATGTATATGTCTTTGAAGGGCCAGATGCACAGTTTTTGCACTGTTGAACACTTGTTTAAAATGTGTTCTGTTTCTATTTCAGTTAAGATCATTTCCATATAGCAATCAAAGGAGATGCAGAGTATTCCAGTTTGTAGTCAGAATGCTTTAAGCCTCTGCAGGTACTTAGAAAGCAATGATCTGATAATTGACTTATCATAGCATGACAAGTTACTGCCTGACATTCAAGTGCACAGAACAGCCACACAGAGACTTCTGGCCTATTTGCTTAACAGCAAATGCCAGGAGAACACCACTTCAGTTAATCTGAGTGAATCTGAGGTGAGCCAGGTTGCAATACCTGGGTTAGCGTGGCGAAGAGCATACCCACAGGTAGTTACCATGGCCTAGCTGGTATGTAGTAACTTGATTTGGGTCTCAGCCCTGTACTGCTTGCCACCTTCCATCTTTGTTCAGTCCAGAAGGACAGCAGCCAGGAGAATATAAGCAGTTTTGCTTTGCTGCTCCTGGACAAAAAATAAACAAATAGCTGATAAACAGCTATCAAAATGCACAGGTGTTTCCATATTAATAGTCATAGTGAGGGCATATTGGTGATAGGGTGTATACTGTTTCGGTAACTCGCATGCTCTGGGGACAAAGTAAGTGCATCACATTTTAAAAAGTAACCAGAAATTGTCATTAAGGGTTCTGAGCTGGTGTTCAGAAGCAGTCGCATAGTGACAATAATCCTACTATTCTGACTATTCTTGACAGCCAGAAGGTGCAAAACTGAGTTGTACAGCAGCTGTTTGAGGAATGGACCTCCTCCTCTTAACTGCAGGCTTCATTTTCCATGTGGTGGATGTGGTGGTAAAGTGTTATGGAAATACAAATAAAAGAAAAATGTTAATAATGAGTTTTTGCTTTCTGTTTCTTTCAGGACTCCTCCAGGATGGTTTCAAGCAGATATAAAAGGTATGAGATCTTTGTACTCAACACATTTATTCATATACATAGGTCTGCCACAAGTAAACTTTGGCCACCAAGTTGAACATGAGCCAGCAATGTGCCCTTGCCACAAAGGAGGCTAATGGTGTCCTGGGCTGCATTAGGCAAAGTATTGCCAGCAGGTCGAGGGAGGCGATCCTTCCTGTCTGTCTGTTTGGCACGAGTGAGGCCACACCTGGAGTACTGTGCCCAGTTCTGGGCTCCCCAGTACAAGAGGGACATGGAACTACTGGAGGGAGTCCAACGCAGGGCCACAAAGATGATGAAGGGACTGGAGCACCTCGCTTATGAGGAAAGGCTGAGAGGGCTGGGAGTCTTCAGCCTGGAGAAGAGAAGGCTTGGGGGTATCTCATGAGTGTCTATACCCACCCTGAAGGGAGGGTGCAAAGAGGATGGAGCCAGGCTCTTCTCGGTGGTGCCCAGTGCCAGGACAAGAGGCAGTGGGCACAAAGTGGAAGACAGGAGGTTCCCTGTGAACACCAGGGAGCACATCTTTACTGTGGGGTGATGGAGCACTGGAACAGGCTGCCCAGAGAGTTTGTGGAGTCTCCCTCCCTGGAGATCTTCAAAAGCCGCGTGGTGGTGCTGGGCAACCTGCTGTAGGTGACCCTGCTTGAGCAGGGAGGTTGGACCAGATGACCTCCAGAGGTCCCTTCCAACCTCAACCATTCTGTGAAAGCTAATTAAATATGTTGAGTGTTTGAAGTGTAGGCCATTATACTACTGCAACAAATATATAGCCTCATTTGGGAGTAAGGTCCAGAGTGATGCACCAAACTTATCAAAACTCTTCTATTATGTTACTATTTTAAAATAATCTCAGCTAGTATTTTGCTGGGTCTTATTAGTGCAGAGCAGTTTTCCAAGCAAATATCTAACTTGGTGTTTTTGACTACACATGACTTAGGAGCTAGCAGTTTAACAGTTGAGTTATAAACCACCATCTTCTTAAGTTTGATATAGGTAGGTAATTTTGTTGCTCTCCACAGTAATACTGAAAGCAATTTCAATGGATTTGCCATACTAGTTGTCTCAGTAGTAGGGGGTGCTGCTCACTTAGCATGTTCTGTTCTGTTTGTTATTTGCCTGTCTTTGAGACAGCTGTTACTCTGGTCATTTCTCAAGTTCATCAATCAGAAAAATATCTCAGACAGTGTTGATGCACCTGACCAGCATGTGAAATTTTTGTCCGTGTAGAAATTTTTGTCTGTGTGGAACATATTGACACAGCTATCACAATTTAGGAAAATGCAATGGTAACATGGAGTTTAAAA
The DNA here is from genome assembly GCA_013399475.1 of Chauna torquata. Classification (NCBI taxonomy): domain Eukaryota; kingdom Metazoa; phylum Chordata; class Aves; order Anseriformes; family Anhimidae; genus Chauna; species Chauna torquata. The sequence continues at coordinate 6,579 of VXAL01017826.1, read as the reverse complement.
TACATCAACTGAAGCAAGGCATTTTTGAAAATACGTTTTTATTTCACACATGAATTTATTCTCTTTTATATATCCTTCAAAAGATGTAGATGATTTATTCATCTATATATATTTATTGTGGCTATAGAAGTAACTGCAAAGAGCACCTTCAATTACCTAGTCTTCACTGGTGTATTTTCCACCCCTCAAACTTGTACACCTATCCTTTTATGCTTCATATTTCTTAGTGTGGTGCTTTCTTTTATATTTAGGTTACTGGGTTCTCATAAACATGGCCAACTGATGCTTTTCATTGCTGTAGGGTTTTTTTTGAATCACCTTGTTATAGCAGAAAGGGTGGACTTATTTTCACAACCTTAATACCTATGTAATTTCATGATTTCTTTTGTTACTAATCAAACACATTTTAGTTGAGTCTCCACTTCCTCTTCAGTACCTGTGCAGAATTTCATTGATATTGGTATCTGCCAAATACTTAGTTGTGTGTGTCATAGTACTTGGTGGGTTTTCCTAAAACTTTATTTTTACTCTGTACTCACTTGCAAAAACTTGGTTGTGTCTGGGGTGGTAATAAATAGAAGTTTGAGTAATCATACACATTCATAACTTGAAAATAAAATAATTCTTCTTACCACTGCAAAAATAGGAAACTCCAAAGTTAGAAAATGCTAAAATAAGACTTGTTTGTGCAGTCTTCATTCAGTCAGCTTTAGTTATATGTGGGATGTACATTCTTTGTTCATGAACTTTCCCCCTCAGGACTTGTGTCACATTCAGGAGGAATCTGATTTGCTGTGAGCTGCTTCTCAATATTTTGTTATGTATGTTGCCATATATCTTACTCATTGCATAGTCTTCAAACCTCATGTTGAAGACAAAGGATTATTTTCCTGTGAGGTCATCACAGTACCCAATACCCAAATATTAAGTGGATTTTATTCTAAGAATACCTCCATAGGTATACAAGAACCAGTACTTCACAGGGAGACTCAATGCCTATTGTGATTCGAGGTAAAAGTAGCTATTGATTTTTCTCTGTGTTTTAAAATTTCAACCCTCCCCCCACGCAACTTTTCAGTTAAGAGCACTTGAACAAAATATGTCTCCCAGTGGTTGTACTTTCTGGTGTAAACCCTAAAGGAATCGAGACCAGAGTCCTCTTCTCTTCTGACAGTGTTTGGCTTGTTCCCCTCTTCCCGCATCTGCAATACAGGAAGGTCCTAGAGAAAGCCTGCTCTATGCTAACTCTCTTTCACTGTGGTGTAGATCTCACTTATGCCCTAAATACAGCAGAAGTCCTTTGCAAACAGAAAGTGCAATTGTGTGATTATACCTAGTACTGGAGTATGAACGCCAAAAGGCTGACGTAAGGTCATGAGGTGCTTCAAGGTGCAAATGTATTCAACTTAATGGGCATTTAGCAGTTTTGAGTGTACTTCCTTAGGTTTTCAAAGTGTACTGACAGAGAAGCAAATTCCAGCATAGGGCCAGTCACATTGAGATCCCATTTGAAGCTGTCACCTGCGCTGCTCTAACAACAGGTGGTCAGTACTTCCTGGGTGCGGAAGAGAGAGACCGTTAGTAGACTTTACAGGCAAATGACAGCAAAAGTGGAAAGACAATATTTTCCTAAAATCTTTGGCTCTGTTATAGACCCCCATGGGAAGAACGTATCATCTGTCAGAAAATTTCCAGTCATTTTCCCACATCTTTACTGCTCCTGCTCCTGCTAGTTTGCTCTCTCCCTCTTTCCCAGTTGTTCCTCACCGGAAGTGACATCTCAGTACTTTTCTTCACTTCACTGGTTTCCATTTCCTGGCCCAGTTAGACACCCTTTCCTCACTCTCCCCCTTTCTCATACATCCTCATATTTAACCACTGAGGTGCTAGTTTTCTCTTTGGCATTTTTCTAATCACTTACTTTCTTCTGTTCTGTCTCCATCTTCTGACCTCTAGTCCTGGGTTACTGATACTATGCCAGGCTTCCAGTACCTTCCCTTTCCCTTCCCATATAGCTGTTTTCATGTCTACACTGAGATACCCATCCTCCTGGACCTAAGAAGTCGAGATTTATCAAGAGCAGAGAAGGGTCTGATGGAATTCCTACTCTCACAGTATGTTCCAGGGCTCAGGGAATTGCACAGATTTTACTACCTATTTAATCAGACATACTGACTATGCCTTGTATGGATGCAGAAATTCATGGTTAAACATTTATATGACATTGCTGAGAAACCCGTTTCACTGAGTGCCCCTTGACGGGAAGATGTGTTTACAAGTGAAGTCTGCTGGCTGTTAAGTTATTCTACTTCTGTTCTGGCTGACTTGGACAAACTGAGCCTGTCTCCTTATACAATAAAGTAAATAAAAGTTTGGGATGAGGATCTTAACCTGTAAGTGCAGTCTATCTTCTGAATTTGCTTTAAAAATTTCCACAATTACACCCTAGAATTTTGTATTGGGGTTCCTTCGTAGTTGCATGAGTCAACCACATTTTCAAAAGAAAGTGATGGTTCTCTTGTGATCTGGAGTGGTACTGTAGGATGCTTTAAAAACATGACCAGTATCTTCAGGGTCGTGCTTAACGTGAAGGCCACAGGACATGCTCATGAGCATATTTGAGAGTTGCAACCAGTCATGTCTGCTCACTGTGAGCTACATGTGATTAAAATGTGTAGGTATCCTTCAGTGGCAATAGCCCATATCTATTTTCTCATCGTTAGTTTTTCCTAAAGCTTTTCTGAATGCAATGTGCTTCATCTTGGCCATTCCAACTGCTGTTGCTATAGCTGGGTCTACCATGTTTTGCACCGCTGTGTGTGTAGTTACTTTAAACCAGCTGGCACATTGCCATTAATAAGAGTGGTTTTCTGAGTCAGTTTTGATGCTATCACCAGAGTTGGTGTCATCACTGATTTCTCAAACAAGTGAATGATAAAGTGTATTCTGTTTCTTGAAATATTTGAGTACAATCTACATGTAAACATAGATTATGTTTCTCTTGCATTCTGTGAACTAAAAAGTCTACAAGTAACAGCAAATCAGGATACGTATGTGGACATAGGAATATTTTGAGAAGTACAGAGGGTTTGTTTTAATGGCTTATTTTAAAGACTGTCTACTAGCTTTGGAGCTATTTAGCTTCTTTTTTAGAAATGTCTTAAATTAAAAATAAAACCTTGCAAATCAGAGTTTAAAATAATTCAGAAGATTTTGCATGGTTCATGGATCAGACAGATCAGGCTGGATCAGTTTACAGAAGAGTTAGATTAAAATCTCTTAGTGGTTCAAGGGTGTGCTCCCCTTGTAAGTTTGTTTACTAATGGAAATTAATACAATATGGTGTGGCTTTATGGCTTCCAGGCAAATGTCAGAGGGCATTTTGCCTCTTTTAGGGTAGCATTGCATACTCAAATGAAACCCAGCAGGTAGAGACTCTGCCCACTAATTCTGAAAGACTATGTTGTACTCTAGTTTAACATTCATGTGAGAGCTGAAAAATAAATGAGGTATAAGAGATCACTAGCTCCTAGTTGGAAGTGCTGTGAAGGAGGTGTTAAAGCCCTGCTGAAATTCTCTTGTTCAGTGTTTCTTGACTACTAAAAAGCTTAAACTCTGGCAATTTACATGCCGCGTGCTAACCTTGGTCTCACTAATTCAGAAGGAATACAGCTGCAAAATACTGTTTCGTAACACTGTGCCCAGACTTGCCTACTTGCCTGTATTTGAGAGTTTTGCAGCAAGGCCTTGACTGTTGGGGTTGCGTGCTGAACACTGTCTCACGTAGCTTGTCACAGTAGGACCACTGCTATGCCGAAATGAGCACTTAAGTAGGCAGGGGTCACTCAGGGTGCTTTTCTTGACTGTGGTATCCCCTTTTCCACTAATGCTGATGTAACAAAGTGGCTGAAACGCTTAGGGTTTATTTCTACAGAAGCTTGTGATAGCCTAAGTTCCTCACTGTTCCTTGTGCTGGAGCAACTGGACAGGGCGATGCTTCAGGGAGCTGCTGTGGCTGAAGGTCGGCGGTTTCCTACTCAGTCACCGACGGCCAGAGCCGGACAAGGGGAGGAGGCCGGGCATGTGCAGCTGCAGGGAAGGCAGGGCTGCCTTTCCATGGCTCAGCACTGGCAGCTGTGGGCACGGCTTAAGCAATCCAAAGTAACAGAAGTCCAAGGTAGCCTATTTAGAAATACTGTCTTTTGCTCATTCTTCCAAAGATGCTGTTAGCAAATGGCTGGATTTCAGAGTGGCGTAATTAATCACGAGTTGCCAAGTCAAGTATAATTACAAGATTCTGGAAATGAAAATAAATGCATTATTGTTGAAATCAATGACATTTGGTTTTGACTATAGGTGATTTTAATTGGATGAAATTGTCATTTGGCCAGTGCTTCATGAAAACATTGAAAGAACCGAAGAGACAATGAAAGGAACAAGATTTATTCCACCTTCCTGTAATACTGCTATTAGAGCTGAGCCTTTGTGAATAACAGGTTTTATTTGATTTTAAAGGAAATGACTAGAATGTAATTCCAAAGCAAAACTTTTGGTTTTGTGTAAGATTAGTCAGAAACTGCAGTGTGGGTTAATTTCTTCACTAGTTTATTAGGCAAAATAATGAACATTGCTTCTGTCACTTTCCTTGCATTAGGTTATGACCTAATGCCTTAATTTTTTTTTTTAAATCCCGTTTCCTAGAAGTCTTCATGATATGTGCTTTGTACTTATGATACTGAAAAAGAATGTATTCAGTAGGGTCTGCTCCCCAGTGAAATAGGTGAGGAAATTTTTAAGTGTGAGTTTCAGTGAAAATACAGAAAATGTCTTAATTTTCAGTAGTAATGAAACTTTTCCTATATATTCCTATTCCTCTTTATTTTAGCTTTCCTGTAGGAACATCTGCCAAGATAACTCGTTGGAGTTGAGTTGAGATATTCCACTGTTGGCAAAAGGGATCATTTCTGAGTGATGAAAAATTGAGTCTTTTTGTGTGGTCTATCCTTGTGACATTAACAGCATGAAACAACACATCTTTCAAAAATCTAAATAGTCTAGAATTTATAGAGTTAAGCTGAAATATTTCTCTTATGTTGTGTTGCAACATGCACATCCGGTCCCTAGAAATGTTTTTAAAAAAATCTTCTAGATGGAGAGTAAACAGTGCTAAATATGGTAATAACATTAAGCTACAAAATTCCTTACAATTGTGTCAGTGTGCCTTGGAAACTTCACACATACTGGAGCAAAGCAATATTTATATCCATGAAAAGACATTCTTTTGCCAGATATGCCTGCTTTTGATTAGCACTGAATCCATCTAGATTTGCACATTGTCAGCAGGGGTTTTCTAGAGTTATGAAATGCGTAACTGTTAAACGAAAATATTAATCATATACTCTCCTGTGTTTTAAAGGAAATGTTGTAGGGATACTCGTGGTGCTTTTTATTCTTTTCCTGAGTACTCTTGAAAGCCATTATATGCATGTTGCAGTGGTGTGATTTCAAAGAATCACAGAATGGTTGAGGTTGGCAGGGACCTCTGGAGGTCATCTGGTCGAACCCCCTGCTCAAGCAGGGCCACCTAGAGCCACTTACCCAGGACCATGTCTGGATGGCTTTTGAATATCTCTGTTCAAGTTCTGGTTAATACTGAACAAGGTTTTTTTAGTCTTTGACCATATAGATGTATATTTTCAAAGTCAAGGAAGTGTGGTTTTGGTGGATGGGAGAGTGAAAGATTTTCATCTCTCTGCCTGGTACCAGGATCTTCTGTTCTGCTGCTCTTAATTATTCCTGATATTCTACACTGGAGGTAAAAAACATTGCTAGGAAGAAAATAGCTGTGGAAAGAACACCATTAAATCTGTGACTTTGAAGATGCTTGACTTCTAATATTTATATTTTTAAATTAGTGCTGGTTTTGTACATAACAATCATAATGGAGAGCCCATAAGCTTTTTTTAAACTAGCTTGTCCGCATTCACAATGCTTAGGTGTTAAGATTCTGCTGCAGTGCTTTTCAAGGAATAGGCACATGATCTAAAGCAAAAAACTTATCACCAGCCTGAAGTGATAAATAGGTCATTTAATTTTTTTTTTTCTTCAATCAGAGCTGTATCACTCCAAATATTTTGTGCTGTTTTTTTTCCCATGGTGCCTGTAACCTGTTGTACTTGGTCTGGCTGGGGCAGAGATGACTTTCTTCATAGCAGCCAGAATGGTGTTGTGTTTGTCCTATGAAGCAAGGTTGAGAGAGTTGGGGTTGTTCAGAAAAGAAGGCTCCAGGGAGACCTTATTGCAGCCTTTCAATATGTAAAGGGAGCTTGTAAGAAAGGCAGAGAAAGACTTTTTGCCAGGGCCTGTAGTGACAGGATAAGGGACAACTGTCTTAAACTGAAAGAGGGTAGACTTAGGTTAGACGTTAGGAAGAAATTTTTCACGATGAGGGCAGTGAGGCACTGGAACAGGTTGCCCAGAGGTTATGGATGCCCCATCCCTGGAAGTGTTTAAAGTCAGTTTGGATGGGGCTTTGAGCAACCTGATCCTAGTGAAAGCTGTCTCTGCCTGTGGCAGGGG
>VXAL01017825.1:0-31765 GCA_013399475.1 Chauna torquata | reverse complement strand
AGGGGGGGGGGAAAATTAATGAAAGCATGGTGGGGGAAGGCGGCGAGGCATGAAAATGCCTGAAAATGGGAATTTTTTCCTGGGGTTCAGCTGGTGAGCAGCCCCTTTGGCGGTGCCGTCACCCAACGGGGGTCCTGCCGCAGGCTGGGGCGGGGAGCGGGCGTCGCCTCCTGCTCCAGCAGGACAAAGCTGGGCAGTGACAAAGTGACAACACCTGGGAACCAGAGGCTGCCCACTGCAGCCACCTCCCTGCTCGGGGGACTTTCCAGCGTCCCCAAAAGGGGACAAAGCACTCCCTCCGCCCCGCGCCGGGACCAGCCTGTGTGGGCACCGGCAACGGGGTGCCCTCTCCGCACCACGGAGCGGTGGGGTGTCCTCTCCGTCCTCCCAGGGCTGGGACACCACCAAGCCCGGTGTGACCCGTTTCCAGCCTCAAAGACACGTGAGGACCAGTTATCCTGCAAAACTGGGCAATGGGAGCTCGGAGAGGCCAAGTCCCAGATCCTGAAGCTATTTTGGTGTGACGTTCCCCCCAGGCGAGCGAAGGATCTGGGGAGTGCTGGAAGAGCTAGGACATCTCTCAGGTCCATGCCCTCCCCATAAGCCGAATCTCCTTCCCCCCGATTTGGCTCACCCTGGCCTATTTACCACCGACGGCTGCGTCTGACGGTGATCACAAGCCCGGCACCTCCAGGGGACCGTGTGGGTATATTTAGGCACCGGTCTCCTCCGTTACACAACGGGCATCAGGCTGCGGGGAGGTGTTTCCCCCTGCAAGACGAACGTCGGGTGGCTTTGCAAAGCCCGCGGCCCCAGGATGGCTCAGGGAAGGGCAGCGTGGCCCAGCTGGGAATGGGGGTGACACCGTGCGGGTGACACCACAGCTCAGCCAAACATGGCAGAGCTCGGGCAGGTGACGCCGACCTGCTCACTGGAGGAGGGGTCCGTTTGGGCACAGTCTGCCCTCCACGTGGCGGGGACGCGGGGGTCGGCATGGTTGCCCCCCCCCCCCCCGAGACTGAGCTGGCCAAGGCTGCTTCAGCAGGGAGCAAACTGGGGGAGCAGCGGGGAGCAGAGCAGGCAGAGGGGAGAGATGTGGGGTGCTGCTGGGGCAGCAGGACACAGGATGGGGCATTGAGGTTCGGTTAGGTCCAAGGGCCACGTGTGCTGACACACGGCAGCGCACACGGGGACGTGCCGCTTGCACACGCTTCGACGTGCACCCGCACCCACGCTGAGTGCACCGCACCATCACAGCAGTGCGGGGAAAGGGACCTAGAGCCTGATTTGTCTCGTGGGGCATTTCTAACGCGCCCTGCCGAAGCTGGACCGTGCATTGCTTCCCTCTGAAAGGATGCTCTAATGCTCTGGTGAAAATGCAAGCTCCACGCCAGAGCCCCCTCGGCTCGGCAGGGCTCGGGTGCCCACGCAGGTGTGGGTGCTGTGGGACACCCGTGGGACGTGCAAGGACCCGCCGAGGGAAGGTAGCGCACAGTGGGGGCAAGGGGAGGAAAGAGCCGAGCCTCAGCGTCCAGCTGCGGGACAAACGGCCTTTGTGGGGACCACGTGGGAGCCGGACGGTCCTGGCTGCGGCTGGCACTGGGGCGCGTGGCACCCGCGGGGGGGGCTCTGCTCAAATGCTCCTTTGAGCTGCCTGTGGGTCCAGGCTCGGGGCACAAACCCATCCCTGGGGGTCACGTCTGGAGGTGCCTCCCTGCCCCCCATCTCCAAAGGACCAGTGTCTGGGGGGGCACAGGGCTTGGGGGCAGCTCCTGGGGCCCCTGTGCGAGGTTGTGGCCACCCAGCCGAGGGCTGTCACCCTCCACCCCACAAAGCCTCCCAGGGCTGGCTGCTGCGCTCCTCCAGCAGCAGCAGCATCTCTCTGTGCTGGTTTAAGCTAAGCGAGGCCCGGAAAAAGGAGGCCAAGGAGATTTGGGTCTAGCCGGGGATCTGGGGACTGCAGGCTGCCATGTGCCACCCCTTTCCCATCCACGCGGGGCTGTCCCCAGGCTGGATGGAGGGGTCAGCCTGGCACGGGGCTGTCCCCAGCTCCAGGTAGGACGTGGCTGGAGGAAAGGCTGGCTGTGAGGCTGGTGCCGGGGAGGAAAGAGCCCTGGCAGCGAGTCGAGGCCACAGGAGAAGCCCCATGGTCTGAAAGCATCTGGGGGCTTAGCGACCTGCTCGGCACCCCAGTGCCAATATCCAAACCCTTCCCGGCCGTGGGTCGAAGGGGTGGAAGAGAGCGGAGAAACATTTCACCACGGGCATGCAACCTGGGGGGCCCACCTGCAGCCCCCGGGCTGGACCACGAGGACGGCCGGGCACCAAGCTCTGGCCAGGGGTGTCCCGCAACAGGAGCGGGCATCCAGGGCAGACCATCAGGATGGGCTGAACGTTTTCTCATCGCTCCCCCCATGCCCTTGCCGGGGGGCTGCAGGGCGGGGGGAGCGCTGTGCATCACCTCGGCTGGCCTTCCCTCCCAGCGCTTCTCCCTCAAAGGGTCAGCACCTGATCTCTCAGCGGGAAGATCCGCAGGGTTGGCCACTCCTCTTTCCTCCCACGCGAGACCTTTGCACCAATGCTCAATTTGGGCCGTTCAGCCCCTTTTCCTGGCCTTCCCCCAAGCCACCCCCTCCCCATCCCAGCTCCTCCCAAGCCAGGGTCCCCCAGTGCCAGGGCTGGGGACCCCACCGGGAGCGGAGTCTCTGCGCGCGGCTCCGCTCTCCAAAAGGGNAAAAAAAGCACCGCCCTCCCCCGGATTGGGCAGAAATGACATCACCGCCCGGCTGCGAGCCAATGGGAGAGCCGCCTGCTTCTCCGAAATATCGCCCGTCCCTATAAATCTTGGGTGCTGCAGGGATGGGGGCTAATGGTGGCCTTGGGGCTGTCCCTGCGGCGGAAAACTCAGCCCCCCACGCGTGGGCTCGCAGCCCCGCTACCCACTCAGGTACCGGGAAGCCCCACTCCCAGCCACGGGTGAGTGGGGGGATGCAGGGACGGATGGGGTTGGGGATGCCCTGCAGGCTGGAGCGGGGGGCATCGCTCCCCTCCCTGGATGCATTTGGCAGCACGAGCTGGGGAACCCCTGGAGAACCTGCAGCCAAAAGTAAGACTGAAATAATAATAACAACCAAAAAGAAAATGAGAGCCTTCAAACTGCTGCAAGGAGGAAGGTTTGAGCTCAGGTGTTCACCAGGCGGGGAGCTCGGGCATTGGGGCAGGATGAAAGAGCCGCAAAGGAGGGTCCCACAGAGCACCCACCTGCTTTTCCCAAATGTCCTCTAACACCAGACGTGAGAGCGAGTGCTCAGCCCCGGGAGACATCACCCAGCGCTGCTGGGGTGCTGTCTCCTGGGCTGGCTCTGGAGGAGGGATGTGGGAGGGTGAGAGGAGCAGCACTTGCTGCCTTGATTTCCACTTAAAGCCATTTCTCTGGCTCTGTGGGAATGACATTAAGTTCTGGGGAAGAAGCAGGTACCCTTTATTACACTAAAAAAAACACAGAGTCTTAGGGAGCCAAGTAGTTCATTAATTTGTATTGTTTCCTGCAAACAATTTTTTCACCAAATTGTTTGGAAGAAAAGTCAAAACGTTTCACTTCTGCGATCCAAAGCGATGCCTCATTTCACCCTTTATTGCCATTTTTATTCCAGATGCTGCAGCGAAACATTCCCTTTGGGCACGATAAATGCCTCATCCTGCTCGAACCTGGGCAACTCAAACAGCTTTGCTGCCTGTTTCTGGTTTCCAAATGACGGCTCGCTTGTGCCCAAATGGGCTGTGGGATGCCCAGATTTCCAAGCATTCCCAGCTTGCGGCTGTGCTGGGGGAGACGGGCAGCGGCCCCACGGTGACGGGAGGGAGACGGGATGATGACGCCGATTTTCTTCGGTTCCCTGTATCAGGGATGCTCGGCTGGAAATGCATCACGTCAGCTGACGTAAGCGAGGCGGAGGACCCCCTGGGTCGCCCCCGCACCGTACCCCCCCAGCTGCGCTCCTCCAACATCTCCCTTTTGTTTTTCTGCCAGCAGCTCTGGTTCCCAAGGAGCATCCTGTGCAAATGGTGAGAAACCATGGAAACCACCGGCTAACATCATCATCCTGCCAGGCAGCTCCTGGACCTCCGGGCTGCACCAGGCAGCACGGGCAGCGCGAGCCCATGGATCCAGACGATGCTGCAAGGCTGGGGACGCCAGGGTGGCCTTGGCACCGCGCTGGGACATGTAAGGGGGAAAGGTTTTCTAATGCAAAGCAAAACCTGCTCAGTGACTGCGCTTGTACCCACAGGCTCTGGGTCAGTCGGTCCAGGATTCTCGGAGGGGACTGGGGGGACAAGGGGTGGCCGCTGTCAGGTCCTCACTGCACCTCCAGGCTTTGCCTGAGGTCGGTGGCCCTGCTCTGGAGGAGCCGTTTGTCCCCTCCACCCCACCTCTGAGCCTGCTGTGCCTCCAAACACAAACTGCACACCGTCACCCAGCTCCTGGAGCCGGGGGTTCATGGAAAAGCCCCTTGGAGTGGCAAAGTCACGGGCAGGCGTGTTGGAAGAGAAGGGATGTTACTCTCAGCGATGTCCCCCCATCAGCGATTATTCTTGTAGAGGGAAATACACACTTCTGCCTGCATCCAGCCAGGCTGCGCAGCTTCCCCACCTGTCTCCTTTGGGATGCTTTACCCATGGCAGGGAGACTGGGAGCCCCGCAAGCTGCAGCACCCGTACAAGCTTGGAAAACCCCCGGATGGCTTCGTTCTCTATTTACAGCTGCCAGGCTGCGCGGGCCTGAGCTCACTTGGTCTGTGATGGAGAGGAGCAGGAAAGGAGCCAGAGTGGTTTGGGCATAGATATTGAGAAATGGCAACACAGCAATACCAGAAGAGCTGGGCATTTATTAAGAATAATAAAAAAAGAGGCAATACACACAAATTCTTCTTTCCCTTTTTTTTTTTTCCCCAGGGAAAGCCTACCCTAAAACAGCACCGAGGGAGCCCCAGCTGCGGGTGGAGGTGGCACGGGACAGGGGACAGCAGCCACTAGACAGAGACATCCTCGTGGACGTGGACCCGGAGGGGGCAGATGCGCAGCGCCTCGGGCAGCACGCCCACCGGCGTGCCCCCTACGTAGAAGTAGGGGAACACTGTGCCGCCGAACTTCTCGTGGAAGGTGTAGATGTGGGTCTTGCGGTCGGCGTCGTAGAAGGAGAGCTCGCCTTCGTCGCAGTCCAGCTCCACCCGGATCCGTGCCAGGTCACCCAGCGCCGCCTCCGAGCGAGCCGCGTTGGACGCCCGGCACGTCTCGCTGTCTGCCCCAGGCAGGCGGTAGATGTACCAGAAGCCGGAGCGGGCATCGTGGTGGAAGGTCCAGTGGGTGCCACCGCGTGGCCGGGCCACCCCCACCCGCCAGTTCGTGATGCCGCCCAGGTCCACCTCCCAGGTGTGGAAACCGGCGGAGAAGCCGCGGGAGCCCAGGATGCAGGGGGCCGAGGTGAAGCGCTCGGGGTTCTCCACCAGCAGCTTGTAGCCCCCGTTGGTGACGCTGGTGAGGTCTTCGGACACCGAGAGCCAGCCTGCAGCCGAGTTGGGGTCGAAGCTGAAGGGGACTGTGGTGGAGACATGCACGTTAGGAGGGCCGAGCCTGGCTTGCCACAGGGACGAGCTTTATGGGGGGAGCACAGCCCTGCAAGTACCCATCGATCTGTCCTTTCCTTTCTGGGGACAACCGAAGGCACAAACCCACCCCTGCATGGAGAAATGCGCCCTTCAGGGCCTCCTTTTTGGGGTGCAAGTGCCCCAGAGCACCCTTTTGCTCTCAAACCCATCTCCCCAGCCCCATCAGCAGTGGGCACGGCTGCTCCACGCTCCTCCGCACTGCCAGCACTTGCTGCCCCCGGGGCTGCCCTGTGCCAAGGGACCTGGGACAACCTCCCTTTGGGAGGTACCTGCACGTCCCCCGGTGCCTCACCTACGGTGATGATGTCCAGCATCTTCTTCCACACATTGTACTGCAGCGAGCCCAGGTACTTGGCAGCGTCGATGAGCATCCCTGAGGGCACGGCCTCCGGCTCCTCGGCCGTGCAGGCGATCCTAGGGCAGGAGGCGAGGTTGGGGCCGGGTGGAGGCAGGGGCTGGGCTGGGTCTCCTGGCACCCTGGGTTTCTGCAGGGGCTTCCCTACCAGCGCCCTGCGTCCCCTCCCGGGCTGGCTTCCCCAGCAGGGCTCTGTGCATGAGCAGAGCGAGAGAAGGTCCTGCCCCAGCCCTGGGGCTCCCACCTTGATCTCATCCCAGGGAGGGGGCTGCGAATCACGCCAGGAAGGTCCCAGCACCAAAATCCCTCCGCTCCCACTATTGGGGTTTTGATGCTTCATCCTCAAGGCCTGCAATGCTGCTTCATTTCTGGGTGCCTGCCCCCCTGCCCAAGGCACCGTAGGGGACCCCCAGTGCCTTGTGCTGCTGGAGCACGCTGACCTGAGCGGCCACAGCAGGAGGGGACACGCGGGCACCAGACCTTGCATGGGGCAGAGACCTTGCTTTGTGTCATGGGCAGGGATACGGGGGCCCTGGCTGGCCCAGGGGTGCAGCCAGGCAGAAAGGGGGTGGTTCTGTGGGGGGCCGCCTGCATGTCACCGGGCAGGGGACGCAGCCGAGGCCAGGACTCACCTGCGCTTGCGGTTCTTGTGGGTCTGAAAGAGAAGGAGACACTGGGCATCAAACCTCTGCTTTTAAGGGGTCCCAGGGGCTTGCAAGCACCCTGAGGATCACCCAGCGCCGCTGTGCCCTGCTTGAGAGAGCTGTGGGGACCCTAGAGCTTGGGCTGCACCCCGGCAGGGCTTTACCATGAGGAAGGTGTAGTCGTCCTCCTTGAGGTCAGCCTGGAGCTGCCGGGCCTCGCTGAGCAGAGCCCGGCTCTCCTCCGACAGCCGCTTCATCTTGCTCTCGATGAGGCCGTGCTTGCGCCGCGTCTCCTCCTGCAGCTGGGACAGCAGCGCCTTCTGCTCGTCCCGCAGGAACTCGTGCAGCTTCTCAAACTCCTTCCTGATCTGCTCCTCCAGCCGCGCGGCTTCCACCTGCCCAGCGTGGGGACGTCACGGCTCCCCCTTGGGAGCCCCCTGCGCGCTCGGCACCCCTGGACTCCCCTCCGTCCTCCCTGAAATGCTCTTCCACCTCTGGTGCTCAGGGACCTGCTGAGCTCTCACTGGGACCATGCTGCCCTCGCGAAATAAATGGCCCTGCTGCCAAGGCAGCCCCAAGCTGCATCCGGGTCCTTCCTCCCACCGGCTTCACCTTCCTCACAAAGGGATGGAGCAGCCCAGGATGGGTGCAGCCTCCACCCCAGAGCCGGCTGCATTCCTGCCCAGGGCGTGTGTACACACGTGTGCATGCGCGTGCATGTGTGTGCGGGGAGCTGGGCTCATTGCCGCCCTGCCAGGAGGGACTGTGTGGCTCCCGCCCCGCCGATGCCTGCCACGCACCTGGTTGTGTTTGGAGATGGACTCGTAGGAGCGATGCACGGCCCCGAAATCCTTCACTTTGTCCCGCAGGGAGGTCTCCATGTTCTTCAGCTTGGCCTGCGGGGGGGAGACGCCTTCAGGACCCTCGCAAGCCTACGCCCCGGGTTTCAAATGCGGAAAGACAAGAGCCCCAACCCCAGCAGGACGCGGTTAAGCAGGATCCTTGCTCAGTCCATCCCTTCCCCTCCTGCAGCCGAGGTCTGCCAGCACTGCCTGCCCGCACCTCCAGGCTGTGCGAGCACACAGCCCCTAACAGCGAGGCAGAGGAAGCCTGCTCCATGGCAAATCCTCCCCGCTGTTTTCAAGCCCTTCTTTTAATGCACCATCAAGTCCCAGCCTGCCCCGGCACCCGCTGCCCTGCGCCTGCCGCCGCGGGCAGCCTGCCAAGCCGGCTGCCGTGCGAAACGGCAGCCACGCAGCCGCCCCGCGACATTTGAAATCTGGCGCGTCCCCGCGGGCTGAGTCACGGTGGCAGCGGCCCCTTTCCCGGCTGGGAAACGCAGCGGGTCCTGGCACGGTGCCTGGCTGCCGGCCGCAGCCCTCTCTCCTCCTCCACAGCCCGTGTGGCTCTGCGGGGCTGGGCTCGGGGCTGCCTCTCCTGCATCCCCCCGGCTCTGCAGGGCCAGGAGCAGCCGGCTGGGCGGTGCTAACCCACTCCGAACCTCAGCTCTCCCAGCCCCGAGGTGCTGCTGCAATAACCAGCGCAGCCGGATCCAGCTCGGCCCGGCGGAGCAAGAACAAACCGAGAAAACGCGGGGAGCGGGCTGCTCTCCAAACCCCTCCCAAGCCCTCGGAGCGTCACCCCGCTCCCCTTTACCGCAGGCTTTGGGGCGAAGCGCCGCACCCTCGGGGACGGGGTGGCACTGGGTAATGATTAAGCCAGGGAGAGCGTCGGCAGCGATGCCGCAGGGGCAGGAACGGTGCGGGGTCCCACCCTCGCAGCGCGGCTGCTTCACCCCGGCACGCCGGCGGGTGCAAGCACACCGTGCACGAGCCGAGGCCGTGCGCTGGCAGGTACGTGCCAGGGTGCGCAAGGGCTGCACCCCTCCGGGTGTCGGGGTGCTCCGTGCCTCTCCATGCAATCGGTCCCCTCCTTCCTGGAGCATCTCTCACTCACCCTGAAATCCGCAGCCGTCTCCTGCACCGGCCTCATCTTGTGCCCTTCGTGCTGCTTGGAGCTCTGGCAGACGAAGCACGCCAGCTCCTTGTCATCCAGGCAGAAGAGCTTGGCTTCCTCGTGGTGCACGGTGCAGAGGGCGGCCGGCTGGCCCCGCCGCTGCCCTTCCTCCTTGAGGATCATCTCCACCAGGTTGTTGAGCGTGTGGTTGACGCGGAGGTCGTCGAGCGAGGAGGCCTCCTTGCAGACGGGGCACACGTGGTGCCGGTGCTCCCAGGAGCGGCTCACGCAGCCCTTGCAGAAGTTGTGGCCGCAGCAGAGCGTCACGGCCTCTCGGAAGGGCTCGTAGCAGATGGGGCACAGCAGCTCCTCCTTGAAGGTGGCCGTGGAGGATGAGGCCAGGGCCACCGAGCTGGCGGATGGGGGGCTGCCTCCCTTCTCCATGGCGCTGGGGACAGGGGGGAAGCCGGCTTGGAGGGAGGCCAGAGCTGGGCTTCCGAGAGCCCCGACTGGAAAAACAGCCCCGCTCCTGATGCAATCGGCTTCCTGCCTCTGACTCACCCCGCCAGCTCCCTCCCCGGCCGGGCAGCGGCCTGAGTGACACCGCGCAGGGCCACTGGCAGCCGCCAAGGGCGGGCGGGCTCCGGGATGCTGCGGCTCCGCGTGGAAGGGACCGGCAGCAGCCGGATCCTGCGCGGGGCTTGCCCCGGTCCCGTGCCCGCATCCCTGGCCCCGCCGCAACCCCTGTGCCCGACCCCCATCCCGGTGCTGCCCGCTTTGCCGGATCCCCTTAGCTCCGGTACAGCCCCCCGTCCCGGACCGCGGCACACCCGCCCGCCGCTCGGATCCCGGTGCTTTTCTCCGGGCCTGGATGCCCGCCCCCGGTTCAGCCCCCGGTGCTCGGTTCCTCTGCCACGGTGCCCCGGTACCCGGTTCCTCTGCTTCGGTTCTGCCCCCGTGCCCGGTCCCTCTGCCCCGGTGCCCCCGCTGCCCGTGTACCTTGCCGGGGGCGAGCGGCAGCGCTTGCAGCGCCCCCTCCGCCGCGGCGGGCGGTGCGGGACCCGGGCGGATGCCGGCAGCATCCCGGGGCCGGGGCTTGTCCGNGGGGAGGGCTCTCGGCACCGTGCCCGGCCCCCGGCCGCCCCCTCCCGGCTTTTCCGCTTCCCTGCTGCTGCTGCTGGGGGGCATCCTCACCGGGGAATGAAACTGTCCCGAGCTTGTCCCGTGTCGGGTCGTGTTGTGCCCTTCCCTCACCTTCCCCGCCCCCAGCCCCCTGCTGCGCCTCCCGCCTCTACTCCTTATAGCTTCTTGTTTGCTTTTCTGGTTTGTGGATCCCGTTCCCGGCTTTATCCCATGGGCATGCCAGCCGCGCTGCTTGGGGACATCAGTCCCATGGGAGCATCGGCCCCCGAAGCTGGCTGGTCCCCCGACGGGGACCAGGAGGAGGGTGAAAACTACTCAAGGGCACAGATATCCAGCGAGCAAAAATGGTGTTATTCTGCCCTGGTATGCACGTACAGTGAGCAACTGCTGGTGCTGCGTTAGCGTTAGGCAGGGGAGTCAAGGCTAAAGATAAAGCTGGCCAGGAAACCTGTGCTGGGAATGAGACATAACCGGTGTGAATCGCAGGGGCGGGAGAGATGCGATGCAGCCCTCCTCGAGATAATTCTGCCAGTAGCACCACTTCGGGCTGATACCACCCTGGAAATGCAGAATTTAGGTAGAGGTGTAGCAGAGCTGGGACTGATGAGGGAAAAATAATTGGGGGCGGGTTGTTTGGGAGAAGTCCGGGCAGACAAAAGGAAGTGTTGGGGCAGCAAAAGAAGGGAATAAGGTGTAAATCCAAACAAAGAAGGATGGCTCTCCAAACGCCAGGATACCTAGGGCCGGTGGTGATGCTGACCTGCGGACCCAAGTCCCCGCAGCACCAGCATAAGACACTTGTGCCCTGGTACAAAGGAGAGAGGGGAAGGCAACGGGGCTGATGCCACCATGGGGGGCACCAGCAGAGCCCCCAGGCGCTGCGAGAGACATCCCTGCCGCCCTCCCCAGAGGCTCTGGCAGGGATGCTTCCAGCAGCGCAAACATCTCCCCCAGGCCAGTGAGCAGGCAGCGGTGATGGGACTCCAGCCAAGGGCAATGCCAAGGGACCACAAGGTGGAAAGATTGGAGGGGGCCAGGGAGCAGGATTCTGGCTCAGGCATGCTGGGGAGGTCCTGCAGCTGTGCTGACCCACCAGGACCCTGGTTCTCATCACAGGTAAACCTTGGGCTGGGACAGTGACGCGTCCCCACTGCTCCCCAGCATCTTCAGAGGCGAGAGGAGCACTTCTTGGAAGGTACACACACACTCCTGGCCCAGGTTTGGGAGAGGTTTATTAGCCCCTGTCAGGAAGCCCTTGCTCCAGACAGCTTCAGCTTGCAGTAGAGGAAAGCCGTGCCCTGGCCCCGGCACTCACCGTGCTTCCCCAGGGCAGGGCAGCTTCAGGTCCATCCACTGCATGGGAGGGGAGAGCAGCTTGCTGTTTATCTGTGGGGAGAGGCACCCTGAGCCTGGCACTCACGGGATCCACATCCCCGTGCCCATGGCCTCTGTGTGGGGGACATGGTGGGGACAGCCGGGAGCAGCCCAGGGACATGGCCTGGTGCTAAACCTCCCCTCCAGGGGGATCACACTGCAGGGACCGAATGCTCAGCCAGGGCACCCATGTCCCCAGGCTGCAGGGGCAGGAGGACACGGCACTCACCCCGGAGCTGACGTACTCCTCCAGCATCAGGCACAGCTCTGAATTCTGCTGCTGCAGGACGGCTGCTTCGGTGAGCAGGCTGGCCCTCCGCGTGAGGATGTTGCTGTGCAAGGAGAGCAGAGAGTTAACGTGGCCCCAGGGACAGGCGGGGAGCTGTCGGCAGGGTCTCTGGGGTCTAAGACACCTTTGTGAAGCCCATCTGCAGGAATATGGGGAAGTGGGCCACCTCATGTGGCACCGCTGGGTGTCACCAGTGCTGTGCATCCCTTCGGCTGTTCCCCAGTGCAGACCCAGCACCAGCCCCATGCACCAGCACCACTCTGCTGCCACTCTGTGCTTGCACTGAGAGCCAGCACCCCCACCAAGGTAGCCCTGCACGCTGTCCCTAGTCACTCCGGGCTCAGTGCCCCTCAGTCACCCAGGGGACATTGCAGAGGTCCCTGCCGAGCCCCTGCCCATGTGAGCAGTGGCAGCCAGGCTGGCAGCCCCCTCTCCCACAGGGTCAGCCCGTGCCAGCCCTGCTGTGCTCCCCTCAGCCAAGTCATCAACCTGCCCTGTCCCCAAGAGCACTTCCAGGCACTCACTAATATTCCTCCAGTGCCACCGCCAGCGCGTCCCACAGCTTCAGCGTTCCCTCTGGGATAACGTGTGCCAGGGCTTCCCAGTACTCCCCGTCCTTGGAGCTGTCCCGTACCTGTAGCACCGCCTTTGCTGAACCGTCCTCCTCCCTGAGGGGCAGAGAACAAAGCCCCAGGGCGCAGTTCTTCATGGGTGACAAACAGCCCGGTAGCCCTCAGCTTCACCGAGGACTGCCACCATTGTCACACAAATGAGCATGACCCCGCAGCTGCTGTGAGCACAGCTGGCACCTGCCTGCCTCATGGCTTCGCTTCCCTCTCCAGGCTGCTGTACATCTCCTGCCTGGTTGCCCCCAGCTCTGGGGGCACTCACTCTAGCTCTAGGGGTTGGAGCTGCCCTGTACCCCCTGCCCTGGTGGGACTCTCCCCACCCCGCTGCAACCTTGCAAGGCAGGCAGGGGTGGATCTTGCAACATCCAGGGCAATACAGTGTCCCCTAGCTCTGCCCACACACCCCCAGAATCTCTTGTCCCTTGTCCCAGCCCTGTCTGTCTCTCTCCCAGTGACAACAGCTCTGCTCTGCCCCTAGTCCTACCTCAGCTTGTCAAAACCCTGCACAAATGCTTTCAGGATCTTTAGGACATCATCAGTGTGGATGTACACAGATGGAAGGGAGCCTGGCAGTCTCCGAGGGGATTTGAGCTCATCACTCTGGGCACCGGATTCGCCATCCACTCTGTCCTCACCCAGATCCGTGACATTTTCTCCATCTGGGCTTCCCTGGCTCTGGAAGGAAGGTCAGTAAGCTGAGCATGGTGTCCTTCCACCACCTCCTCCTCCCCAAGAGCCACCTTGCCCCCAGGAGCTTCCAGCCACCTGCAGCCTTGTCTTCTGGCAAACTTACGGAGCTCAGGCAATGAGGGATGTGCAAGAGGCCCTGCTCAGCCATGGCAGAAGACCATTACAACACATCAGCCTCATCTTTACTATACGCTATGCTTGCTCCAACCCTAAAATGGGCCAGGGATGTTCTCCAGCTTGGAGGTCAGCTGGCATTGCCTGGCTACATCCCTGGGGACATAATCGCTAAAACAAGGGACCTTGTTTAAATGCCCTGTTGGGATCAACCCAGCTCCACCTCCACTACTGAGTAACCTGATAGCCAGGGCCCTGTCCTTTCCCAAGCCCCTGGATGGGTTGGGGCTGGGCATGCTGGCCTGGGTTTCCCCACACCAGGCCTGGTGGGTTAGTCCAAAGGAGGGTGGCCACAAGACAGCTCTGGCATTGTTCACTTCCTTTGTCCTGTCACAGGGAAACATTTCGGGGTCAACATAATGCCCCCTGCCCCATCTCTGCCTTCCCTGGGTGTTCAGACGATGTTCTGCTCCCTCTTCCCCATCCTTCCTTCCCTGCTGGGCTCTCCCCACTGCTGTCCCTGGCAGACCCACCTGGCTGAGAGCCACCTCCTGGGTTTTGTACTTCAGGAAGAAATCCACCAGCTGGTACAGGTCATCCTCACTGTCGATCTCAAGGGCCTGGGGAGCAGAGGAACACGGTTAGCATCTCTCAGAGGTAACATGGGAGGGGGAGCTAAATGAACAGCATTTTCCAGGAGAAGAGGGTGCCCCTCTGTTGATGGCTATGCAGGACCTCAGTGGGAGTGAGTGTTAAGAAGCGGTTGGTGTGGGACAGCCAGAGGTTTCTGTGGATGGGAGAGTCTGAGAACAGACTGGAGGGGCTCTGGAGGTGCTAACGCATCAGCAGGAAGGCCTTAAGCCAAGAAGCCTCTGGCCCCAGTGCTTCATGCCCTCCTGTGGTGCTTCTGTCCCCTCACTGCCACAAAGTCCCCCCAAGCAGCCCAGCTGGACTTCCCTTGGGCAGCTCAGTCCTATGCCACACGGACACGTGGCAGAGGCGATTCACTCGCCCTGTGCAACAAACAGTCTTTCGCCTCTTTGAAGGCAACTCTTGGATTTTGTACCCCCTCTACGAATCACATCTTGTTCCTCTGGATGCCCCTCTCTCCTCAGGTTCTCTAGCCCTTTCACCAGCCTCACCTCCTGCTCTGGACTCTCTCAGCTGGTTCCCAGCTTTCAGGAGGAGAGGAGCCAAACCTGCAGGTAGTTCCCCAGCAGTGGCCTGACTACTGCTGAGCAAAGCACCATGACTACCATGACACCTTCATGGCTATGTGTATGACATGCACCTTCCTTTCTCCCAACGCTTAGTCTGCAGCCTGGAAGAACAGCTGCCTGCCTGGCTGGTTCCCACCCTTTGGGACCCTGATTTTTCCAGTCTACATGTATTTGTCCCTCCTGAAATGCAGCCAGTCGTTTTCTTGGGCCATTTCTTGGGACATCATGTCCTGCATACACAGCTTTCACACGTGACTGCCAGCCTTTCCACAGGAAATGCATCCCCGCAGCCCTTGATGGGCCAACGGACAACTCACTGACAAGATGGAGTCGAGCCTCAAGAGGGTGCATTCATGCTTTCCCAGTGCGTGCAGAGGCCTCAGCAGCTTTCTCTCAACAAGGAAGCCCTTGGGAGACACACAGAGAAGAGTTAGCAAGAGAAACAGTGAGCATCTCCATCCATACCCAGAACTTGGCCCCCTGCGGCCAGCCTGTGCCACGCTATGGCTGTGCCATCCTGTGAGTGCAGGCTGAACAGGGAGGGTTGGCAGCAGCTGGGCAGCATGAGGATGTTCCTCCCCAGACTGCCCTTCCTGATCAAGGCAGGTGCTACATCGTCACGCACTGACTCATCGCTCAGGAGCTCCAGGATCCTCTTGGTAGTCTTCTTAGAAATATTTTGCAGAGGTGTGACTCTATCTCCAGCCTTTGCTGTGTTTTCTTTTCCTCCTTCTCCACTGCCCATTTCTTCCTTATTCTCTTTCTCTTCCTCCTCCTGTCCCCCACAGCTGCTCTCTGAAACATAGAAAAAAGGCGAGCAAAAGTGTTTATGCTATGACTGTGTTCCCCAGGCCAGCACCAGTCATATCACTGCAGGAGTCACCAGGGAAATCACAGTTGTTCCCCAAGACCTGGAAAGCATCCCAAAGAACCTAGGATGTGAGTTGGGTCTGGGTCAGCTCATCTGGAACTGGGAGCACTGAGCAAAGGCCAGTGCAAAGGTCCCCAAGCTGGCTTGGCATGAGCCATCTGAGAGCAGGACACACGCCAGACCCTGGCTGGGCTCACAAAGTCAGTAAGATCTCACCTTGCAATGGCAAAGATAGGAGAGACAGAAGGGACTGTCAAGGAGGAAGGTGAGGGTCTCCCAGTGCCACACAGGTGACAAGGGCACTGAGGTTGTGTGTCCCACCTGTCAGGACCTCTGCAGCTAGCTTGGTCGCCATCCTCTTTGCCTTGTAATGCCTGAGGGGGCCAACGTTGTTCAGGAACCAGTAATGAGGTTCTTCCCAGGGCAGCCCCAGTTGCTGGGTGTGAATGATGCGATCTGCATCGAGGGCTTTCTGCATCAGCCCTTTGGCTTCCTCCTCGTTCATAAGCCAGACCTCCATGAACTTCTCAGCATTGCTGGTAGCAAAGTGCCTGTGCAGAAGAGAGAAAGCCCATGGAAACAGCCTCTGTGCCCCTAAATGAATCAGCTTCCCTCCATAACTCACTCAGGTGCTCTGAGGCCTCATCTTGGGTGGGTGCCCAGGCCTCCGCACACAGCCCACCTCATCCTCCTCTGCACCTCCTTGCACTGTCCCGCGATGCGCTCGCAGTCAGCTGCCAGACTCTGGTTCTCCTCTCTGAACTGCTTCTCTTGTTTGGCCAGTTTTGTTCTGAGGTTATTGAGCAAGCTGTGGAGCCTGGAGAGGGACAGCAAAGCTGGGAATCCCCAGAGAGGCATCTCTTGGCAAATCCAGCATGCACGAAGGCTTCAGGACTTGGGGCTACCTATCTGCTAGTCCTCAGTGCCAAGGCCTGACTGACCCTGACCCAGCTGGCACAGTTTACCCACTGCTACCTTATTCAAACTGTTCTGGGGATGGCCCTGCCCTGGGCTAACCCCTGCCCTTTCCCTGGGATTGGTGGGGACAGAGGTCGCTGGCCTGTGCTGGGCGACAGTTTCCACAAAAAATAGCATACAGGGAGGTGACAGCAGGTAAGGCAGAGCCCATCTTTCAGGGACATATTTTTACCGGTTGAGCTTCCTCTTCTGCTGAGATCTGATGATGGTGTTCTCCTCATCCTGCTTCTTAAGCACCTGAAGGTTGTACTCCAGCTTCTCCTGGTTCAGCTGATAGGCGGCTTTCATCTGCTGGAGCTGCCTCTCCAGGTTCTGGCATTTCAGAAAACATGAAAACAAGCTGTGCCATGAGCAAAGTCCACGCTGAACGCCAGATCATACTGAGTCTGCATCTACAAATCCCATCTTCCCATGCACATTTCTCCCAGCTAACCCCTCCTGAGTGGCTGGCCACGTGGCACACTCCGGCACTGGGGTGAGTGATAGAGATATTGGCTGTCCATGAGCACATGCTGCAGGGCCATTTCTGGGGAAGGGAGAAGGGACTGAAGTTGTACCCAGCTTACACTCACTGGTGCACTAATATGGGCCTCATTCCTCAACTTAGCTCCTGATTTTCTTGTCAGTTTTAAGAACTGCATGTCTTTGAGACCTCTGCCCTCCTGTCAGTTCAATTGAGTTAGCCAAAGAGGCAAGGAAATTATTTGGCAAGCTGAAGGAAGGACACACAAAGGAGTGACTGCATGAACTCCAGGTCTCAAGGAAACCGGAACAAAACTAGTAACACTTCTCCTTCTGCACTGATGCATTTGTGACCACTGTGTCTTGCTTTGTAGCCTGGAGGACAGGAATCAGGCAGCAAGTTCTCCCCTTTACTCCACAGCTGAGATGGAGATATCTCTCTTGGCTCCTCAGCACCCCATTTGCTCAACAGCTGATGGAAAGGAAGTGCCACTTCCAGGGCTGATTACTCCAGTATCCTGGTGCTGCTGCTCTGGGCTGGGAGGCATCACACCCTACCTACGATTCCTGCTCTCTGTCAGCCCTAAAGGCCATTTGGAAATAACCTCATGGGGATACAACAGCGTGTGATCACGGGAACCCCAGGCTTAGCGCGGTGTGGGCAGCATGGCTGCATGCATGGGTGAGAGGTGGTGCCTGGGCCTTGCATGGTTTAATTCATTCATATAAGCGCCTTCCATGTGCAAGAGGAGGCAAAAATCTGATACTGAAAAATCTTCTAATACAGTGCGTTACTGGGGAGGCCTAGAGATTTCTTCCATAATAGAAAGTGACTCGAATTAAGCTGCTACATAGCCCCATATTAAAGAACCAATTACAGGCTCAGCTGTGCAGAGAAAGATCACAGCAAACTGCACAGCAGAGAGACCCAACCCTTCACCAGACAATTACGCAGGGAAACCTTGCTCTCTGCCCAGGGGGGTCCCTGAGGGCAGGTAAATAGTGCCAAGCTGCAGGCTAGAGGCAGGGAGGACAATGGTATCGGGGTTAGCTGGTTTAGGGCTCCCCTGGGTAGCCCTATGTACAAAAGGGAGCATACAAACAACCTGGAAGACACCCAGAAGCAGTCTCACCTGGCTAGGATCAAAGCTTGACTAAAGAGAAGATGAAGGTAAATCCCAGCAGGGCCAAGGGACAGTCTCCTTACAACAGACAGAGGAAGGCCATAGCCCAAACCCCGTATTTAAAAGGCTGATTCCCATCTAAGGAAACTGGGGAGTACTCATTAGCCCCAAAAACATGACCTTCATCTCTTGGCTAAGCTCTTGTTTCTGAGACACCTCAGGACAGTAATATCACTGGCTAATCAGGAAAATAGGTGTTTCCGACTTCTCGTTTCTTATTCTCCCTGAACTGGAAGGGTAAAGTCTGGGCTACAAAGAGTTACGCAAATGCAGTATTAAAGGGAACCACAAGGACATCTTGCTCATTCATCTGCCCCACAGAGGGAACAACTTCACCAAGTCAGAAGTTGATTTATGCTATTCCAAAGAACAGAAAACCTATGGCAGAGACACTGTTGATAACCACAAAGCAAGTCCTTGCCATTTTAAGCTTTCCTAGCTTGAAATCTCAAATCTAAATCTGAATGCCAATTTAAATCTTCCCTACCCAAACTCAAACCCATGATTTTTTCTTGCATCTAATGTGGACACTGAGAAGTCATTCTTCTCTATAACATGAGATTGTGCATATTTGTAGACATATCTCCTCTCAGCAGAAATCTCTTCCCTGGTCTAAACAGCCCCAGTCTTTCACCCTTTTATTATGTGTCATTCATCTACCTGCGCTGTTCCAGACTCTCTCTGCTATTCCCTAGCGTGTTGCCAAACCTGGACAAGGACATTCAGGCACAAAGTAGAGAGGAATAGTTACCTCCCCTGCCTTATGTATAACCCTCTTGAAACTACAGCTAAAGATAGCAGGTGCATTTTTAAAACAGCACTACAGCATCATCTGTGAACCTTGATCTCCAGCGTGCTGCTGCCTCCCTCCCCAAATGGCCCAGAACCGTTTGTGAATGTTACACACCGCATCACCCTCTGGGTAATCAATCTGAAGACAAAGAAGCTGCAGAGTCTGGACTGCCCCCCTGCACTCGCCCTTTCAGGCTGACAGGGACCTTGTGACAGTAATGCTTCACCTGCAGTTGTGCAAAACCTTCCAGACATCAGCCCTAGCCTGTATTTCCCTGGGCTTCCTAGGAGAACATCATGTGGGATAAATGAACATCCAAATGTAACATGTCCCATTTCTACCATGCAGCCTGGGAAACAACACATGATGACAAGTAGGGAAGGTGTTAGCTGTGGCTTGGTCCTCTGCTGAGCTGAGGAGGCTCAATAATGTCGGAGAAAGTCAAACCTGACAGCCTAGGTCAAACACTGGGGCTGCAGGCCATTGGGATTGCAGAAAGCCAGAAATGCACTGCTTTGTTCACACTGCTCCTTGCTGACAATGCAGTGGATTAAAAGATATCTGTATCAAGCCATGGCTATGAGGTTTGGATGCCTAGTGCTGCATGCCCGACTACCTGAGTAAGGGCAAACTCGTGATCATTCTCACATGAAGTGGACTTCATGGGTGTTAGAGAAATCATGGGTCTATGGCTCGATGTCAAAAGTTCACACCTCCTAGGCCAAGGACCTGGACAAAGGAGGCAATTAGTTTGATCTGAAATGATCTGGTGTCAGGACACTCATATTACTTGATTCTTCTATCAGTCATGATCCCAGAAGTAGCAGAACATATATCCTAGAGCTGCAGTTCATGTGCTACAGACCTCAAAGAGGCAAGGGCAGATGGACACTGCAGTGTGGGTCCCATTGAGATGAGACAGAAACAGCTCCATCACCCTGCTGACATGGGGCTGGACTGTGCACACCGAAGAGCTGAGGTTACCAGATACCAGATGCAGTTTTCACACCAGTTAGTTGCCCCCCCCAGAGCCCGCAATACAATGAAAAACCCAGGGAGATCTGCTCCACCACCTTACCACATGGCACACATCAGCCCTTTCTGTACCTGCACATCATTCTCCAGCTGGATCTTCATGCTGTTATACTCCTCTTCATCCTGCACCCGCAGCTGGTTCAGCTGTTTCTCAAACTCTTCCACCTTCCTCATACGGGCATGTAGGTATTCCAGCTAAGGGCAAAAGGAGAACGCCATCCATCAACGGTGACAGCTTCCTCCAACAATCACAGCTCCCTCAGCCAGTGCAAAGCAAGGTCATGCACGGATAATTCCCCAGCAGAGCACTCTGAAAAACTGCCCCTCTGCCTGACCCGCCTGAGGAACCAGCTGCCTTCACACACACTTGTCTTTCAAGGCAGCCCAGTGCTGGATAGCAGCACTGGTCCTGGCAACCTTTACATATCTCATGGGGACTTTACCTCTTTTGTGTTGTGGGCCCGGATGGCCTCCTCCCACTTCTTCCTGTTGTTGTCCAGCAGCTCTCGCCGTTCAAGCTCAAAAGCTTTCTGTAAAGGAGACAGAGCCCTTCACCATCACGTTGGCACCTCTCATTGCCAACCACATACTAGTTCAGATAAGGAGAGGATCAGCTGGTGCTGCTGTCTGATGAACACACACTGGCCTGATGTCTCCTCTCACCGGCAGACACCTGACATTGCGACCCCACCAGGACTGCTGATATCAGCCACCCAGACCCGACAGCAATGTTTGTGGTGGTGGGTAGCTCTGCGAGTTCACTGGAAATCACTGTCTGAAGATTAGCAGTGGAGCTTGGTCAGACAGCCACTTGATTTCACCTAACAAGACATTAAATGGGGAGAGATGCTCTCGCTCAACAACTAATACAAACTTGATCTGTGAAGTGGGACCTCTGCAGAAGGCAAGGCTAAATAACCACAAAGCTTTCTGGCTTTTAGAGAGATGGATAACCAGCCATCAAGCACCAACAGCTTTTACATGCTACCAAACTGCTCTGTGCTGAACCAGTCACTCACAGCATTGTATAAACTAGCCCCTCAGCACTCAGCACCATTCAGTGCTCTTGCTTAGCCATATTTCAGCCTCATTCACCAAGACATCAGCCCTACTGCTCTGGGCAGTAGTTAACCCAGCCAGTGCAATGAGCCTCAGGCCTTTTTGCCATAGATATGGAGAAGGGAGCAGCTGCAGGCTTTCTAACTGGACTCTCCCTTCACCAAATGAACTGTCTACCTCAATCTGATGGAGTTTGTGACGATAAGTTTTCAGCATCATCCTGATCTGTTCCTCCATTCTCTCCAAAAGCAGGTGGATATCATCTGACTGCTTCTTAATGGCCTGCACGTATTGTTCGTCTTTGTTTCTCAGCTCCTGGAGGAGGATAGCAGATGCTGAAATCAGACAGAAGCATTTCACTAGGAACCCTCAGGGGCTAACAGAGAGCATAAGACCCAGATGCTGCCTTTTCCAAAGGAGAAGAGGTGACAGGGGTAAAGAGCTAGAGAGTCAAGAGGTGGTTAGGAGGGAGGGTGGGAGGAGAGGCAGATCACTACCACCAAAAAGTCCCAGCTGGCAAGAAGATGGAGTGTGAGGTGACACAGCTGCAGACAGGCCGCTCCTGCTCCAGGGGGCCAGGGAACCCGCTGCGGGGAGGACTTACTTCCCTCTACGAAAAGACTCCCCCTCTCAAATTTGCATTATTTTACTGTGCAGTCTGGGACCTGCCAGTTTGTTTTGCTGCTACCGGTATCCTGTGCACCTGTCCTTGTATGCTGAGCAGTGACAGGGCACTGGATCTCATTGTCTGCACTGGGTCACTGGCACTGCAACTCCTGGCGTGGCTTTGGCCTGGACCAACTGACACTACATGGATCCCAGCCATGAACTGGGGGCTCGGAGAGCCAGAGGGATGACTGTTGCTTTAGAACAGCATCCTCCAGAGCTTGAAAACCTCAGTCCTTCCAGGTCATCCCTGCATGGTCCCCGTGTACCTGTTGCAGTTCACCAATGAGCTTGTTCTTCTCCTCCAGAAGCAGCGCGCACTGCTGCTGCTGCTGGTTCAGCAGCTGCCACAGCTCCTGCGGGATTGTCATCTCCTCGGCCAAGGCCCACTTTGAGGTGATCTCCTCAAACTTGTATGCGCTAGACTTGGCTTCATTCTCCAGTTTCTCCACCCTGCGGGCAGTAGGGAACACAAGGCAAACTGGGAGCTGGGGCAGGGCAGCAAGTTATTCAGCTGCTCCAAACATGGTTCAGTGGCCCACGCCACATACAAGGCCACAGGAGCACCGTCCTGCATAACTTAATCTGAAAAGTGGCATCAAGATATCAGTGGAGCAGCAGATTTCCTGCAACCCCAGCTGCACAGCCCAACCCTCTGAGCAAAGCTGCCAGAGCCACCAGATCCAAGCCTGCTAGTCCGTTAGATAATTCATTAGAATCTGAGACCCTGGAGCATCAAAGGGTGTGCTTTCCACAAATGAAAGGAACCCAAAGTGTACTAGCTGGAGAAATGCCTGTCTGAAGAGAAGTGCCTTCAGGATGCCAGCTCTGCCCTTGCCCAATGCTCTAACAACCGCTTACTTGAAAGAGAAAAGAATAAAGAGCTCAGCTCAAACAGCGGTCACCTTTGCAAGGAGCACTAGCCTTTCTGCCCAAAGAGCTCTGTAAGCTGTCTCTGGTAAGAGGTGTTGGACAGGCAGTGCCAAACAGCCTCTTGGCTACGCAGACTTGGGAATCAAACTGTCCAGAGACCATACTCCAGCTAAAGCCAACTAGCAGCAAACGGTCCACATCCATATTATGAAACTCTCTCCTTTTCTAAACACGAGCGCCATCGAAAGTGTCCCGGGGATGGGCCCTGCCGCAGACTAAGCCCTGCCTGGTGACGGGATGGGGCAGGGCTCATTTTCCTGTCCTGTAGGAGTGAGATGTCCCCTGGACTGCACTCACCCTGCCAGTACCGGACACCAGTGCAGCTGCACTCAGGACCCACAGCCACTGTTTGGTTGCATGCAGCTGGATTGGGCTTCTCCCATGCGCACTCCACCCTTGCCACCCCCAAGCCTCCTCCATGGGCAGTTTCCATGCACAGCACCTGGTTCCTTAAAGACTCCCACTGGAAAACCATCTGAGCAAGGGACAGGTCTCGCTACAGTCAGTTTCCCATAAACTGTTCCTACGGTGCCCTCCAAAGGCAACTAGGAGCAAGCACTGGTGTTTCCTAGCTGATCTCAGTCCTGCAGGCAGGGCTGAAAGAGCCAGTCCCTTGGAGACTGTGTAGCTGCCCTGGTGGAGCAGGACAGGTTTGCCCAGGAAGCCACATAGAAAGGATCAGAGAATAACTGGGGCTGGAAGAGCCTCAGGAAACCATAGGGTCCTGGTCATGACGGGATTAACTTCAATGTCAGAACAGGTAGTGTAGGGCCTCGTCCAGGCAAGCGCAGAGTATCTCCAAGAAGGAAGATCCCTACATCATCGTGGGCCCCTGACCCAGCATCTGACCACTCTCACCATGAAAACATCAATATCCAATTTCTCAAACTAGCAAAGCATCATGTTTTTCCCACTCCTTACACACAACAGCCTGGTTGTACCACAAGTATGTGGTACAGCCTCCTGCTGAAAAGCTGAGACCCAGCTGTGTTTCTCACATGCTGGAGATGAAGATGTCTTGGGTCTGGAGAAGACAGGTAACCAGACAGCCTGTAGTACAGCAGTGCCACCTGGGGAAGCCACCAGACTTGGCCTGAGCACTCTGAAAAGATCCAGCTGTGGCAGGTAGGACCTGGAGGCTCCTTGTGTGCTTAAATTTTCCTTTTGAAAATAATTTCAGCGCAACCCTAACTTGTGTTTCTGGGTGATCAGAGTTAGGATGCCCCACATGTAACACAGCCACCTTGGGAGGTGCTCAGAGAGCTGCACAAACATCTGGACCACTCCTTCCCAGCAGTGCAGACCCATGGCACAGTCTCTTACCTCTGTAGCTTCAGCTTTGCCTGTTCTGCCCTCCTCTGTGTTTCCCTCGAGTCAGCAGCCACCTGGATATTTGTCACCATCTGCATGCCTTCGAAGAGCAGCTTGGCCAGCCTCTGTGAGGGAGGTGGTACACACATCACACCCAGAGACCTGAGCTCTGGAGGGAGGGACACTGGGGCTGCTATGTTGCCTGTTCAGGCTCTAGCTCCTATTCCCCTGCTGAGATGCCTGTGCAGACCCATAAACCCCATCTTTCCATGCTCTGGCAGAGTTTGATGAGCACTGGAAGGACCTCAATGCACCCATGGGTCCTCCTTCACCTGGGGAGCCCTGCAGGCCTTCAGCACCAAGAGGAACAGTCCCGTGCTCAGCACATATTCTCATTTTGCTTCCCCTGCGTGTGTGGATGGGGCTGGGCACAACAGGGTTTGGGTTTGGATGCACAGCTCCAGTTCCAGACCTTCCAATCCATAGGCAGTTTGCTACAGGGAAATCACGTCCTCAGGACCTGGGCTAAGAATCACCTCCCACCCAGTCCTGAGGAGTTTCTGTCACTGCTTATTCTCACATAAAGGCTGCTGTGACACTGAGCACTGCACAAAGCTAGAAGAAGGGTAAACCCAAATGCCTACAGGTCAGGGACCCGAGAGGACCTTCCTGTCCTACTGCTGCACCTGCTGGCTCTCTTCCACCTGCTTGTGGCTCCTTCTCTCCTCTTCCTCCTCTTCAGTCTCCTCCTTTGGAGCCTCATCTTCTCCAAGGGCTTGCCTGGGCAGAAAAGAGGAAAAGGCTGAACATTTTGCACCACACTATCTTCCTAATGTTCAGAGATCACCTTGTGAGGCCTGCAGCTCTGTCCCCGCACTGACTGTGCAATTCAGCATGTATGCTTCGTGCCCAAAGGTGCAAAAAGGAGCCAGGAAAGTGTCAGCCAACCTCCCTGAGGGAAAACTGGGCCTTGGCCTCCTTTTCTGGAGCTGTGAGTGCAGCCCAGAGCTGGTTAGTCCTGCAGCACCGTGCTGGAGGGCTCAGCCTGTTTGCTTCCTAGACAAAGGAAGGCAGGGGTGCAGAGGATGTCCTGGAGCAGCCGTCAGATTGCTGTAGGGGCTCACTGCTCAGCCACAAAGACAGCCAGGTTCTGTCCAGACCCACCTCGGGCTGGGTGTGGGGTTGGCACTGACCCCATTTTAGTTCCTCAGGATCAATGTAACCTAAAGAAAAGGCTCTGTGATCAGGAAGGGGAAAACGAGCCTGTCTGGGTGGAAGCAGACATTACTGTTAAGGTTTGGCCCCACGGTTTGGCGATGGGGTCCACAAGCACCTTGTGGTTCCCTCTCAGTTTGGGGAAGAGATGGTGGATACTGCCCAGGACTCAGTCAGAGCAGTGCTGGCTCAAGGGGGTGGCACTGCCCAGGCCTGGTCCAAAGCTGCTTGGCAGGGAGGAAGGGGCATTGTCCTGGTGCAGTCCCAGCCCAGGAAGGTCCCCAAGCCCAGGCTGGGGTAAGATGTGGTCCCTGACCCAGCCCCAGGTCAGGAAAAGGTGGTATGGTGCTGCCACTTGCTGGTTTGATCCCACCCAGCCTGGAGGGACAGCTAAGGCTTGCAGGAGGACCTCAGTTCAGTCCTGGTTTGGAGGAAGGTGTGCTCCATTGCTGGTGAGTCCTAATTTAAGGAACAACTGGGGCCTGATCCACAAAGCCACTGGCCTGGTGCTGATTTTGTCCAGGAGGTCAGAGGGTCCGTGGCAGGGCCATATTCTGGAGCAGGGGGTATCAATTCCCTAGTGCTGGGCTGGGGACAGGACAGGGTCAGGTGCCTGGGGATGGGTAGACCCCTGATGCAGAAGAGACTGACCTGGCCCTGGCCTGCAGGGAGCACTGACCTGGTCCAGGACCAGGCTGAAGCTGTCCTAATCCAGTGCTGCTTCATAACTGAGGCGTGTTCCTCAACCCAGTGCCAATTGGCAGGGAGTGGGGATTCAGGGCAGTCCTTGACCCAGTTGGAGGAGAGGACCTGGATCCAGTGAAGGCTGGTGAGGGCACACTGGGTACCTGCCCCCTGCCAGCACATGGTAGGGGTCCTGGGCCCACTGCCAGTGTGGGGCAGGGGATGCTCTGAGACCTGGTGCCAGCTCAAGGTGGGTGGTACCTGAGCTTGTGCTGGTCCTGGATGTGGGGGAGTCAGGACCGGGTACCTGTTTGGGGTGAACTGGTACTGGTTTGGGGGTGGGTGCGTCAAGCCCTGTGCCAGTTCAGGGAAGTGGAGGTCATCCATGACCAGATCTTGGATTTTGGGGAGAAGGCGCTGGACTTGGTGCTGGTTTGGGCCTCCCGAGATGGTGTTGGTCGGACGGGAGACAGGGCTGACCCAGTCGGG
Source organism: Chauna torquata (assembly GCA_013399475.1). NCBI lineage: Eukaryota > Metazoa > Chordata > Aves > Anseriformes > Anhimidae > Chauna > Chauna torquata. The sequence continues at coordinate 6,005 of VXAL01017825.1, read as the reverse complement.
GTCAGGGGGAGGGCAGCCGCTGACCTGGAGTCGCTTCGGGCTGAGGGGCCAGGGCCCGGGGCCGGTTGTGGGGGGTTACCCCTGACACGGGGCCCATTTGGGGAGGCAGCTCCGGAGCCGGAGCTGACAGAAGGGGCTCTGCACACGCGAAGGAGGCGGCCCGGGGGAAGGGCAGAAGGCCCCGGACCGGCCGGGCTGGGGCTGCCTGACTCCCGCGAGGCAGAGGGACAGGCCGCGGGATCGCCGCCCCGTTTCTCACCGGCGCTTGGCGTCGAGGCGGGCGGCGATGCGGCGGCGGCGAGCGGCGATGCGCTCCTCGGGGCCGGGGTCGCCCGGGGCCGGGGCCGGGGCNCGGCCCCGCCGCCTCCGCGCCCGCTCTGCGGCTCATGCGGCGCCCCGTTGCCTGGCAACACAGCTACTGCGCATGCGCGGGAGGGCACGGGCAGGCCCGCTGATGCCTCCCACTGTCTCCTAGCAACGCCACCTCGGCGCATGCGCATGGCCGTAGCCCCAGCCGCTTTGCGTCGCCAGGCAACGGCGGGGCCGCGCATGCTTCCGGAACCTTCCCCGCGCAGCGACCGTTACCGCGCACGCGCAGTGCGACAAGGCTCGGGTGCGGCTCTAGCGCGGAGCAGTCCTGAGGGCTGGGACGGTAGTCGCGGGGACGGGGAACGAGCTGACACGGGGGGGGAGGGTTGGGTTATTGGTGTTGAAAAGTGACAACTGTGAGGTGTTCTTGGGGTCCCATGTCCTCTGTGCCACATCACTGGACCTCACCGGGCTCCCAGACGCTTGTGTCAGTCAGCATGGCGTGTATCTCCTCATGACACCAACAGCATTTCCTCTGTCCAAGGACTTCTTCTCAAGCCAAGAACAATTCATGCCGAGATTGACCATGGTCTGAATTTTTGGGTAGACTTGTGTGGAGGCAGGAGTTGGACTCAATGATCCTTATGGGTCCCTTCCAACTTGGAACATTCTATGATTCTATGACTGCTCTTGACTTGTTCCGATAAAGCTCTCTGTTCTCTGTTGGCTTGGACCAGTCTTAATGCTCCACCAAAGTGTGTTCAGCCTCGCACCACTGTGCCAAGCAACACTGAGGCTGCAGGAGAGCATCCAGCCCCTGGCTGCTTCAGAGAGCGTTTGTTTTCGTGGTGGCGGGGACACTGCGGGGGCTGAGCATGGGAGAAAGCCCCCGTGCTGGGTTCAGTGCTAAGCTCTCACGTTAGTGGGGAGAGCACAAATTGCTGACTTTTTTTTGGAGATGAGCCGTTTTCTCCTTCCCTCCTGCTCTGCTCTTTCCCCATTGCAGCCTCTGTGCCCAGTGTGTCATGCAGAATGCAGCAGAGACCATCCCTGTGAGCCTCTTCTGCTCCTCTGCAGGCCCCTGAGCTCTTTCTCGGGGTGCATCTGAGGGCTGGCGGGGCTCTGCTGCTGGAGGCCTCTGGAGCCGGCAGCCAGACCCTTGCTCCTCCACAGCAGAGCACGAGACTTGCGGGCTCCTCTTGTTCTTGGCTCTTTAACCACGTGTGGAGCAAAAGAGGCTGAGCACTGGCTTCCTCACTTACATACGCTGGCTGGTGGCTGGCTGGCTGGCCCAAATGTGGACACGTGTCCACAGGATTCACAGCAGTTCTCTGCGGGGTTCTCTGCCGATCTCTTATGTAGCTCCTGTGATGGACAGACTCTGCTGGTATGTGCGCCAGCCTGTCCTTGTGGGAGTCTCTTCAGGGGTGGTCCAGCGGTTCACGGCCATCCCTGTTTACATGTATTATGTCGTTGGCCCAAAATGGGCTCGTTTCGCCCTGCGCAGTGCAGGTGGCGGTGGGGCTGGGCGGACGAACACCTCGCCCAGCACTCCTGCTGGCGTCGGGGCAGCCAACGGTGGCACCGAGAGGGGCTGCTGCTGGCCACAGAAGAGGCAGGCTCTTCTCCTCACGATCCGCAGGCAGTAGTGATGGGGCTGCCCAGCACGCAGCATCTTCTGTCTCCGGCTGGAAGGGAGAAAGGAGGTGGTGAGGGACCCCAGGGCTCCCTTTGGGCCCCCTTGAGCTGGAACCCCCGGGGCAGCGAGGCCCCGCAGAGGCCCAGGCCGGGCACACAGAGGGGCCCTGGGGCCGGGGCATCCAGCAAGGGGGCTCTGGGCAAAGGGGCTGCGGAGGGTGTGGGCAGCGGGCCGCGGGCATCTCCTGGGCATCCCTAGCATCCACCCTGGCCCTCCACCAGCCATTCCACCCTTCATGACACGCACCTCCCTTGCCTTCTGCCGCGCCTCATGGTCCTCCTCACGCGCCTCATCACGGCTCTTCGCCGGATCCTGCTTCGCTGCGTGCTTCTCCTCTCAGCAGTCCCCTGTGCATGCACAGGAAGCACCGGCTTAGCCGGGCACGTCTCCCCTCCACCGTGATCCCCCTGGCCCTGGGCACCAATGCCCAGAAGAGCCCAGGAGCAGCTCGACTGCTGGAGGACGGCAGTGTGGGTGGGCAGCGGGATGCTTCTTTACCTCTGGCAACACCCTCCTCACTGACTTGGCAACCACCAGGATTACCGAAATTGTTTGGCCCCACGTAGGGTGGAAGCCAAGCAGGCTCACCACAGACTGCAGCTGGACGATGAAGAACCACAAGGCTATCTGCTGGAGCATCTCCATTAGGACAAAGGGACCACACCTTGCGGGGAGTCAAGGATCTGTGCTCGGTCTCAGTCCTGGTTAACAGACCCATCCAAAACACCACTGCTGGTGGTGTTTGGTCTGAGCTTGGTCTGAGCTGTTTCCCACTGGGGGATCTCGGGGCTTATGGGGCTTGTAGACTGCTGGGGGGGAAGGAAGATGGAGAATGAGCCATAGGGATGGCTGTGCCCATGTGGGTAGAGGCCTTGAGGAGCCAGGGTAGGGAGCGACTCCCCCTGCCCTACTCACTGCAGATCTGCAGATCTGGTGGCCATGGAATGTGTTGTGCGCTGCTTGGCAGCAGGAGCCTTTTCCTCTTCCATGGTCTGTACCCTTGGCTGTCCCTCCTGTGGCCTTGGTCCCTTCTGTGCCCCCTGGTCCCTGATGAGCGGGGCTGCAGCCTGTGGCAGGGACGGTGTCTGCAAGACTGTGCTGTCCCCGGGGCTCCTTGGCAGACGCATGCCACGTTCCTCACAGCATTCCTCTCTGCTGGCTGTTTTGGGGAATTGCAGGGTTTTCTCCCATGCCTAGAGCAGGTCCCCACCGACAGCCAGTTCAAAGCCGAGCCCCAGCTCCAGGTTTATCTCCTCCTCATGCACCAGGATGTACAGGGTATCGAGGAAGGCGGCCAGCATTGGCAGGGCCTGGGTTGCTGCAGACCTGCTGTGGTGTGGGCAGCTGCTGGCAAGGCATCAGTGGCGCCACAGGCAGACAGTGTATTCCCTCCGTGAGGCTCCACAGAAGTCTTGAGCATCCTTCTCCTTAGTTTTGCTCAGTTTGCCCAGCAGGTCGAGGCAGATCTGGGTTGTGTCCATCACAAATCTGTTGAGTTCCTCCATGGTGGTGATGCAGGGCTGGTTCCTTGGGCTTGGAGCTGGTGGGATGTCCCAAGAGCCTGCAGAAACGACTCTGAAGCAATTCCCTCATGATGCCAGTGCACAGGCATCCCTGGCTCTGCACCCTGCTTTCCACCTGCGTGCTGCCTCTTTGCACGTGGCTCCAGGTCCCAGGAGAGTCAGCATCAGCCTGCCACAGTGATGCTCAGCAGAACCAATCTGGGGAAGCCGGTCCCAGGTGCCCGCTTGCTTGCTCGCGCGCAGGCCAAGTGACACCTGAGCCTCCCCGAAACCCACCTAAATAGGACCATGTCAGTGTTGCAGTGGTGTTGTCACCTGGACACGCTTTGGCCACCATGGCCCCCAGGGCTGAGCTGCACCTCCTGCTCAAACAGTGACAGCAATCGCTACGGTGCTCTCTGGGACAGGCAGAGGACATCTCCCCAGTTGCTGTGACCTGGGCAGCAGTATGTGACCAAGATGGTCCCTGCAAGAATCTTCTGCCCTGCGAGCTCCTGTGCAGGCCCCTGAGCTCTTTCCCGTGGTGCATCTGAGGGCTGGTGGGGCTCTGCTACTGGAGGCCTCAGGGAGCAAAAGAGGCTGAGCTCTTTCTTCCTCATGTACATACAGCATCTGTAACACACATTCCTCTCTGCTGGCTGTTTTGCGGAGCTGCAAGGTTTTCTCCCACGCGTAGAGGAGCTCCCCACCTGAGGGTAATGCCAGCACCCTCTCTGCACCCTGGGCACTGCTCCTTGCCCAGAAGGGGCCCCAGGTCAGGCAGAAGAGAGGAGCTGGCCCCAGAGGAGTAGCAGCTGCAGCAGCACCCATTTGAAAGCCACCCTCCAGCTCCAGCCATGCTGGGTGTCCTCCCCTCAGCTAGGACAAGATGGCCGCCAGGGCAGCAATGGCACCTCACAAAATGGCCACCTGGGCAGCCCTTGTTTTCCACAAAATGTCTGCTGGGGATGCTGCTGTCAGGGCTTTTGGCCGCAGCCAGGCCCGGTGTGGTTTGGGGCCCCTCACTGTGTGCCTCGTGCTGAAAGGCCGGGCTTGTCCCATGTCCCCAAGGCCGCACCTGACTCAGAGCAGCCCAGAACTGGAAGGGCTGGCTGCAGGGTGTTGGGAGATCACCTTGACATGAGTTGTCCTGACCCACCCCCCTCTTTCCCCTCAGGTTTCACGCTCCCCCAGGCTCTTCCCCGGCACTGTCCCTGCCACAGGCTGCAGCCCCGCTCCCCAGGGGCTGGGGGCCACAGAAGGGACCGATGCTGCAGGAAGGACGGCTGAAGGGACCGACCAGGCAGGAGGAAAGGGCTCCTCCTGCCAAGCAGCCTGGGACAAGCTCCAAGGCCACCAGCTGTGCGGATGTGCAGGGAGAGGGACAGGGGGAGTCTCTCCCCATCCCGGCCCCCATGTGGCCTCTGCCCCCATGGGCACAGCCACCCTCCCCGATGGCCCTGGGCCAGCTGCGGACAGCTGGGATGGAGCCCCTACCCCTGATGGAGTACAGGGCTGGGGATGGGAGTGTGGGGCTGCTGCCAGAGCCACCAGCATGTCCCTCAGGACCCACAGGACTGCCTTGGTGGCCCTCGGGGGACATGGGTGCCTGAGCAGCCCCAGTACTAGCAGGACCAGGCAGCCGTCCTGGTGGCCTATCCTGGCCTGTGGGTTGCCCAGAGGGACCTTCCCTGCCAGTTCCCCTGGAGGCACCTGGCTGCGTCCTGGTGTGCGCTGTTCCCCCAAACCCTGTTATGGGGGTGTTGAGGCAGCTTCCCTGAGGGCTTCACAGCATCTGGCACCACTGTATTGGGTGTAAACGTCCAGGTACTGGGGACAGAGTGGCTTGGGCTTGTCCCTAGTCCTGGGGTAGGAGCTTTCGCTCCCCTCCCCTCAGAGTCTCACTGGGTTTGTCAGCCACCACGGGGCCCAGACGCCTTTGCACACCCCCAGTTGTGCAGCTGGAGGAGCCGGGAGCATGTGCTGCCTGTGGGGGTGCAGGATGGGATTTGAGCTCTGCCTCTCTCTCTGTGGCCCCCTGCAATTCCACGATGATGGAAACTGTCAGCTCAGGGAAGTCTGGCAACACCACATGTATGTAGACTGTAAGCAGCCATTGCTGGCAGGTGGGGGTCCAAGTGCTACATCCGTGGGACAAGTGATGGGTGAGCACAAAAGCAGAGAGCAGGGTGGAGTGCCTGGGATGGTTGTGTACCAGCACTGGAGGTGAATTGTTCAGGAGGTGTTTGTCGCCACACCGCGCTTTGGGCTTTGGGCCACCATCATGGGAACACTGCTAAGAGCTGTGTGCGGTGCTTGAGGCTGCGTGTGTGAACAAGGAGCCGGAGTGAGAGCAGCATGTGGGCTGCACACTTCGAGTGCGCTCTCTGTGCAAGATGAATACGTGGAAGCTGGCAGCCCTGCTGGTCCTCTGGGGCCTCAGCATTTGGGGCCTCTGCCTCCTCTGGGTGCCCTGCACCCCTTATCTGCCTGCC
>VXAL01017824.1:35406-82570 GCA_013399475.1 Chauna torquata | reverse complement strand
TCTTTACCAGTTTCTCACTACAGTCTTTTGGAAAGGCCACATGTACTTTAGCCTCTTTTAAGTTTTATAACATGCCCATTAACAGACCCAATGAAGCACAAACTACCCAGGTCAGCTCACTTTGTTTGTTATTATAGCCAGCATCATACAGACCCCTTTGTAACCTTCGGTTTTAGCTCCCTGTTCTCCTATTTTTTCTAAGTCTTGTTTTAAAATCTGCCTACATGCATTCTCAGACAATTTATAACTTTGTTCAGTACTAATGTTATCTTTTTAGAAGTTCATGTCCATTAGAACACGACTAAAGTACAACAGGCAGCAGCGAAAACGTAGAGTTAGGCACAAAAAAAGATTAGTCTCCTCCAGGTGCAGTCTGAACACTCTAAGCCACTTGCTGCATATGTTCCTGTAGCAACCTCACCAGTCCTCAGGCACCTCCACAGTTTGCATGGAAACACCTGTACTAATTAGTCATCCAATTACATTTATCACCATCCATTGGTGTCTAGTGTTGTTTGCATTGGAGCTCCCAACTTAAACCAGCAAATCTTTCTCCAGTCCTTCAATACATACTGCTTTGCATTTGGTATTGACGAGTTCAATCCCATTCCTACTGCTCTGTTCTCCAAGGCCATTCATTGCTTCTGTATGAGATCATCATCTTTATTTAATGATTCTTTTAACTTTTGATCTGCCAGGAAGTTTCATTAGGCCAAGCTCACTTTGTTGGTGCCAAGATTATTTCATTAGCAAGGGAAGAAAGTTACTGAAGAGAGATATGCTATGCAAATGCAGAGTTATTTCAATGTTTAACACAGGTGGTTTTTTTTTTTAAAAAGAAACTCTGTTGAGCCCCAAGTTGCCGAGTTCATTTAGGTAGTTACATTGACTTTTAAGATAATTCCTCTTAGTCAGTGTGTGATACAGCCCTTAAAGAGATATGCATCTCCCGCATGCACATTTAGATAATTTAAACAAAGGTTATATCATGAAGGGCAACCCCAATATCCAAGAATCAAAACAATTAGCAGCCTCTCATTTCCAGAAAACTCATATGCAGTATTAATAAAGGACAAATTACAAGGCATATTTTGCATGCCCCATTAAACCGGTAGGATTAAGTTTGCACAAAATGTAATTACCTTTTGATATGAATAAAGCACAAAAAGCCGAATCAGATGCAGTACAATCTAATTTATGACACAGTCCTAGAATTTTTTGGTGATTAGTGTCACAACATCACAAGTTTAATATGTTACAGTGTTAAGAGGTACACAGCCCTGTTGTAAATTATTTCCCTTTTCTCTCCTGTACATCTGAGGAGACAGGATGAAGGTAAATTCCTCCCTGACCATTTAAACAGCTCATTATTTCCCCAGAACACTTATGCCATCACTAATCTCTGCAATGGATCATCATTCATTTAAAATATCAATTCACTACAACCAATGCTAAACAGAACATTGTTTTCTAATTCTTCAATATTTTCAAGGACAAGTTCTCAGATTAATTCTATGAAGACTGAATAACTGGAACCCCCCAGAAAATGTGAGGGTAAGACCCCTCTATGGGCTAGTTTCTTCAGGTGATGCAAGTTGGAATTGCTCTGTTACAGTACACATTACAGTGGGATTGAGTTAGCTCTCATTGGAGAGAAGGGACACAAAAGCCACCTTTCACTGAGCATAAGCGTGTGCTCAACTGGCTTCTTCATAAGAGGGAGAAGAAAAAGACTCAGGACTCATTACTCAAAAGCATCAGCCAAACAAGCAGTTATTTTAACACATGTATATTGTGAGCATTATTTGTGGGGCTCTGCAAACAAATTCAGGCACCAGAGGTCAGGTGATCACTACCAAACAGGAGTGCTCAGAAAGCCATGGTAAGTGTCTCCAAGAACCCAGAATTAGATCAACTTCATGAAAAGTGCATTTCTGCAGATATTTGTACAGAACATTATAAAACAATACATCAAGAAAGCTAGTCAGAAATAGAAGTCTATGAATGATCACTTCAGTAGTGATTTGAGATCATGAGAAAGAAAATCAGTGCTACTGGGGTGATCCTTGCTGATGGGCTTTAATTATCAGGGAGAAAGAAGAGAATGGGGTACACAATCAGTGCATTATTTTGATGTTGGAAAATACAGTTATCTGCATAACAGCAGGTCACCTACAGCAAAATATGTTTTCATTGTACATGTACTGCATCACATCCACTCCCTCTGAACCACTAAAGAACAGACAGGTTACCCACCATCTGAGAACTGAGGGCTCGTATTCTCATGTTGATGAGCATTGCACATATAGTTTGTTAACCAAGACACTTGAGGTTCCTAGTGCCATGCAGGGAACAAGTCTCTGGACACCACAGTGACTGCAGTGGTAACACAAAGGATCAAAAAAAGTTTGCAGGATCAGCCCCCATTATCAGTAGCACAATACTGTTTCAAGAGGAAGGGCAAACAGATGTTGCTTGTAGGTTTCCTTAGGGAGGAGAGGAAAAGACAGATGAAGCTGATGGTATCAAGTGAGTTATGCATAAACAGGAAGGTAGATTTGCATGTCTGCATTGAGAAAGACAGCAAGGCTGTTGCACAAGTGACTTGAGAAGAAAACATACAAAAATACAAGCTGAAAATCAACACTGGTGCAGCTGTGATGGGACTCTGGGAAAGCTTCAGCTCTTATTAAAAAGACTGATTTGACTCTGGCTGGTTCAGTTTATAAGCTTGTGGGAAAGACTGCTAGGATACTATGTATGAAAACACGTAATAAGAGTTTCCATTGGCTTGCTGCGTCACAGAGGATGGCATGTCTACAGATACATATAATGAAATAACTAAGACTGCAGTTTATTATTAGTTGTTCTTTATAAGAATACATAATAAATATGTTAATGAGGCCAATGAGGGACCAGGAAGAGAAAGAGAATAAGTAATCAGAGTCTGAGTAACTGAGCCTTTGCAGGAGTTCTGGGAAATGGAAATGCTATGTAGTGAGAGAAATACAAAACAGGATGTCTTCTAACAACCCTTATGTTAATTTAACTTTAAACATTGATATGGAAACACAGCCCTGCCTGGAAATGCCATCAGTACAGCCACTGCTTTAACTGGCTGCAATAAATACGCAAAGGTCTTGTACAAGAGTCCAAGAAGAAAACTGTGAAGTGAACTTTAATTTCTAAATTTCACTGTCAACATCCTTTTCTTCTATTTTAGTTCCTTTCCAGTGTCCTGAGAGTGACATGAACAGCATCCCTCTGCTAGGGAGGGAAAGAAAGGAGAACCTCATCTTGCAAGCCCAAAGCCACCTGCTCCTGCCCAGATCCCCAGCACAGAGGAGGGGTGAGTGAGAAGATTTATCTGTTAGCCAACAACCAGAGGAGATGCTCATCTAACTTCCCAGGCTTAAGCTAAATAACAGACAGTTATAAACTCTTAAAAAAGGTCACACTCCTGTGTATACAGCAGTCAGGCTCGAATCCAAAGAACAAAAAACCAACATGTTGGAAAAACAGCAGCTGGAAGGTCTACAGAGAAAACAACTTCAGAAATTCAAACTTCAGTTTACTTGGTACCTTACAGTAAGGTGTCACATCAAATAGAAGAGGGAAAGAGCATGACAATTTTTTCTGATGCCTTCATTTAACAAACTTCAGTTATTTCAGCCAGATAAAGCTTCCTGAAACACTTATAAGTGTGGCAGGGCACAAAGATGAAGTTTGATACTCTAATCTGAAGTATTAAGTATTAGAAGAGCAGGAGATTAACTGCAATGGTGAAGACCAAATATAACTTTATGGATTAAGATCTTGAATTCAGCTTACATTTGAACTTCAGAGAAAAAAAGAGATTCAGTAAGAAACCACTGTGAAACCCCTGACAAAAGAAATAGTTAACAGTGGAATCGGCCAGGCCAGATTGTAATTGGAGGCTGTATGTTGTTTTGACACTATAGGCATGACAATAAAAAATTGCACAGAAACATACCTGAGGTCTGAAGTGCAGAGCTGGGTCAAGGAACAACTTTGACCTGGACAAACCTAACAGACCAGCAGAGCACCCAGCAGAAGGAAGGATATTGTAGAAACAATCTGTTATGTCACCTGGAAAAGCCTCAAGCCATGTCAAGGGTGGACAAAACTTAGCCATGAAGAAGAGGTAAATAATAACAGCATCCCTGGACTCCAGTGAAGCCTTCATGGTACCTATTTACACCATTGCAGAGTGAGATGAATGAACTGCCCAGCTGAAAGCAAGCATAACACTTGTTACTAAGTTGGTGCATGACTCAGTGTCTTACCAGGATTGTCAGGAGGATTGGAAGTGAAGGCACACCTAGGAAAACAACATGGATAAGTCTCAGGACTCACAACAGAAGAAGATAGACCCTATACATAAACAAGGATTTGATTATGCTTTGAGGAAAACATGGAGGGAAGCCCAAATGTTATGCTCTCATTCAAGTGCAGTGCTCCAGATTATTTTCTTTTGTTGCTGCTTTAAATAAGCACTTAAAAGTCATCCTCCATGTTTAGTTACTTTCTTAGAAAGAATATGCATCACAATTTCTGGCAGGAAGACACATAGAAGTAAGCAGAAATATTAGGAGGCTGCCAAAGTGTATGAATTCAATCATTTAATTGCTAAACCCCAACTTTTCTGTTTCTACGCATGGAAGGGGGAAAAAAAGTGTTTAAATAACAAAAGCTACCACCAAAGCAGTTCAAGAGTTCAAGCTCCAAGCCACACACAGCACTGTCACAATTTTAAATATCAACCACAACCTGTGAAGACAACTAAGCCCCAAAATAAAACATTTCCAGAAGAAGAATTTCTTCCATTTTCCCCATCTACAGAAGGATCAATATGAAGTGGGATCAGGTTCAGGCAAAGAAACTCAAGTTTGTAATGCAAATGCCTACACCAGGTAGGCAAACTAGCCCAAACACTAATTTGTTCAGTAAAAAATATTAAAGAAGGGAAGAATAAAAAAGACACCATGCCCTCCCACATCCTCTTCTGGGAGAAACTCAAGAACAGAGATGATTTATAAGTTTAGAAGGCAAATTTTAAGTATTCAAAATGTTACGTAACACTTGGCAATCACAATTTTTCAAGTGATAGAAGGCTTGGAACAGAGGCAGCAGGGATGGCATAGAACCTCAAAAAGATGGTGCAGAGGTCCATGAAACTCTGTATTTGACTAAGGAAGGATCTTTTACACTTCTGGAACCCAGAGAGGGGGTCGGATTTAAACATCTTAATTATATACCAAGTTAAAGTTGCACTACACTTCTACCAGCTCCCCTTTGCCCAAGGGCAGGGAGGATTTTTTGCTAATTTGAATTATTAGTTTGTCCAGCAACATAACTTTGACTGCACCAACATTTCTCAGCATAACTAGGAGCTGAATTAAAAAAACCTGTGTCCATCAAAAGATTTCTTTACATATCCCAATTTAAGCTTTCTAAATTTAGAAATAAAGAGAATCTGCTGACAGAAACAATTCCTCAAACTTGAGGCATCTGCTTTCAAGTCACCCAGTGGCCTCCCAGTGCCAAACACTGAGTCCTAATTCCCAAACACCTTCACGAATGTTCTCCCCCTGCAACCCTGTGTGCAAGACAAGTTGGTCAGTGTGACATACTGTTACGGACCAAGCAGACATGGGGCAAACCCCAGCCTCAAAGAACAGGCTTAGCCCTACACTGCTGAGAAGGACAGCAATGCTGCATGGGGACATCAAGTCCTAGGACACCTCCCCAGGCTACAGCCTCAGCTCTGGGCTGAGCATCAGCTGGCCTCAGATGCACTCCGCCTCAAATGGCATAAAGCTGGAATAATTGCTGTCTGTATTACCCAGTGTTTAATAGAAGTGTTTCATATAAGTAGTTCAGAAGAATTCCTACTAATGAAAAACATCATTTTCCCTTAATCATCTAATTCAGCTAATTCCAGAGAATCATATACTTGAACTGCATGGACTTGGTACAGAAACAACTCAGAGGCTGACCCAACTTTTCCTGAAACCTGCCTAATCCAGTGGAAACTAGGGCAACTCCTGTGGCAGTGACAGTATCACTTTCCATTTAAGCACCTTGTTTCTCTCAAGAACTCCACCTAAAGACATTTGGTTTTAATCTTCTCTTCTTCAAAAAGAGGGGAAAAAAGGTGCCAGTTCATGAACACCCAAACACACCGGCTTCAGCACAGAGCATTCAGTCATCAGCCTCTGGGCAGCATAAGAATTATGCCTTCTGACTGCATTCAAACTGAATTCATAATTTCCCTGCAAGAGACATTGCATGTTTCTCAGTACTGGCTATGGCAGATAGAGTGAAGACATTTTGCAAAATTGACCAATTTTTTTTTAGTTGCACACAGTATAATCCGTCTGCTTGCACATCAGACAACTTCTATTAGGTAGAGCATTGCAGACTTTCAAAACACCTTCAGAAAAGAATCTATCAAGAGCAGTGATGATTGTCTGCTCTAAGCCATGAAGTCCCCAAAATGCTCAATTGATACAAACGCATGCAGTACCACCTGCTAAACACTGGAGTGATGCAAGATTCCTGCTCCAAGCCTAGACATGAGAGGGTTCTTTGTACCATTCTGTGCTGCGCCCAGGCTGGACATAGGAAAAGGAGGACTAATTTTTCAGATTTAAAATCTATTCCTAGTTCTTGTGTAAAGAATTAAGCCTGAAAGAGTTGCAACAGAAGCAGCTATTCTTCTGAGGTTATACAAGAGAGGTTAATCAATTTCAGCAATCATATAGGTTTTAATTTCTTATACTGAATAACCACTCAAGCCATAAACAGTTTCACTGGTGCTCCGAGTCAAGATGTGATGGATAAGGGCATTCATCATGACTGAAGTTACTGAAGTCATGACCTTAGACTCCTGAAGGTTGAATTTCACTGTCAGGGTACAGAATTAGATTGTCCAGCACAACTTTCCTTTTGAACAACAACTATAGATTTAATTAAAAATGAGGACACCATGCAAACTCTGGCCTACCTACACTGTCCTTAACTGATAAAGGATTAGCTTCTTCTAGGAGGAATTCTCATGGACAACATCATTTGGTTGGAGCTGAGCTTTCATTTTCCTGAAGGAAAGCTTTGGTGGTCTCCAAGGTTCTCCTTGCCTGACAGTGCTCATAGGTACCATCATAAATACACAGAATGGTAAAATCCATTAGCTGTGGGTTGACCTTTGACAGGAAGGTGTTCTGTACCCTATTGTGAACAAAGCAATAACGACTATTATCCAAACCAATTCTGATTTTGCTAATGCAAGTTAAAAAACTAATTCTAGACACCAGAAGTTTGTCATGTAATACCTTGAATAGATTTCCTTTACTCAGACCAGACTGCTCAGGTAATCCACTATAGCAACTCAAGGTTCCACTTCAACAACAACAAAAAAATGAACTAGTGCTCTAAATGAACTATCCAATGTATTGACTTAACCTTCATAATCAAAGGGGGAAAAAATAGTCATACCAGATTTTCCTATCTGAGTTTTATTCCAATTCGTAAATTCAAGTCTTGACTGTTTGGGAGATCTGTCTATTTGAAGCTTATAACAAGTTCAACATTCCAATACCTCCTACATCATTGAATGCTTCCATGCACAACCAATCAGCTGCATGGGGTAAGATGCATTATATCTTCCAGGCCAGAGATAGCTGGTGGCAGTTCTGAGCAATCCTGCTTTCTAGGTGCACAAACAAGAGCAAGGCAAAATAAGCTGGAAGGAATCACATCTGCTCTGCTTCCCTGTAAAAACATGTACTGGAGCAGCAGAGAAAGGAGCTGGAATCAGCTTTTAATAAAGTGTAAGCTTTAAATTCATAGAATATCCTGAGCTGGAAGGAACCCACGAGGATCATGGAGTCCAGCTCCACACAAATTCAAACAAGCCTGAAAGAAAGTGTCTCCTGAGCAACAGAAGCCCTTTGACCAGCAGATATCAGCAAGCTAAGAGGAAGCAGCAGTACAAGCTGGAAGGGTTTCTACAGCACACAGCAAGGAACCCACTAGCAGATCTCCGGCCAGATCTGCACTTTGTCAGTGGCTAAAGACCATTTAGTTCATAAAATCCTCTGTAAAAGTCCCCATTTTCTTTCCTCCAATTATTATTTGTCCCTGAAGAGGAAAAACATGAACTGTAGCAGTCTGAAGCCAAAACTCTTCCAGGAGTACCCTGCTGAAGGTACCATCCCTGAGCTGTCATGCCAGTGACAGTGAGCAGAGGTTATGACTAGACCTGTGACAGTTCAAAAAAAAGTCACATAGCTCCAAAGAATGAGTTTAAATGCAGTTATTCACAATCAGATGCTCAGCCAGGACTGAGAAAGAGCACACAGGTTTAAAATAAACTCCTTGCAAGACTGGAACACTTGAACCATATTGCTTGAAATGTTAAGTTTGAGACTAAAAACAAACCTGTGCTTCTCTTTAAAAGAAGTCTGAAAATTGAGCCTCTAAATCCAGAGATGGCACCTAACTGAGCACAGCTGCCCTGCAGGGGTGCTGGGAACAGCCCACTCCCCTCAGCTGGGTGTTCAGTTTGGGTATCCAAATACACATTTAGTGATCTACCTGCAAGCCTTAAGCTCCCTGGGATATAAAAATGAATAAGTCAGATTTCAACAGAAATTCACTGCATTTAAGCTGAAAAGAACAGCACGTCACAGTTTGAGGTGAAGGAAGAAGCCTGGCAAGCCTCAGGGCAGGGCTTGTAACTGCAATGTTGACAGACCCTCAGGAAAAACAGCATTAATAAGGGTTGATACCACATCCCAGAAAAAAAGACAACCCTCATCTAATGTCACCTTTTTGTTTACTAGTAGGGTCTAGGTCTCTTGGATATATTACTGTATGCAACAGCCACACAAGCATATGCATAGCCTTTAACCAAGTGCACTGAGAGGAAAGATGATGGCAGAGTAAGTTAGAGAAAAAATTCATGTAAAGGAAATACAAGTTCACTAGATATTAAAGTGTAGTAACAGTATTCCCAGACTAAAATTAGACCCTTGCTCTGCCCAAATTAGTTTGGTCAGCATGACTAAGGTCAGAGTTCTTAAAAAACTGTCTACAGAAGTAGAAAGATAATCCTTCAAGATAATAGTTTGCATTAAATTGATCTGTCCTTTTTATCTATGCTTTTAAGAGCAATAAATACTTATCTTGCACACTTGCAGGTTTGTTCTGCAACTTGAGTTGCAAGAATCGAGTGCCCTTATAAACTACACCTGACAACAATTAGTCCTCCTGTGCTCAATTAATCTCCTGACACTTTAAAAAAGGGAAGGTATTCCCTGCTAATGGAGGGGAGCAGGGTCAGAGGAAAGGCTATATGCAATAGGCTCTGGTCAGTGCCAGGCTTGACCTTTTTTTAAGGCAATTGCAATGAGTAATAAAAGCTACTTAAGAGTTATAGAGAGCTACGGGATACAACATGAATAAAATACTTTAAGCACACACACTAGGATCTAGACAAGTCACAAACCATGGGATGTCCAGCTGCACATGTTGCTGGTAGTATTTCGGGTTGATTGCTTAAGGATTGTGACCCTCACAGCTTGTGGCCTTATCTCCAAAGCCACACAGCTGAAGAACACTTCAGTTCTAGGTGGAAGCACTGTTTCCAGGGCTCACTCACCTCAAAGTGAGTAAACTGAGGTCCACAGGTAGTGTTCTGGAGGACAGGCACAAGAAATGCAGTTTGTCACATCTAACAAGTGTTCTGCTGAATTGCTGTAATTGGTACTTAGCCAAGTCAGTGGGAAAATTGCAAGGGAGATTCGTAGAAGTCCAAGTTTGAATTGTTGTTTCTTCACTGGCACCTTAATATTTAGCACAGATTAGCTCCTGTGCTGACAGCTTGCAGTAATAACAGATTTGATTTAAACACATTTGCATACAGTTTACAACTTTTGCTCACCAATAGCTAATGCTTACACCACCAGCTGCGTAGGCACAGCAGCTCAGGCCTGCAGCATTATAAATGCCAGCCTACCTCTGACATGGGTGCTCTGCAACCTTGTTCCCTTTTGTTTGCATCTCTTCGAAAAGATGAAACACAAAGCACTTGTTACAAGACAATTTCTAGGGGGCAGGGACCCTAAGGAGTCCTACAAGACCCTCAGCAACCTGTAGTACACAGATGCCAGGATAAACACAGCAGCTGCACAGAAAACCCAGCCCTAAATGCTTTGCCTTTGCTTTAGCTAGAGTCCATCCTCTCAGAGAGTATGGAGCACAGGGTTGTTCCCTGCCTCCTTTCCAGTGATATTCCAGATGTTAAATACCATGTTACATCTTGCTTTATCTTGTTTGTTCAGGTTTGAATGATGGTTCAAGTGAAACCACTTTAGAGGGAACCTTAGTGTAAGAAAATAGCGAATTATATGAAAGTCATGAGTTGTTTTAGTGTGCTGCAAGGTGAAAGTTACATTGTTGGCAACAACAAGCCTTTCCTTTTGGCAAGGAAAGGTTAGATGTAATTTTAGGGGCAGGGGAAAGCTTTCTTCATTAGCAGTTGCTACTTTATTAAAGTCTTGGAATATCTAGTAAAACTCAACAGAAGTCTATACCTAAGTTAAAGCAAAGATAAAATAACCATTTAAAAAAAAAAAACAGCCTGGCCTCGATTATTTATAGTTTCTATCAACCTACCAATAGAAGCAAGATATTCTGTGGGAGGACAGAAAGCACTAGGTGTTTTAAGATGTGCAATATCTCTTATTTGGTCCAAGAAGAGCTTTTTATTAGTTTTGCTATTGAGTGATTTTTTAAAGGCAAGAGGAAAGAAACAAATGAATCAGTGTAATATCTCTGAAAGAAAAGTCAAGTTAAATAACAAGCAGATGTTATATATGAACAGATACAAGAACAGCCTCCAAGATGATAATTCCACATCAGGTTTTTGACAAGACATGGTAGGAAGATTGTCCATTGCATTTTGCTTCAGTTTCTGTTAAATTGTTGCAGTGAAATTGCATTGCTCCCCCTTGTCTCTTTTTAGCATGCCACCTTTAAATGGAAGTGGCTATTTTTTTTTTTTTTTAAACCAAACTGTGCTAAGAAGTAGTATTATAACAGGGGGAAAATATTAGCTCCTCCACTGCTTTTACTTACATTACTCAAAATGAGAAATGCAGATTAACACCAAAAAAAAAGGCAAGAACAATTTGCATGAAGAAGCCATTTTTCACATAGGACTTAATACATCAGTAAGCTACTACCACATGCAAATCAGTAGAAGAGTTTAAGTATTGCTTTTCTAGGTCATTTACCAGGAATCCAACCTCATAGAATCATAGAAATACAAGGTTGGAAAGGACCTACAAGATCATCTAGTCCAACCTTTATCCTACAACCAATACTACCCACTAAGCTACTAAATCATATCTTGTAGCACCTTGTCCAGGCGCTTCTTGAACACCACAAGGTTAACACCTCCTTATTCCACTCATTTCATTGCTTTCTTTTGATCTCTTGATGCAGAAACTACAACTTGGACTTCTTGTCTGAGCAACAGGGCCCAGACAAGTAGATACAACAAAAGAGACAAGACGCAGCACATGCTGAGGCTGTATCTCTAAGCTAGAAATTCAGAAAGCTCAGGAATCCACAAAGATATTCCCAAATTCCATTTGCTTAGGTCAAGTCCAAGACCATGAGATTTTTCTATCCTTCTTATCCTAACTGAATCTGGACACCTCCCCCCCGCTCCCCTCATACAGCCTGGGAGTTCCCCATTGCTGAGCCTCTTGGCTGAGTAGTTTTGTTTGCTAGTTACTTGTTATATAGTCATGAACTGTTACTGGTATTCCTGATAAAGCACTTAGTTCCAGCATGCTAAGCTTTGAATCTCATTTGTCCCGACATGAGAGCTTTTGGCTCTCCTTAGATAGGCTGTGCATGCTCTTACAGTTAAATCACTACCATATATACAACCTACTTTAATCCCCTTTTAATGTGCAAAAATACAAACAAGTGCCAAGAAAGACATTTTACAAATAGACAAGGTACCTCAGCATAGGCTTGTAACATCCAGCAGAGAATATATCCTTCACCTTCCAGCAGGCAGCTCAGCAAGCTTTATCTCCCCTTATCAAATGGAATTGTTGGAGATCGCAGATCTTAGAAAACACTTTGGGTTAGACACCTTCTCATACTTCCTCTAACCCCTCCTCCTTAAAACCCAAGCTCTTGCTCTGCACACCTCCTTCCAAACCCCTCTTTCTTTAATGAGCCTTGGCCACCTGCTCCACCCCACCCTCTGCAAAGTACAGGTGACACCAATTTTTCCAAAGCACTCAGCGATTAACCTAAACAAGTCCCAGCTGTCTCTGGGGCTGGTCCTGAGAGCCTCCTCACATGCCTATGTTAAACTATAGATATAATAAATTATACATTTAGTTAGCAGTACTATGTATTCCTACAGTATCACGTACGTGTTATCTGATGAATTATGCATCTCTCCATGAAACTGTCCCAGCCACAAACAAATGAAATAAGCTGTGCTGCTTAATACTTTTAGTTGAACTCAGTAAATACCTCAGATCCCACAAAATTATTCCAAAATACTACAGAACAAATCCTTTGTATTCAAATATTTCACTGATCAGTGTTCTAAATGAAGGAGAGTGGGGAAAAAAAGCTACCCAAAATTATTGTCTGCACTTCGCAAGTACAAAAGGAAGCAGATGTAAGCAAAAGGAATGGAGTTTATCTACTTACAAAAAAAGACTCTTCATATGATAGGTAAGCACCATCTCACTGAAAGCTGAGTTGGACAGCAAGTGTTGGTCAACTCTGCAAGAAAGCTTCTCAGGCTGTAAATATTAAATGATCGAGACTTCTGGTTTATGTGTTTTATGATGAATAGTGGACGATACTGGATTAAATGGTACACACAGCCCTGGTCTGAAAGTTTTCATGCAGAAAAAAATAATGACTGCCTCAATCCTTTATAAAATGTAAAATAACACGGCATAAGCATGAGTCATTCATTACGAGATGCCACAGTTGTTTCCCGTGAATGAGAGCAGAATGCTATGTATGTATTCAATACATGGACATGGTGAGCCAGCGGGGTTGTGTTTCACACCATTTATTTGAACATCTTAAAGCTGCTGATCAATGTGAACCACAATGAACCAGCAACTTCATTCTTTTTCAGTCTCATGGTTGTGCACTTTTTAGTATACTGCCATGTACCAAAGTGTCTCTGTACCTACCACACAGGAGGATAGAAGGAGTTACTGACGTACTTAAAACAGGAGTTTAAATTCAACTTTTACATCAGGTGAAGGGCACAAGTCCCTTCCTCTGCTTTCCTCTGTGTGCTTGGAATTGATATCACTTAATTTCATGCACTTAGGAGGGAAAAATGTAATTAACAATCTGTAGATGGTGTGTGTTTTGAAGCTTGTAATATGCCTAAAGACACTGCTCTGGCTATTCTTGTTGAACAAGCAGTGCTTACTCAGCTCTCCTGAGCAATGTGCCAGTATTGCCAGCCCAAAGGGTTCAACTATCCTAAGCTGTAAGCTTCAGAACCATGAGATTTCAATTAAAAAATCCAATGTTTTACTCTTTGCCTTCTGATTCTTATTTTCATCTTCATAGTTCAGTCAATGCCTATTTGCAAGTTTCTTCTCCACAACCTCAAGAGCTTAGCAGAAGCTGAAATTCTCATATAATTGCCAAGAACTGGAAACTGAGACCTTAAGCAGAACATTAAATACTGTAACAAAGACAGAAGAAACTGTGAAGTCTGAGCAACTCAAGCTTCCAAAACAAGCTTACATCTAAACTTTGGGAAGTTCTTAGTGATTCAAAATTCACAGCTAACACAGGTGTCTCAGAGCTACACCCAGGCTTATTGCTCTCACTGCAGACTGTGATATCCATGCTTAATGTAATTGGGAATTCATACAGTGGCTTCAATGGAGCTGTGTTGAATGACACCAGAAGCTGACCTCAAAGTTCACCAGAAAGAGAGGTTATCTTCAATAAAACTTCTGTTCAGAGCAAATAAGAATCTTGGAAGTGCCCGTTTTTACCCATAAAGCAGAATCTTAATACATCTGCACCTTGACCCCACTTGTCTTGAAATATTTGTGCTTCATTTGAAAATATCAAGTTTCAGCACTTCGGAAATATGTTCCTCAGCCTTTCTGGGTTCCTGCTTTGGTGACTAGCTTTTTCCTTTGATCTCAGTGTGAGAGTTTTCTCTGGCATGCTCTCTGCTCCCACCTTTTTCCGGTCTACTTCCAAGAACTGAACATTTTCAGTTCTCCCATTAGATTTTAACTTTTGTATATTTGCTTTATTGGAACTGGCAACAAGGTGCTATTTAAACGCAGCTCCATCTGTCAGAGTCAAGTCCTGCAGATAGGGTGTCATGTTTGATTTCATGTTTTCATTTGTTTTATAGTCAGAGCTAAAGAAAAAAACTGTTTACTATAAAACAGTTACTTTTATAAATTCCTTTGGGAGAACTTTTGCTGTTATTGTGGGACCTCCTTGTGTCCTTATGAATACAGCCCCTTCTACACTGCCAGAAAGAAAATAGGTGGGATGCACGCAGTTTGGCTTTGGTCACGGGATTTCCCTCTTCTGCTGTCACAAGTATGTGAATTTGTTCGTCAGCATTATAGCTAATCAAAAACACTGTATGCCTAAAATAAAACTGATATTTTGGAGACTGAGTTTTCGGGTTTGAAAATGAACATAGTTTTCTTTCACTGCCTGGCTGCAGAGCTGTTATACATTATGATGTTACATCTGACACTGCGGGAAGAGAGATGCTGGACTATTATACCAGCATGATAACAGTTGTACTTCACAGACAGAGCTTCCCAGCCAAAAGGTGACAAAATGGAAAGCAATGCCTAATAAACATCATTTTCTAGAGCCTTTCTGGTGAGCATATCAAACAGATACGGTGAATACAACTATTTCCTTCTTAGTCTCCTAGACTGAGACATTGTTTCTTCTGTTCCTTTTTCTTCTCAAAAAGACATATCCTCTAAAAACCTCAAAAACATGTTGCTGACTATGATCTGGAGATATTCACAACAACATATATGGAAATATTTGCACCCATTAGAGTGCTTGTCTTCTCTTATTCCTCTCAAGAACAATATGCACATCTCACCTTGTAGGTCTCACTGATCATATCTGCTTCAGAAAAAGCATTACATCCATGTTTTAATTTTGCGTTATCTTTGGCACTGCATAAAGTGTTTTTCTTCAGCCATTTGGAAATAGCTATTCAGGTATAAGACGTTTCCTGAGTTTCTTCCTTCTTCCTTAAGTGGTTCTCAGCTTGGTTTTTCCACATGGCAGTATTAATGTTTCTAACTTGACAACTCATGAAGAAAGACAAACCTGCAAAATATACTGCCTGTACAGCTTCACCAAAGGCAAGGTCATCCCACAGGCAGAGGACGACCAGAATCCCTCATGCACTCCTACTTTGGGAGACACCACAGCAGAGAGCGATAAAGTACCAATTGATGTTTGATACATTAGTGAGGGATCAAGCCATGAAAGCATTTTCCAAGGGGCAGTCAAGTGTTTCCTCTTAATATCAGGACAGGCTGAAGTACTCCATGGTACTTTATGGAGGACCTGACACTGTGGGAGTAACTGGTGCTAAAAGAGCGATGATCCTATACAGGGCAGCTTTCCTGCCACAGGGACTCAGCAGACTTTGTTCAGAGGAGCCATGAAAGGAAGCTGTAAATGTGAACATGGGGAAGCAGGATGCAGCTGGAGGGCTCGGAGCACCAAGCTGCAGCCTTGCTGTGACCCTCGGAGACGTCCATGCCCAGCCTGATTTCTCACTTCCAACAGCAAACAGTGTGGAAAGGCCGCGTCTTAAACAGTCAGAGCTCCTCTGCTCCGTAAATGTAAGCTGTAAATCTGAGGGCTTACATTGACACCAGCACAGCTGACCAGTGCTAGGCTGCTATCAGAAGATCTGTGCTTTTATTGTGATCAAAGCACCATGTCAGGGGGAAGAATCAGTTAAGCCCTCTGCTATTAGCTCTGTTGTCATTGTAAGCAATTTCTGAGTTTGTGCTGCTGGAAGCAGCTATTTCAATTCACCTAGGATTTTTTCTGGAGTAGATGAGGCCAGATTCTCCCCTTTCGATGGAGTATGGACCACCAAAGCAGATGCACAATGGCCAGAACACAGGACATGCACACAACCTCTCATTAATGGCTGTACTGAAGTAGGGGTTTGGAGAGCAGTGGTGTGCTGGACATCATACAAATAGCACAAAGAAATTATGTTCACAGTATAAAACAAGGAAAAATTATAAATGGACAGTTCATATCTTCACAAGAGACCAGTGCTCATGTTCAGTCCAGAGCACCGTTGCACTACAGATACACCAGCGCTGGCCTTGCCCAGGAGGGCAGCCAGGGTTCCTGAAACCACATTTTCTGTCTAGTAAGCTAATCCACAGCTGTCTTCCATCTTAGTTAGTTAGCAGCTGTTCTGCACACATAGAAGGAATTGCAGACAGCTAGAAAGCCCTCACCCTGCAGTGAGCAGTTACCCGAACTGCTCCGGTCATAGCCTGCAATGGCCTCATAGCCCAAGTCTGGCCCACAGTGATCCTTGCTTCTAAAAACAAAAGGAGACAACAGCAAACTCTGGGTCTTGTAGAGCTCATGCAATAGGCACTCAGGCTGATTGCACAACCGTGGGATTAAAGCGATCTTTTATGTTGTTTGCCTTCTCTGCTTATACAGCTGCAAACATCAAAGGCTGACTCACACACAGACCAACAAGCACATTTAAGTACCAGGGTATGCTAGAACAGCTGCTGCTGATCAGGAGAACCATCCTTCACGGCCATCATCATTAACAATTCTGCAATTTATATTGATGGCAATGCAGGGAAATGAAACCAACTGTTGTTCAGACATTTGCAGTCCTCAGCTGGACAGCTTGCCTTTCCCCAGGAGTTGTGTGTATCCCCTTCCAGTTTAGGGAAGGGTGAAAGAAAATGGAAGATGAGAGCTGAAAAACAGTTACCAGAGGAGTACAACTCGCATTGGCATTGGTAGAGTATAGCTTACAGCGCATTCTTTTTTAATGGATTTAGTAATTAATTTAGTAGTTGATGAACAAACACATGCTGTAACGGTTTGACCAGCTCCTGTAGGCTTTAAGTTGGACCATTTCTTCAACAGACAAAACAGTCCATTCTCTGCTGCTTTGCAAATGGTTTGTGCACAGCTGCCCTAGCAGTCCATCTGAGAGAATACCCCTGCTAGGCACCTAGGCAGTATGTGGCCCAGTTTGTAGAGATCAGAGACAAAGTGGGAGAATTTCCTCCTGTCACCTTCCAGTATTACAGAAGATGTCTCTATTTCGTGGTCAGGAGCTTCTTGTGCGCTTTGCTGGCCACAGTTAGGCTCAGAGCACGTGCCCTGTCCTCAGGGAGAGCAGAGCTGAGGATATCACCAAGATGGGCTCGGTTTGAGCACCCACCGTCCCACCTGTGCCTGAATGATCCCAGTCACATGGGCTAATGCTTGTGTTGGCCTCCAACCGCCAGTAGCACTCAGGCTCTTTTTTAGCATTAAAGCTTGAGCCAACCTTTTGCTTGATTTTAAATAATGTTGGTGACATTTGAATCAGGATTTGGCCTGAAACTTTTGTCTGTAGTGAAGTTTGAGCTGGCATGCCCAATGTCCCTCTGAAGAATGCTGTAACAAACTTGGGAATGGGCACCAAATGGCCTGAGCATCTTTGTCACGGTTTGTGATTCTGTGTGCAGTGCTGTAACTGCAGACATGATTCTCACCAGGGAACTGATTCCCAATGGGGATTGTACCAAACGCTAACAGAGTTTACCTACCCACAGGTAAAACAGATGTACGTAGGTCTGTGGGAGTAAAACTGAGTCAATTGATATAGATCTAATTTTAGATACAAAGCAGCCAACATGTGAGATATATGTGAGATATATGTTCTTCCTACTCCACAGTCATTATGTTTCCAAAAGTGTATAACTTACTGCATCTTTGGCTTAGCTTCTGCAAAAAGGAAACCAGTTTGTGTGTGTCCCACAACTGTTCTGCAATGTGAACTCAGATGTAATAGTGGGGATGAACAGGAATTTATTTCAGAGGCACAACCCTGACCTATGCTTAAATACTAGTTATAGATTCAGCCACAGTACCAAAAAGAAACAAGCATCCTTGACAGACATGTGACCCCAAGACAGAAAAAGATGGACTGAAGACTTGATTAGCAAGATAATTAAACTAAACTGATTCCACTGGCAGTGAAATTATCACATAGAAAAGCATGACCACAGCTGCTTCCTGGTAAGATGCTAGTTCTTCCACTGCTCTGCCACTGGGTAGATACTAACGTCATTCTTTCTTACCACATGGGTAAAGGACTGTATCATCAGTCTCGTAATACTCACCTTTCTCGGCTATGTGCAAGTCTGACAATCTTACAACGAAATTTATATTCATGATATTTTACTCCAACCACTGTAGCTGCAGCAATGCCCAGCATACCGAATGAAGTTCATGCTTTTTTCATATGAAGGTATCAAAATTAAATAATGAATTTTTAATGATAGGACTGATATCATTGGATTAACAGACACCTCTGTCATTTGTTCTGATGATTCCTAAATAAATCAATTTTTAATTGATCTTCTTATTCTAAGTTTTAGCTCTGTTTTGGCTTGAATTACATTTTAAAAATACCAGTATTTTCTGTAAAAGCTTAAATAGACTCTCTTAGCAATAAAATGTCAGTTCTCACCTTCCAGCCACTTCCTGGCACTCTGTCATAAACCCATTCAGAGAAGAGAAATAAGCATGAAGGATTTTTCTGTACATGAATAAACAGGAAATTTCAACTGAAGCCTCTATGTTAGTGGCTTATTGACTCCCCCATACCAACAGATGTGACAATCCCAACACTGGAATTATATCTGACATTAAAAAAATGCACTTAAGGGCTGCTAAAACTACCAAAATGATAGAAGACTTTATATGCCCTCTATCCTTCAATGTTACTTGTGTGCTGCATATTTTCTCCCACTATTTGACTTTGTCTGCTTAAAAGGGAACGGCCCACTTGGCAATCTGCTGGCAAGAGCAAGCTTGTGACACAGCCATGTGTTTACTGTCTTCTCCTTGGCACTAGAGAGAAATGGCCTTTACTGGCAGTGTACGAAACTCAGTGTCTGTCTCTTATTTCTTTGACTACCTAGAAATGACTGGGGAATTCTTTTGGAAAGCTGTTTTTATACTCTCACTAGAAGAAGGTGCTGCTATCAAAGAAGCAACGCTGGGGAGTAGCCTACATGCCTACCTCAAAGCAGGAATCCAAGCCACTGCAGTGAAGTGCTGAGGTATATTATGGAAGTGCTCCTCCAGCTGTGTTCCACAAGATAACAGGAGATTGGGTACATCTTTTCAAAAGGTAGACAAAGAACACTTGGAAAACAGAAGAAATTAAAAGAAAAAAAAAAAAGTGCCATTTTAGCATAATTTTTACTTGCTTAAAAGCCAGAATGATTTTGAGGAAACCTCAGTCATTCTTCAAATGGGGTGAGTGGTCCCTTTATAAAGTGAAGAAATGCAGTATGAAAGGTCTGAAGAGATCCTCTGCAGAGAACAGCAGAACTGATCAGTGATTTGCAAAGGAAAATGTGCTGGAGAGCTGGGAGCTAGGACATCAGTCAGGTGTCCTGAAAAAGAACCATCTTTCTTCAGAAAGAGAAGAGAAGGATTTCAGATCTACCTGGGTACAAGAATTTAGCCCAGTCAGTGTGACAGTAACTATCAGGACCAGACACTATATATTGCTGCAAATAAAGTATGTCATTTGAACCAGAATATTTTATGGTAACCCTCAAGCTTCCATGGACTTACTGTTATCTATGCCTCCAAAAAAGAAAATTAACATGATTTTACAAGACACCTTTGAAAATAAAAGCCACAGTACATTTACAGTCCCTTCTTTAATTTCATCTTGGGGAGAAAAGTGGGTCAACAGGATGGTAGAATTGCAGATTTAGTTGAGTAATGGGAAAGCCATCTGAAGTACAAAGATCTGCGAATGCTGGCTACATTGTAGTGCCAAAAGGATATACCAGATCTGAAGTCGATATCTAATTAGACAGTAGTTTGGTGTTCAGCATATTTCTAATCCTGAAATAAAAAGTATGCATTAGGTAGAAAATGTGGAAGCTTTTCACGATTTATAGCAAATTATAGGCATAAAGTTGTTTGTTCTGTACAGGAAGAAGCATACTATTATGACTGACATCACATCCACAAAACAAATTAGTTGGGCATTAGATCCTTCCTTCTGTTCCATGGGAATCCTTTCCCAATCCTCTGTTGCAGGAGTGATTTTCTAGCTACTGATAAAAAGTGCAGCGGATGCAGAGAATTATTCAAGTGCCATTTTACCATGTAATCCACAGTGTCAGTTGGCTGTGCTCTGACCAGAAGCAGCAGGACCAGCGTGTAATCCACAAACATGTAATGTTTCAAGATGAAGAATGAAAAATTGAATCTACATGATGCTTTTTCTCAAAACTGCATATTTCTTCTTTTGCTCTGACTCTCTTTTTGGAGAATTGTAAGGGAAAAAACTTCAGGCACAGCAGCACTTTGGTCCAGCGTGTAAAGCTCACTCACTGACTCAGTAAATGCTTTTACTTTTCTGTCTACCCTGTAAGTCTATTCTCTATTAGTTTAAATAATAGCAATTGCATTGTGTTCCTAGCCTTGCACTGAAATCTTAAAACATTTTTTTAGATGTGAATTCTATTATAATATTTTATATCATGCTTTGTATGTTTTTTGTGTGTATATTATTACAACTACAATTTTATTGATTACAATGATTACAATATTATTACAGTAACTACAATTATTACAATTTCTTTTTAGACGACTGCTGATTGGCCTATAAGATGGAAAATCTGTCAGGAGTACAGATTGATGTTTTGTTTCATTTGAAATAAATGTTTCACAACTCTCAGGAGAGCAGAATCTTTCAGAATACACCAAAATTAAAAAAAAAAAATTAAAACCAAATTTGCTTTACTGTGTGAAAGGACTAGTGGTGAAAATCTGCTGAAGTAAAAGAGAAAATGATGAAAACACTGCTCATATAAAATATTTACTTTCTTCCATTACTATGCAAATGTTAGCACTACTTTTAATGCTGTGCATTTCAAAATTATTTGCGTTCAGAAACACAGCAATGTTCATTTTGTATAACTACCTGAACTGAGGCGGTGATGAGATGCTGAAAACATGTTTTAAAAAAGAATGAGATCAATAGAGTCAAAACCAAAATATATTCGGATGAGTGGTCTTACTCTACGATGTGAAACTGTTCACTAACATGCTCACTTCATTAACTCCAATTGAATTCCCAAAAATCATACTGACATGTAAGAAGTAAACTTAAACATCACAGCTAATGCTTTTACAAGTTAAAATGGAACTTTCCGTCTCTTACACCAGGGTTTGTGCCAGGGAGCAGCAGTGGCTAGCTGCTGCCACAAGAGCAGGCGGGCAGGAGCCAAGGTGCCAGCAGGGCAGGAGGGTGCAGGGACCTCACCGAGCAGGAGGCAGGATGCTGAGCAGCCAGTCTAGGTCAGGGGCAGGCCCAGAGGCAGCGGTCAGAGTCAGTCTCAGTGCCATGATCACCAGGCAAGTCTGCAGGGAGAAGGCAAGTCTGAGGTCAAGCCAGGAAGCCAAGACGACATTGACCGGTCTGAGGCTGTGCACATATATTCCACAGACTGCTCAACACTAAGCCACTTAAAAACATCATATCCATTATCATTAGCTTTATATTAGTTTATATTACATTTATTATTTCAAAGTAGATTGAATTCTTAACTAAATAGCATCTTAATTAATTGCAAAAAAGGAGAGGCAGCACATTCTTTGAGAGCTCTAACTGTGGCTCCTGCATGTATTAGTGTGAACCACACACTGAGCTCTTGAATATTCGTACCCATCACAGACATGCTGTGAAAAAGAGAAATCCCAAAATCTAAAGGAGCTCTAAATCCTATGCAGCGCAATTCACAGTCTAAATGGGCAAGAATGCTGTAAAATAGTAGAGAGAAATAATTATTCCTTGGCAGGAGGGAAACAGAGAGGTAAGTTATCTTGCCCAGTATAAATCTTCTGAGCAACCATCTAGTTAGCACCTTACTCAGAAGGCTATTCTAAGCTGTTTAAAATGTGTTCCTCTCACTTTCTGTCCTGTATAATAAACACTAGACAGCTGCTTGCATTCTCATAACTGCGAATTTTTCATTCTTCTTCTGCCATCAGTTTTAAACACCAAAATATGATTTTGCTGTGATAAAGTTCTGGAAGTATAATATATAAATATGTTTGTGATTTGTAAATGTCAGTACAAACAGCACTCGGGCATTTGATTACTGAATGCCTCAAGCATACAAACTAGCATATTAAAACCTTAGCATTCTTGTCAGAATTAACTAATCTTAATGCTTCTAAAAGCATCCCTCCTATGTAGGAGGAATTTATTTCAAGACTTTTAAAATATTGTTTCATTTAAGCTATTCCTTGTAAATGCCAGAATTTATTTCAGCTGACAACAAACTCACTTGGGTCACATGCTCAAAGTAGTTCACCTCTTCAGCTTTCAGGGACAAATATGAAACAAGCAAAAGTTTAAAAGCGTTCCAAAAAATCCCAGTCACGGTCATATACTAGCATTGCATGCAACTCCCACATCTGTGAATATAAATAGATATTCAGGCTAAAGCTGTGAAGTAAAAAGAAAACTCTCTTCTTCTCACCTACCAAAATTTCAAATATTCACAAAAACATAATAAACAAATATCAGCTTGTTTCTGCTGGCAAAAGAAACTGCTCTCTCCTTAAGTTATCCATTTCCTGCTTATCTTGTCATTTGATGGAGCACCCCTCATCCTTCTTACTCGGATTATTGTCAGTGGAATTCACCTTTGCCTCCCTGCTGCTATCACTGAATGGCTTCTCTAGCAGACCTCTTTTTGGTTCAGTACAGACAAAAAATAAACATCATCTTCAGCTCCAAAAGCTTGCAATTTAAAGTAACCTCCATGTAACTTTTTTTTTTTCCATTCTGTACATTCAAAAATTGGCACTTCCACAAAGAGGTGCAGAGAGCAGTGCATGTTTCAGACTCCATTTCATAGAGATACAGCCGGGAGGAACAGCTAGAGCACCTTCCCACACCTCATGTGTTCCAGTCTGTTCTCTCTTAACATAGCTTGCATTGAAAAATATAAAAGAGGTACATATTATACTTTTAAGCAGAAGGTCTGATTTCTCTTTTCTTGCCTAATCAGGGATTAGACAAGACTACAGGATTAGAGTTTAATATTATTTTTCTCAAAGCTAATTCAGTAGTAGCACTAACGTAGTAAAGATGAAAGCAGATTTTTTACGCTAAATAATGTAGTAATTCCAGTAAAACAATTACTCTTAGGTGAACGTAAAAGAATTATTCAACAAACTGTATTACAAAACTGAAAAAAAAAAACTTATAATTCCCAGGAAGTAACTCATTTTTATTTTGTTTTTTTCTTTTTATTTCCTTGTTCCTCTCTTTTAAGTTTGAGCAATAGCAAAGCATCCCCTTTATCATCTAATTTAAAACTGACAGCATGACACCCCTCTGGAGAAGCCTAGCTACTGAACATTCTCTTGAATTTTATTTTAAGAGGTTTTTAACTAAGCATATTATGTACCATTAGCAGTAGTCTAAAATTCTGCAATTTGTAAAAGCCTCACTGGATCCCAGAAGATGAATAGTAACAGTCCCTCATACTCACTTTCAATTAAACGAAAAAGCCATAGGAATCCTACAGTTCTGCCATGAGATAGTGGAAGGCTTCCATGGTCAGTGCGGTATGTAATTAGTGAAAAACATTACTTTGGAGTACATTGTCATCACCCTGCAGGGGGAATTAGATGTTCACAGCTGCCAGTACGCTTAATTTCTCACATGCTGCACAGAAAGTTTACTTCGCTGCGGCTTGAGACTGAAAAATGAACAAGAGGGAATTTACATGTGCATATTTTTATTCTGTTTTTCTGATGAAATTTGAAGTAGGAATTACAGTGCAATGCAGCATTAATGGACATATCCATGTATATGTTCAATTAGCTTACAGAAGTGTATAATCTCTTTCAAAACATAAAAAAACCTAGATTTTCCACAGGAGTCGAAGGAATTAAAAATCTGTTGCAGATGGGTTTGATTCTTGCTACTTTGTGTGCCTTAGTTCTGCTTCAATAAGATGGATATAACATGACATCCTTGGTCTCCAGGGCCTACTGAGCATTGCGGTATCACCACGGCTGAAACAGTCTCTTCCTTGGTAAAGAAGGAAAATGTTTCATACCTGGCGAAGACATCTCAAACTGCTGAGACCTCTCCACACACTCCCACATGAAACTCTTGCAATATCTCCTTCCTTGGTTTGTCATAGCAAAGGGCACAAGTTCAGTTTAGACAAACCGGACATAAGTAGAAGGAGGAGATAGGACACTGAGGAGTGAATCAGCGGTGGCTGTTCTGAAAATTAATATTGAAGCAGTGTAAAGTCAGCTTTCAAAAAACAGTTGCTTCATGGATGCAATCAGTGCAAGGTAAGTCCAAGCTTTGCTTTCCCCCTTAGAAATAAGGAACTGTTGCATACGTCCACACAAGGTGTATTGATTATACAAAGGTTTTTCAGAATTGAAGAAGACTACCTCCAACAACCTGTTTGCACTCCCAGGGAACGTAGCCCAGAGAACCCCACTTTGTGCAGCTGACTGTGTACTAACTCTCTGATATAGAAAAGCCATAACTAGTACTTCTAAAGGAAGTGCAGTAAGGACAAGCATTAAACACCCACAGAGACTTGGATTTGGTCCTAATCCATGGACAGATTTTTTATACCTAAAAAGAACACTGAATCCTCGCATAAAAAAAAGGAACAGGAGTGACTTTCTGTAACCTAAATGCATTCAGTTATCCAAAATTGTCTGACTGGTCTCAGCAGACAGTCTTGCTCCATTTGCAAGGAAGTGCTAATTCTGTTGTTTCCCTTTTTTGTTTCTGCAGCTAGGACAACCGTGCTGGGATGGGAAAGACCCATGCTGGGATGAAATAACCACAGAATTTTTTTTTTCTCCCAAATTCAGACAGATTATTTAAAAAAAAAAAAAAAAATCTCAAGTATTTTGCATTTTTTAAAAGTAAGTAAATATGATTGAAAGCAAACACATTTTTACTCTTAATTACTATTTGTATAATACTCATTTATGATACGCTTGTCATTACAAAATTAAATTAATTGTTCAACCTCACTAGTGAAATTCTACACTTGTGCATCCTGTGATTATAGCAATTTCAAGTTAATGGCATACAGATTCCTGGTTATTAACAATTTAACAGCCATGCAATTAGCTTAGTCAATTAAATAATACAATTCATGAAGCTGATTAAGACACCAGCGCTCTCCGTTGTGCACGTGCTGTATCTACAAGCTTGTGTAATCACTTGCAACATTGGAGGAGGAGTTATTGGTTAAGAAATTAGCCTCTACTCCTTGCCTCAATTTGGTGACTGAAACCATATACTAGACTTCTTAGTGAGGACTTTTTAAAATTGCTGCAGACATAAAATAAACGGATTCCTAGTTATTACACGTTGATGCACATTAAGCACAAAAAAAGCTACAAACACTGCAATTAAAAGAAAAAGCTCATAAACTGAATATCACTGCTTGGCCAAAATTTTAAATCCCTTAAAATCCAAATAGCCTCGGGGGGCTGGATCTAGTCTGTTTGTTGTATTACAGACAGCCCACGGTATCATCTGTTTCACATTATGTATTCTTTGTTAGTTCATTAAGGGATAACATGTTCTGTGCCTCCAACAATAAATCCACAGATTTAATCCTTACTTCCTATGAGCCTGAATGACAGTAACTTCTCCTCAAACGTCACGATGGTAAAATTCCCAAGTGCGAATATCTCTTCTCAATACTGAGGGCTCAATTTCTGGGACTTCACAAATCCACAATCTGTAATGTATGCACTATCAATTTATAAAATTTTCTTACTGCTCTCATACTCTATCAAAGCAGACTTTTTGGTGATGTGTATGCCATAAACTTCCTCTGGGCTATGCAAAGTTAATTTGATGACGTAAGTCAGCCATTTTTATGGACAGCCAAAACCAGGCAAAGACATACTAACTCCGTTTCCTACACTAGAGACTGATGTCTATGGCATACACTGCATTGAAAAAAACTGTAGAACTTTCAGAAAGGATCTCCAATCAAATGGAGCTCATAGATACTTATTTTAGCCTTTGCCAGTGATCTGTCTGTGTTTACATCAGAATGTACTTACCCATTATTTGCAGTAATGGGTAAGAGCTTGTACAAGTGAGGTCTATTCACGTCAAATGAGCATTTCAACATAAATACCAGGAACGCTCACAGACATATTGATCTTTGATTTAGCCCTGCCCCCATGTGGTCTCTTACATAGTTTGCTTTTAAGAAAAGTAACACTGCCAAACCCTGCCACCTCCTGTTTTCAGTTTTCCCCATCCCCTTGTTCCACAGGTTCAGCTTGGTCTAACTACCACCTCCACTCCTTCCCATTTCTTATTCTGTTTCATTCTGGCAATTTCTAGTTATATATGCACAAATCTTCCCATTATTTGTCTACGAGATATGACTGAGTTGCTGCATTTTGGTAAGACTCAGGTTTGGATTGGCAGTGTAATTTTAGATAGCACTACAATTCAGCAGAAATGTTTCACAGCCATAGCACTGGACTGGCACTAGAAGTGGGACAAATTCTCAGGTCTCTGTGGTTGAGCTCTGCTCTCTGGATTCTCTCTCCTCCCTCGCATGTGGTCAACATAAAGTAGAGCAACTGTAATGCCATTAGCTTGGCAAATTCTGAATAATACTGGCATGTAAAATGGAAAGAAGTATCCCACTTCCTACATTCTGTTGCCCTGATCTGTAGATTTTCACCAAAATCCAAATGGTGTTTGAAGTCATAGCATGAAACAGATGGTCACACTCTCCTGCATCAAGGCACTGCCTCTCCTTGCACTCAGAGAGCCTACCAGATGGCATACTCCCCAGTTTCATGCTTTTGTATTACATGAGACTACATGTGGAAACGAAGAGAGGAAGGTTGCAAGGTCTGTTTATACCAGCACTGAACAGGGAGTCATATTCATCCAAGGGACCTCAACAGAGAAGAGAAATGAAGTTACACATAGTTCAGAAACGGTGCAAGTAAACACTATTTGCCTGCCTTACATTTCAGCATACAGACACAGCCACCAATGAAAATCACAGTATTTTATAGTGAAATAGAACAATTATTGAAATATATTTTAAAAAGAATTGTTTGTGTTAGAAACTGAAACTGCAGGTCAGACAACGCAGTGGTTGTTCTTGTAATGGAATTTATAGACCCTGAATCAGAACTTTAAAGTTACAGGTGGACATATTCAGAAGACATGGAAGGCAAGTGGTACAAGAGAGTGTTCCTTATATAAGTCTGGAGAGACTGTATGTCATGAAAGTTGATCTGCACTTTATTAGATTAGCCCACTGTGTACAATAGAACATTGTACTTGGAAAACAAAAACAAAAACCTGTTGTTCACTGAAAAATTGTAAATCTTTGTAACTGACAAGTTACAATCAAAATCAATATCTGAAGCTACTTTTTACCCCCAGCTGTTACACCAGAAGTTTCCAGATAATGCTCATCCTTGATTGACTATAACTACATGTCTTGATGGCACAAACACTTTTCAGAAGGCATGATCTAAAAGAAGACTTTCCACATCTGCTACAGCATGAAGCCCCCAAGAAATACAATAGTATTTCTGCATTCAGAAATAACTATGTGAGCTGTAGATGGAACTCTTTGAAGACTGGGACTGCCAGGACTGGAGCTGCATGGACTTCTTAAAATGGTCTCCTGGTGTGGATACAAACAGGAAGAAACTTCAGATCAAATGGTTCAAGCTTGGCAGAACTAAGAGAATCTGAGAAATAAGGTTTTGTATCTAGAAACAGAAGGCAATGCGTTTTAAAAAACAACTTAGAACATGTATTAATACAATATGCTTTTATAATGGTCATTAAATGGCAGGAAACTAGAAAATAAAATACACTTTGATGGTCTAAATTTTCCTTTTCACCTGATTTTTCAGCTAGAAATCTGATGGCTGTTCTTGGTGGTATGATGTAGTTCATTACTCATAGTTTGCAACATCTTATTTTGCCCCCAAAATTCCCACTTGCCAGCAGCAAGTGAATTGGCACTGTGAATTTCTTTTTTTCAGAGAAGGTTTTTTGTGTTTTAAAAATAGATAATTGGTTAGAGACTGAAGTTTAGCAAAGGAGGCTTCTGATGATATACCCTGGTTGTGTTCTTTTCTTTACAGGTTCATCTGGCAAAATATTTTATGATCTTCCTTACTGAATTCCAGTTCTCTGCAACTCCTAAGGTACAGGATAGTTTCCCTGCACTCAAAGAGACTGCATTCAGGCTTCTCTAACCTATTTTAAAGGGTTTTGATGTCCCATGTCATCGCTGGAGACACTACTCTTACTATATCCTAGTCAAACAACAACTCTACTTCTAAATAATAGCAAAACGTACTTCTCCGAAACAATTTCTTCTTCTCAGAAAATGCAGTATCTTTTTGCAGACGCCTATCTGCCAACCACATTCCTGCCTTTGGTTCTGTCCTGTTAACACCAGCTCTAAACCTAAAAAGCTAGGGATGAAAATGCTGCCTGTGAAGTTGGCTGACCTCCTACTCTGACCAACAGAGGCCAATCTTTCCTTTTTGCGAGCAACACACCACTTTTTTCCTGATACCTTCGTAGTCCCAGGTCCATGGATCTCTCTGTTGAACGGATTCCACCTTTACTGATTCCACTTTGTATCTTTGTAGGAAGATTCTGCTCTCCATCCTCTCCCCCAGCTACACCACACTGCTCCTTCTCCAGGGGGCTCTTGCAGCCAAGGATCCATGGATATGCTTCTTTTCAGGGTCCATTTCTTCATTCCAGGAACAGAAAAACTCCATGATGCCTTGGAACAAGCAAAGCAGAAAAAATTCCCATCTGAAATAGAGTATATTCCTTTTCCCCTCAAGAAGTTGACTATGTTATCCCGCTGTGTAATCTTAGTACCAGTCAGAAATAGTCATAAATAAGTACTTATGACTACAGATGCTGACTGCTGATGATAAACTACTTAATCATGAGCTAATGGCTCTCTTACAGTCAGCTATACCAGTGCCAGAGTCTGCTGGCTCAAGCTACCCCATATGCCCTTGTGTTAATTACTTTGACTAACTACAGGAGAGACTTATTAAATTTACTGATTACAGTGTCCATAAACCAATATTTTCTAATTCTTCTACATCAATAACCAGAGTATTGCTCTTTTTAGCACTGATTATTTTTTATTGGCTTATACTGTCTTTGTGCAAACTCAGTGAAATTACCCTTTGTTTACAGGGCCAACACAGGGCACACCAAGACTCGGTGATTAAATTGTGCACACTTTTTATGGCCCTCTGTGGGAGACAATTTTTCTTCCAAATTCAATGTTTTAGCACTTGGCAATCAGTAAAATAGGCAAATATTAGATAACTTTGATATCTAAATATATGTAACCACTAAAATATCTACCTCATTCCATTTACATCTTCTTCCATTGCCACTGAACCATTCTTACAATTTACAGAGATGCTGTAATGGTTCAGACGTTATTAACAGTGCCATTTTCAATTTCTTTCAAGAACAAGACAATGTTGTATCATCACTGGGTATCAGTACACCCCTTGATCTGTCAATTATGAAAAGAAAAACATTAGTGAAGAAGTCAGACACATCTTCAGTATTACTAATCTTAGTGCCAGTATATCTGTTAGTTTGCGTGTGTGAACCAGGAAATAAATTACTTCAGTCTGCTTCTTCTATATTATATTTTCCACCCTCTCCCATTGCTGACTAATTTCTAAAATTCCTGCCTTTTCTCTTCAATTA
This sequence comes from Chauna torquata, assembly GCA_013399475.1. Lineage (NCBI taxonomy): Eukaryota > Metazoa > Chordata > Aves > Anseriformes > Anhimidae > Chauna > Chauna torquata. Next base: position 52,389 of record VXAL01017824.1, on the reverse strand, counting down.
ACCACAAGTTATTGCATTTTGGTCTTCCAAGACTGCAACTTTAAATATTCTCTTTGCTTAGTATGTCTTGAAGCTTATTCCAAATGTCACCCTTCTGCCAGGTGCATTAAACTTTGGTCTCTGAGGTCCAGACTTGGTGACTACCTTTCTCCACTTTTAATTAGTATAATTACTTATCTATGTTCTTCACCAGTTACTGCTGGCAGAATCCAGAGAAGGGAGCTGTACAGTATTGCTTCCATTACCACAAGGTAACAAACCCAAGGTTTCACATTTATTTGAAAGACAATCTGAAATGGAACAGAACTTTAATTTCTGGTGTCTCTAATGCATAATCTTCCCTTCATGTAATTCCCTGCAGCTCTTGAGATAGTTATCTTGAGTAAGAGCCTGTGTGGTAGCACAGCACGGACTGCTCAGTACAGGAGGATTAAGGGGTCATTAAACACCTTGGTACTCAGTTCTGGAGGGAACACAGCATAATTAGGAAAAGGACCCAAGGCNNGGTAAAGGACCCAAGGCTTTCTAAGGTACAATAACTTCCCCAGGCTGCTTTATAGCATTGCAGCATTGCCTAGAATTTCATCAGAGCTCCAGACCTATCTCTAACAACCCTCTGCAGTTCAACTGCCCCTGAGCAGTATGCCACATACTTTGCAAAGGAGCTTTCAGAAGGCAACGCCTAATTGTACCTGAGCTGAGAGAACATTTCCATGGCCAAATGAGAGATCCTTAGAGTCGTTTACCTTTATTTGGAGTAAGGAATGTTAGATCACAATGCATTTTTAAAAGTTACTTATACTGAAAATTATTTATAATGTATTCCAAACATGGGAGCCATTGCAGTGGAATAAAACCAAAGAGCAAATTACTACACTGCAGTTTNCTTTTAATTAGTATAATTACTTATCTATGTTCTTCACCAGTTACTGCTGGCAGAATCCAGAGAAGGGAGCTGTACAGTATTGCTTCCATTACCACAAGGTAACAAACCCAAGGTTTCACATTTATTTGAAAGACAATCTGAAATGGAACAGAACTTTAATTTCTGGTGTCTCTAATGCATAATCTTCCCTTCATGTAATTCCCTGCAGCTCTTGAGATAGTTATCTTGAGTAAGAGCCTGTGTGGTAGCACAGCACGGACTGCTCAGTACAGGAGGATTAAGGGGTCATTAAACACCTTGGTACTCAGTTCTGGAGGGAACACAGCATAATTAGGAAAAGGACCCAAGGCTTTCTAAGGTACAATAACTTCCCCAGGCTGCTTTATAGCATTGCAGCATTGCCTAGAATTTCATCAGAGCTCCAGACCTATCTCTAACAACCCTCTGCAGTTCAACTGCCCCTGAGCAGTATGCCACATACTTTGCAAANGCTATTTTAGCAGGCACAGGAATATGATAGTTACCTTGTATCATCATGCAGCACAGAGTTTTGTGAGTCCGTGTTGTTCTGGAACTAAGCCAGGCAATAAAATGAGAGATTTGGACATGAGACAGAAATAAATTATCCTAAATATTAAAGAAGAAGAAAGAAATACAGTTGACCAAAAAAAAAAAAAAAAACTAATTGACCATGCTAGAATAAAAATCATGATGTTTTAGAAATTATTGGTCACTTTTCTAATACTGCAGCTAGAAAGATATTGAAGAACCTAAAACCAAACGGCCTTATTTTCAGAGATTCTGGGCATTCGTTCATGCAGCTAGAGTGGTTTCTGCTTAGTTTATATGCTATTTCTTTCCTTGTAAAAGAAATAATTTCCCAAACTATTATCTGTCACCTCTCACAGTGTTATGACTACAAGCCCTCAAAACCTTACAATAAAACAGATTTCTGTTGGAAAATGACAATTACTTAAAAAGAAAAAAAAGCATGTTTTATGGTGAAGGCTCAGTTTTTGCAAATTTTATAAAGCTTTTCTTCTTAGAACCTGGGTCAGGCTTTTCAACCTTGGAGTAGATCTAATTTGCAAACATTTATAATGCTTCACCCAAGGAACCAGAAGCCTTATGAATCCCATTGTGAATTAAAGAATTCAGGGTCAAGGCAGTACTCGGGATTTAATACATCTAGTTTCTCTGTCACTAAACCATGGTCTTGAAAACTACAAGCTTTCTACTCCAAGACAGTAATATTAAACAAAATTCGAAAAAAAAATCAGGCCTTCCAAAACTCGTCTTTGCAACTGTGTAGTCAGACAATTAAATTTATCAGTTGCACTGCTGCTTTATGGAAAGATGGATTTCACCTAAAATGAGAAGAATCACATAGATTTTGGTTACTATCTCTTGGAGATCACAGGAAATACATTTCATTTTTCAAAATGAAATTTTCAGGGTTTCTGTTATACATTTTTTTTCTCATGATTCTGGATTTCAGCTCTGTACAAGACATTTTAAAAAATAAAAATAAAAAATGTGGAAAGAAAGTTAAGACTTATAGCCAGCTTCAGAAAGAACAGCAAAATCTTCAAGGACCACTGTTTCTTTATATGTCCGTAGAGCTCCATGGGACCTCTTAATTGCATGCATAAAAATAACCATTAACATGTCAGAGCAAAGCCAGAGGTCTCCCAAAACACATGTGCAAGCTGATTTGTAAGAAGCAGAAGACAATGATTTGTATCTTTATGTCTATCTTTCCTTTAAAGAGAAATCACCTTTTTAATAATCCACATTCAAAATAGTAAATGATATGTTATAGAAATTATTGATTAACACATATTCCATTCATATTCCTTAAATAAGCTCTTACTCAATTCCACTTCAAGAATTGGGAAAATAGTTTTCCTGATTTAAGCCATAAAGGACTGAACAATATTAGGACAACTTAGTAGAAAAAGCAGAAAATCCACACAGGGCTTATTTAAAATATTACTTTAATAATAATAGTCTTTGCCATTTTAGTTTAGTTTTTTTTTTTCTCCAAAGAAAGCAAAAAATAAGATTATATTTGGCAACTAGAGTGAATATGGACTTAAGCAGCTGCTGCTGCTAAGTACTTTCAGAAGGCCCTACCAAATTCTGTTTCCAGTGCAGCAATAAACTTTCATTATACTTACCAGACTAGGTCAATAGGTAGAGATTCTTAACTCTGTAGCCACCCAGTCACCTTAGTGGCACCTGTTTATTTACATGCAGTACAATTTGTAGCATTTCAATTGCAGTGGCAATGGGGCAATGGTAGACATCATCCATACCTGTGAACAGGGACTTTTTTGCTCTTAGATAGACATTTAATCTTGCGTCATATACATCTTCAAAATTATTTATACAACTTTGAGGTGGCTGGGAAAAGAAGTCATGAAAATATCTATGCTACAGTTTTTTGGTGTTTCTGTCACTGATGGATTTGGAATTTGTGCTGGTTAAGAACAGCTAAACTGAAAATTTGTCATTGTTATCAGAGACAATCAGCAACTTGCTCTCAGTTATATTGGCTTAATTTCCCTCAGCTCCAGAATCAGGATGTTCGGAAATATCCTAGATCATAATTTTCAGCTCCCCAGTTGCTATCATACTGTTGACAGATCAGGGTCAAAAAGGAGGACGCACTGGTCATATCATTGGTCATAAGAAGCCAGGAGCTAAGTGGCATTTCTAGAATGTCTTGATTTTTGTGGCTTTAGTGGTCAAGGCAGAACCCAGGGCCAATTTTTGACAATTTAGCTAACATTGGCCATATGGTATCACTGCGAGACTTCATGTAATATGAGGTGATGGACAGGAGATAGAGCTGCCCCCTTCAGGCTGCTAGAGGAAGCATGGGCGAAAATTTTCACCAACAGGACCTGCACCCCACCAAAAACGTGGATCTGTGTATGGATTTGCTGGCAGACCAAGTTTGGGCTTCAGATGATTTTTAAATTTAGGATCAAAGGGCAATTTAGTGCTATCTTCTAACAATGCAATGCAACTAGAATTCACTGTATTACTTCAGTGAATTCAGTTTGCAGGGATTCCTGTTGTAGTTCTAATATTATTCCTGATATAAATTGAATTACTATCTTGTCATCCATGGTCAAAGTATTAGAATGAAGAACATGCACACAGTAGTGAAGGAGGAGGAGGAGGAGNCCAAAAAAAAAAAAAAAAAACACCTAGGAAAAGCTTGGCTGAGCCCATGTGTGGCTCTTTACGTTCTTCTGATCCTTCTTATGTCACTTTAAGGAGGAGAAGAGAGAGCCCACTAGCATGAGACAGGATACAAAGTTATACATTATATACAAACTCATTTGTATTAATGGAGCAAACACCGAGGGAAAAAGGAATTTGGGTCTCTCCATAACTGAAGATTCTAATAGGAATAGTTGCGGCTAAACATTTTTCTCCATTTACTTCCAGAATTTTAATGAGGTTAACTCAAAACTGAGGCGGAAATCATAAAATGTGTTTTAGCTGCCAGCACAAGTATTTTAGCATTTTGCACCTGAAGACTTTGACCCACGCTCTTGATTCATCTATTTATATGTGAAAGTCCCCAGCACACTCAGAGTCCCAGAACTCAAGTTTTGGAGTTCTAGATAGGAGCAGTACTCAGGATCAGGGTCCAGGAAGACATGTAGACACAAAACCCATTGTCTCATGTAGACGCAAAAGGCAGCCAAACCTTCAAGTCCTGAGCAGGAACTTCTATGTCCATAGGACACCCACCTCCTCCCCAATTCACCTTGCCCATAAGAATGACAGGCCTATATGCTAACTTCCATTCGAGATATTTTCCAAAGCCCGCTCTGCTTTACTTCTGCCAATACCTCCTCAACTATCTGATCAAAACTATTTGCTCCAAAGATTCAAAGGTTATTGACTTCTAAAACCTTCTGTCTACAAATGGATCAATAAAGCCTCTGATGGCAAAAAGTAGCTCATCACTCATTCTCATCACTACATTTGCATTTACATCCACTGAGAGCAATCAGAGAAAGAGAGACCCTGCTGATCTTGTAAGCTTCCCAAGACACATGCTAGAAGGAATAGTGCGTGCGTGGATGGATACCTGTACGTCAGAGATCTCCAAAAACATGACATAAAAAAATCAGCTAACACATAGCCAAGGTAGGAGAGATGGTACTTTTTACATAAATTTAAGTCCTCAGGATAAATTTCTAAATGTTGTTTAAAATGTTGTCTGTGGATTTCTTTTTTCCTGCTTCTCGGTAGTCAGCATTGATTGGCTGGGCTTAATATAGCACTGTGCATGCAAACTAGGTACAAAACTGTTGTTAGCACTAGAAAATCAGTTGCCATTAAGCTGCATACTGCAGATGCAAATTTAGCATGCTCATAAACGGAAAGCTTGAGAGGAGTACAGAATGTCCCTAGAACTACAGCTCAGAATATTAATCAGTTTGAAATATATTTAGACTGACTGAGATGGGATTAATAATGTCTCAGAGATAATAGATCTTCTTTCTTTAGATAATCAACCCAGGTTTTACTTTAATACTGTTTTATAGCTGTTTGGTGGACCATCTGAAACAAATGGGAGGTTCCAAAGTTTCTTAGCAAGTAGCTTTGCCCACATTTCAAGATCTCATCTCAAGCAGCATTTGTGGTCCCAGCTGAGCAGTGAAAGACTGAGTGAGCAAAAGCAGTTCAGGGTGAGATTTCCAAAGGCTGGCTCATGGCATTGGCTTGGACCCAGAAAGCTCATTTCTTCTCCCCACCCGTGCCAAGGCTGGAGGGCTCCTTACTGACTTACCCAGGATCATTCCTCCTCACCATGCCAGCACTGCCAGATTCTCCACTGTACATTGACATGGCTTCAGTAGAATAGGCTGAGGAAGGGTACCTCCAGAGTCCAGTGGTTACAGTGCTCTCCTGGAAAATGGAGATACAGACTTCAAACATCTCTTTGAGTGCAAAGGGCAATTTGCTAAGCCAGCTTTCCTAATGTATGCAACCTGTGCGTGAGGTCAGAGGGCTCATACCCTCTTGTCTTCTTCCTGGAAAGTGAGGTCATACACTAAGAGAAGGTCTAAGGTGCTAAACACAGTGCAGTGCTACAGCTGTGCTAGCTGCTGTGAATCAACCTGAACTAAGGCCTTTTTGCCTCAAAAGGGTGAAACTCAGCTCCATCTTCTCCCATATTTTGGCTACATGCTTCACATACTCTGGCTCTAACACTTGTGTTATCCCTTAGAACGCCAGTGCAGCTGATGAACATGAATGCTATGCAATAGGACAGAAAGTAGTCTATTTTTTGCTGAATTGGATTTCTGTGGGTTTAGTAAGCAAAATGATCTCACTAATGGGACCAGAAGATCACCACAGATGGCAGAAGGGAAGCAGGGGAAGATACAGTTTGGACTAAGAGGGGAGTGGGACATCTTCTCTGGACACCAAGTTAGCATAGCAGTCTCATGAAACCTTCTCCCAGATCCTTTTTTAAGTCTTAGTCCAAGAGTAGACACCCCACTTTTCGGTGCTGATCTAGAGTTAAGAAGCTCTCTGAACAGCATGCTTATTCTTCATGCTTCCCCCTTCAAGTGCTTAACTCAGCATTCTTGCATCTCCTGCAGGCACCAGGTTTCCATCTTAAAAGCATCTTTGCCATACCTGAGACTCTGAGGGCATTTACATGGATGCCTCCCACTGTTTTCAATTAAGAAGTCAGGATCTTAAATACCTCTGAAAATTTGATCCTATAAGCCCTCTTTGTGTAGCCTCAGCCCTTAAGGTTTTAGTTCCGAGGCTGGCAACTATCATTTTTAGTTACAAAAGGCTTACATTCAGACTTTACCAATGGCATAAATACAAGATTTCAATTTCTGAGAAATGATTTTGAAATATGAAATAAATATGCCACAGTTCACATGCAGCATGGTTTCCAACTTATTTTACTGCTGACTATCATCCTAAAATGAGATTTTATACAACCCAACCTAAAAATGGAAGTTTATCACAGAACTGCTGATAGACTCTTTGTAATATGTTATATGCTAATGCTTTTAAAAGTCCTTACTTGCAATATAATCTTTTTTTTTTTTTAAGAAGGAAAAAAAAAAAGAAAGAAAGAAACAGAGCAGAATGAAATGACCACTAATACAGCCTTTTCACTGTGAAAAGATCTTAGGATATTTCCACTTAAACGCATTACCTGAGGGTAATTCACCATTCAGTTGCCAGCGAAAGAATTGCTATCTTCATTAAAAAAAATTTGCCTCAAGGAATTTGACAAAAGTTGAACTCTTCTTTTAATGAGATTTTAATGAGCTACCCAGTGAAGATGAGAGAGTTATACCAGGATTATTATTTTTCTCTTTTACAACTAGTGTTGTATCACGATGAACTAAATACATCTCCACGAATATATCTGTTTTTCTTCATGGTTTTACAGTAGGGCTTAATTAGACCTCATATTTTTTGTTGTAACTCTACAATATTAATTACAAATACACCTTTGTTCTTTCTTCTCAAGAGCAATAACTCTGTTATTCCGAACGCTGAGTCAACCAAGTGGATGCATCTTCCAGGTTCCATGTTTAGCTAGTGTTGGCAAAACAACATCAATTTAGTTTCTCTTCATGGAAAATTTCAACACAAAGCACAACTTTGTCTTAACTTTGTGTTTAGTTACAACATTTCAGCCTTTCTTACTAGAAATCAGAAGGAATCAGCTTCTTACCTCTTCTCACCTTTCTATCCCAAACTGTCAGCATATTTTGTCAGTTTGCTCTCCTTTGAGGGTGGACATGGGTAGATTCAGCACACTAGCATGCATCGATCAGAGACGGCATGAAGAACCCCCATTTTTCCATGGTTTGGCCAATGTGTCTTGTTATCAGGATTATGGTCATACAGATTTGGGTTCAATAAGAAATCTTCCTTAACATGGGCTGATAAGGATCTCAGGATTATTAGGGGAGAAGCAAGAAAAACAGAAGGAAAATTCCCTCCAGCACAGGAGTTTAAATCATTCACATTTATTCCCTTCCTACTGCAGGAACAGGACACTGGAGATCCCAGCTGTCTGCCAGATAGAATCATTTCAACCAGTAGAGTGTTTCAGCCTAGCTAAAGCCTTTGGACTTAGGATGAGGGTCAAGCAGCAGCCTGTGAAACAGGAAAGATCAGATTTGGTGCTCCGATGAGCTTTTTGGAGTTTCTGTGAGAGCTGGACTTGAATCATGTAACCTTGACTTAATCAGATTGCACCAAGCACAAGACTTGCTAACTGTTCTGTCAATGTTACTGTGTTGTATTTGACTCAAAGATGTCTGAAAGATCTGTTACTGTCCGTTTTTGCTAGAACATAACAAAAATCTTCCTGTAATGAAGAGTAGCATTGAACATCTCTGACCAAAGATGGTAAATACAATTATTTTCCTCTTTATTCATGCCTTTTGATAAACCTCATTTCTCTTAGCTCTATTTACTAAGTTTATGCAAATAATCAGGCTACTGAGAATGGAAATGAGCAGCAGTGAAAATCTTTAGTTTAAGAGAATGTTTATGCAGATATACAGTATTACTCAGCTCTGTAACACTTATACGCTTGAAATATTATTTTCCTTAAAAAAAGGTTTTTCACATACTGATAAGGTTTTACCTTTGCGTTATTAAATATTCTTAAGAAAAAATCTGGATATAAGCACACACAGGCATACTATGATATTTCTGGGTATTCACAAGTATCTATTTCTGAAAATAGGTATTTTACTTGTGTTTTGCTAAAGAAATTTCTGTTTTGGAATGATCAGCATGTATCAGCCAAAGTACCGACTGAATATCGTAAGCATGTAAATCAATAAGCACAGATACAAAAAAGTGATGTAATGCATGTTCCAGAGATAATTTGCAATTGAAAAAAATCCATTAACACTCTGAAGGCATCTGGCAAATGCAGAAACATCAGGAGTAAGACAGGAAATACATTCTACAAAAATGCCACTTTGGGAAAAAGTAAAACGAAACAAAAGTTGAAAAATGCCTCCTTCCCTCTACTGTTAGCACAGCTGTTTCACATGGAGCTTATCTTGACCTAGCACTACTTCTCATTCAAGTTTTTCATGTAGTGAGACATTACAATATCTGTAAAAAAAGTGACTCTGCTTCCTAAGAATGTGATTTGAAGCAAAGGCCTTCATGTATCATAGATATTGATGTCTGTAGTATCTCAGAGGAGATGAAAAACTCAGCTTTTTAAAACTTCTCAGAGAAGTGCACCAGGCTTCACTTCCACAATGTGTTTAAACACATACTTAAACGTATTAATGTCACACTCAAATGTCATTGAGATTTAAACTTGTGCTTAAACTTTGGTGAATAGGGCTGAAGAATTCAACAAGGTTTAGGAGTGTAGGAAGGGCTGCCCATATGAACTGAATAGTTAAAGTCAATTTAATGGTAATTTACCAGTTTTTGCTGCCCCCCCAGTAAGCTTATAGTGAAGTGAAACACAGGTAGTATATCAACACAGCCAATGCCTGTTTTATATCATCTTCTACCCATCTCAGAAATAAGTAGGTAGATAGATAGACAGATAAATCATCAACCAGTGCCACTTCTCACCCTCCATTCTACTTCCTATATTTGTAATTTAAAGCAGCTTCAAAGGACTGAGGATATTCCGATCTCAAAAACTTCAGCTAATGACCATGATCTAGATTTTCTGATGTCGACTTCAACTTGTTATCAATATGTTGCCTATTTACTCATGTACAGACCCCTTTGGATACTTTATTCAGGGATTTATTCTGTACCATACAGGTCTCTTTACCATGTTACCCTCAGACTTTCCAATAGTATGCCAATTGCTGTTACTAGCATTCCTCTTCTCCAGTTCAGTCTCTCCACACCCTCTCCCCAAGAAGGAAGATGGGTACACAGGGGAATGGACTGCTGTAGGTATTCCCACTGGCTGTAGGACAACAAGTAATTCTTATTTGGGACCTACCAAATTGTGCTTAAAAAACAATGGGAATCTCAACACGCACCTCAGTGGCAATAAGAAAAGAAGTAATCTTTTATTATATTTAAAAATCAAGGGAGAAGGAGAAAGCAACTCTTCTTTAATCTAAGCGATTTTTAGACATCTACAGCTTCCACGTGCTTTTAATTCAAGATCCTCTTGTCTCCTGCCTTAGCAATTTTTAAAAATAATGTTACNAAAAAAAAAAAAAGAGTGAAAAAACCCACATACTAATTACACATGTAATCTGGGAGGAAACTGAATTGCTGTGATCAGTGACAGGGAAAAACAATATATGACACGGTATTTATACAGAACAAATATAAAAGTAAAAGCCAAGAACAAACAACAGTAACATTTCTCTTTGAACTCATAGGTTGCTGGTTTTAATTAGAAAGTAACAGGCACACAGACTCAGCAGAGCTGACCACCTCAAAGAGATCAGAAATGACTTCTTCAGGTCCCTTCACAGAATATTTACAATTGCAAATCAGGTCGAGGAACAAACATAAAAGAGTAACAGTAGCCTACTCCAGTCTGAATAAAACCCATCTCTATGACAGTATTGAAGCTATTTTAGGTAACTTGATTTAGTAACCCCTCTTACACCAAAATCAACAGAAAAGATGGTTTAGCTACTCATTTTTAGCAGGTGTCTTAATATTCAATATTCAGGGAAGTTTAGAAATAAGCTAAGTGTTATTTCCTTCCTCTCACAGAAGGCTACAGCACGGAGAGATGCAGTGTTACCCAAGGTCAGGAAGGTTGGCAGTAGAGCTGGAACAATGCCCAGCAGAGTGTACCATTCAGCTGTCCCCTAATCCAGAAGGCAATCAAGATACAGAGGCACCACGGCCCCTTGAGAACCGGTTTGCCCTGAAAAGCTGTTTATACCTCTGAAAACACCCTTGATCAGCTAATCTGGATGCCATACAGTGAGGAATCAGAACCAAACAGGACATTTAAAGTTCTTATCCTGAGCATCTAAGTAAACAATAAATCTGCTCCATTGCGTGCCTATTTTCCCTCTACATTCATCTACAGATGCACCTCTTTACCATTCTCCATCTCACTCATTTTATTTGCATTATTCAAAAAATAAAAATAAAACCTAAGTGTGGAAATAAAGAAGGGTTGATTTTATGTAGTTTAAGATGACACTGTGTTTCCAGTGTTTGGCTTCTCCACTCCCACACACATTACAGATAGCCTAAAATGGCACAGGGACTCTGTTGGATATGATTTATTGCCTTGATTTATTGAACTGAGCAATGACAGAGCTCCCGCTTGACAAGTTTTCATTTCTTCATGGCAAGTAATTAGCCTTCATATTGCCAAAGGGCTCTTCAGCTGCCCTGTCAATGCTGTTCCGACCTAATGAAAATACAGCATCTTATCATAGTAAGACATTTACATTATTCACATACGGCTTTCCAGTGGCCTCTCATTAGCTCCAGCCTGCTTAACTTTGCTGGTTTATTTGCTGCAATAGCACAGAAAAATACGATGCTCAAGAAGGAAAGTTATCGTTCAGATGCAACCCTCCCTTGCTGCTGGGTTAAAACAAGGTCTTCTGACACCTCTGTGCCAATGATTTTAAAGAGACTGTGTGAGGATACATACCCTAGCACACATTTTCAGCTATATATTTACTCTTTAGCCTTCACAGGGCTGCATCTTGTCATTTAGCACAACCCCAAATAACAGGTAGCGTTATAATCCACACCTCATCAGAGTCATAATCCCTCTCTACTTTGTCCTCCTGACAGGCAGTTTACAGCTATCTGATCCTGACACTGAATTCCTCTCCTGCCAAGCTGCCAGCTCTCTAGCCAGCAAACAAAATCTATAACCACTTCCCTGCCTGCTCCTAACTACCTGAGGACATAACTGACAGTAGTTCAACAACCTTGCTAACTCTTTCAGGCTGGAACCAAACCCTGCAGGCAGACAATCCACATGGGACGGAAGAGGAGCTGTGAGGGCATGCCACCCAAGCCACAGTGCTGCCAAATTTATACAGAGGGAGATGGTCTGTTAATCCCATCAAATCCCACAAACACAGCTTTGCCCAATTTGGTATTAACATCCCACTGGAGGTTTGTAAACTATAAAGTGCCTCAACACCTTAGCACATCATGCACAGACCTACGCAAACTAACATTAATACAGCCAGCGCAGATGCCAAGAGCAATTTTGTCTAGCAGCAAGATCTTCAGCAAGGCTGTATGAGACCAGCTGGGACCACTGGTTAGGAAGATGGTCAGATCTATGTGCAAGAAAAAGCATATGGTGAGAGTGAAGAGACAACTTGACACAAAATATGCATTCAGCTAGGCTCTTTTATAAATTTTCAAGTATGATACTAAATCCTTTCAGAATTGAATTTATCTTCTTTATCATTCCAATTCACACAGTAAGTTTATTTTAGAGCACAACGAATCATTTCATTCTTTGTATTGGCTTTCTCCTGTACCTTTTCTCCTACCTTGCAATAAATTTTGTTCCTGTTTCTCAGAGAACCCATCCACACAGGACTGGTCTTCCCATTGACTCTGAGTCTGGACTGCTGGAGAGAGCAAGTAGGAAGCGAAGCATCATTAAGAAGCTACTGACCAAAGAAAATCTAATTTCTTTCCCTGGAAACAATGCTGGAGAAGTGTAAATTTCACCTTGTGGGCTTCAAAGCTGTCAATGAATTGCTCAGTACATAGCCAACAATTTCAGTATACCACCAGCAAGTAGAAAACAGAGGGATGAATCCTGCTAGGAAACCAGCATCTGGCAAAAATACTGCTTAAGAAAGCTACTTTATTTGCAGGAAATATCTTTCTTGCTTACTGGCCAGTGGAGCATTCAGTGCGTTTAAATTCAAGAAGCTAACCTGCATCTGCTCTGCTGGAGCCTTGCTCAGCTTATGCCAGATAATGGTCTAACCCTAGGTGGATGCAAAATGGTAAAATGGGGAATAAGGCCCCCACAGACACGTTACTCTGTGGCCCTCCTCAGCTCCTGCCTACCTCGGCAGATGTGAGGAGGGGAAAGCAAATCTCACTGTCCTCTGCTTAATCCTAACAGAGAAAGATGGTGAGGAGAAGGTGAAACACGCTTTCAGTCTCTGCTATCCCACTGGATTGCACAACTGAGAAATACAGATGGTAATATTCATGAACCGGTTATATGACTCCCAGCACATTTCCTACCACAAAATGAGAGAGAATAGAAAAGAATATTGTGTCCCCTAAACCCCACATTCTTCCCCACGGCTCCTTTGGGGATGCTAAAGGCACGTGTAACTCCTAATTCTTGACCATCAAAGGGTTTTCTACTTCTGCCTGCCACCACCTGTGGTAGGAATGCCTCATCATCAGCCTGCCCGTTAGTTCTTTGTCCAGTTTTATCTGAGATAAAACTACTGTCCAGGACAGCAAAGCCCAAAATGGACATGGTCTTCTGTCTGCCAGGGTTTATTTCTACTGCTATTGCCTTTGATACTAACGCTGTATCTTCCTTTCAGTCTGAAAAGCATCTAGAACATTTTCTACTGCACATTTAAAAAATACAAAATAGTCATAAAACATTGCTTGGGAAGCAGTGAGCAATAAAAACAGAGCTGTCCTACAGCCACGTATCCTGACAAAAAAAATGTGTTGATTAAATTCCTACTATACAGTTTAAGTGTTGCTATTCCAACTGTGAGCAACAAGGTACCTCATCTTGAGCTTGCTTTTCAAGGCAATACTAATGCCTTAGCAGGGTCTTTAGTCATAGTAACTTGCTTATTTCAGAAATTTCCCCATGCTGTGCTATTGTGCATAGAGGAACTTTGGAAACTGTATCAGAAAGCAGATACTGGGCTTCTAATGCTCAGGCCAAAGCCTGCAGATAAATAAGGCTGTGGTGATACAAGTGAACATGCTATATTTCTTCTAATTGCTTTTTTCATTTTCAATCTGAATATTCAGTGACAAAAACCTACAGAAATTTCAGAATAGGGGAAGGAAGAAGGGTGAGAATAGAAAAGTAATCACTTTCTGTGGGCCTTTTCCAAGGCTGCTTAAGCGCTAAAGGAGATTCAGTGGCAAAGTCTTGGAAAGGAGCAAAAGTAGGTCCTACTTTTCCATCTGAAAGAGTGACCAGGAAAAGACAAATATGCTAAGCTTGCCTAATACTTTAATCCTAAATGCAAAAATGCAAAATAAATAAATAAAACAAAAAAAAGGTAAAGGCTGAAAGTGATGAGACAATAAAGTACATTTTTAAGAATTTTAATGACTAAAGCAAATCTCGTAAGCTCCTTCTGTTTTTCTCTTTTGACCAATTTATTAGCAATTTCATTTAAATCTTACTGTGGGTCATGCAAACTTCTATGCCACTCCTTTAAGCATTGAGGAGCTTTCTTGCAGGCAAAAGAGGCTTCCCCAAGATACGGGGTTTTTGCAATCTTGTTGATGCCTTTTTGTCTCTCTATTCTGCTTTTCCTTACAGTTTTTCTCCTTACTCTATGATGCTTTGTTATGTTTCTGCCATCTCTGACAGCCTCATCCCTCCATCTCCTTTTTCAGTGTTTTTTTTGTGTGTGTGTTTCTTTCTCTTCCCATTCCTGAGGATTCCCATTTATATTTAATCACTTTGTCCTTTGGTCACATCTTTCTTTCTCAATTCCCTGTGGTGAGGGGTTGCCATTCCCTGTTGCATTTAACCCATCCCCAGTCAATGCTGGCATTTTCCTTCTCAAAGTGCTTTCTACCATACAACTTAAAAACAGGGTTGTTTGCAAGAGTCCTGAATCTGGTTTCCTCATGGTACTTTCAAGTACAGCTGAACTGTGAAGAGGTATCCTCAGAGATGACAATTCATTTATAGACAACTGATCTCTGAAAAGCTATTTGTATTCAGCCTGGCCCAAGAACTTGTGAAAAAGCTATTTATCAGTGATTTTTTCCAGTTCTGAATATTGTTCAATAACTCTGAGACTAAAGGTCCAATTTGCAAGGGTGAGGTTCAACCAAGACCCAGATGTGCAGATACAGATGCCACCTTAAAGCCAATGGCAGTGCAGAAGATGAGTACTATCTATTATTAGATTCTGACAAGCTGGCACTGAGTCCTACAAGCTGCTGAGTTAACGAGTCATGAGCACAGGATGGGAACTAAGACACCCCTCAGGTTAAAACTGATGCCCTTCTGAACCAGAGATATGGAGAACCGACTCTCAGAGAAGCTGAGTCAAGAGGAATTGCAGCTAATCAGCATCACTTAACACCTTTTCCTCCCTAAACCACCCACAAATGTGGATCCCTTCTGACTGTTTGGCCACTGTGAGTTACCAGCTGCGTTCATCAGAGATCTTAAAAAGTACACCTTCCTCAAGCATTCTCAAGCAAAAAAAAATATTCCTCTACAGAGTTCTTAACTATAACACTATTTTCAGCTTACCAATGTGTTACAGCCCTTCATGCAATACATGTGAGTCTAAGTAATACAGAGATTCTTCTTGTAGCAGAAAAAAAAAAAGCCTTAATACTTTAATCTCTTCAGTTTTAATAATGTTTTTCGTTATTTTCCTTCTTCTTCTGTTTAAAACTCTGCTAAAAGCATTACTTAACACAAAGAGTAAAGAGTGAGAGAAAGTCACAAGCATGAGCCAACTTTTACCTTCATAACTAGTGCCTTAGGTGTCCTTGAAAAGCCCACTTCTCTAGCCCATGCAGTTCAGTGAAGGAGTCTCCCAAAATGCCATAGAAAAGAGTTTTGCCTTATTAAACGCCTTGTACTCCTGCAGTCTCACACACAGACACATAGCCCATGAAGTAAGCTCCGAAAGTCAGAACAGAACCAGAATGGGATGTCAGAAATGCTGCAGGATGCTTTTTGGATTTGTTTCTAACAAACAGACTTTTCTCATCACTTTGTTACATCTAGATTAGATGTCCAGCCTGCAAGATGCTTCAGATGCTATATATGACAAACACTTTCCATCACATGAAAAGAGATAGAACTAAAACTGTAAACTATCATACATCCAGAACAATGGAAAACTGCCTTCTACGGGAATAACTCCCTTATCCTATCTATGGGCTTATCACAAAAAGCATATTAGAGGAGTAAATATGGTACCGGACAGAAGGTACTGACTTTTGCTGGATGACATTACTCATAGTGCTAACATGATTACGAGATTAAGATGGTGTGGGGACAACAGCTCTTCTTTTTCTTGCAACGTGTTTGTTTAATCCCAGAAATTCCATCAGAAAAAAAGAAGAAAAACAGGGGATGAGTATGCTCCTCAGCAGTGTTTGGGTAACAAAGTAAGGAAATGATGATAAGATTTTAAAGTAATTTGAGATATTAGAGATGCTGTCACAGAGACTATGTAAAGTGCAAAGGAATTAGTGCAGCTAATTAATACATCTAATTGGTTTTGACAATGCCTGTTTGATGCCCATGCCAATTGTCCCTATTCAAAATGGCTGATGTGAAATCCTTGCAGAAGGAGCTAAATGAGAGGTTTCTGTGCCTGGATCTCCAAGCACTTTCTACCAGTGTGAAAGTTAATCACAGAGGATTAAAACTAAGATGTGTGGAAGTGGAAATTACTGGCCCACATCTTTATCTGCAATGACAGAAATGAGACTTAAGTACCACTTTGAATATTTAAAAGTTGTGCTATGGAAAGAAAAGAGAAAATCCCAGCATGTCAATAAACCTTTATGTCAGTATTCTTCTCCAAAGCACATACGTCATATAAGAATTATCTAATGCACTTTGACCACTGTTTTCTGCTATACATTAACACTGACCAAGCTGTTTTCACAGCTATTGAAGATCCTTATATCCAATTAAGAAATTTGGCATTACAGAATACAGTCCAAGACTTAAGAACAGAAACAAGATACATTAATAGTAAAACACTGGGTAAGAGTATTTTAAAGATTTTTATATAATTTCAAAAAGATCAGTTGATTTCTCTTGCATCTTCTTGTAAGAGAAGAGTCCCTTACATATTCAAAGGGCCTATCCAAAGCAAATCAAACTAGAGGAGACATTATAAATTATAATAGAT
>VXAL01017824.1:0-24728 GCA_013399475.1 Chauna torquata | reverse complement strand
TTAAAGGGTTGCAGTCAGCAGCACAAAGTCCAAGTGGACACCATTCTCTAGTGTTATAAACCAAGAGTTAATACTGGGGCCAGACATGTTTAAATCTTCATTAATGATCTAGACAATCAGGCATCTTCAGCAAGTTTGCAGATGATACAAAATTAGAAGGAGTGGTTCATACACCAGATGGTTGTGCTGCCATTTGGAGGAACCTCAGCAGGGTAGAAAAATAGGCAGAATGATGTTGAACTTCAGGAAATTCAACAAAGGTAAATGCAAAGTCCTGCATCTGGGAAGAAATAACCCAATACACCAGTACAGGCTGGGGCCAACTGGCTGGAAAACAGCTTTGCAGAAAAGGACCTGGGATTCCTGATAAACAACAAGTTGAATATGAGCCAGCAATGTGCCCTTGCAGCAAAGAAGACCAATGGCATCCTAGGTTGCTTTACAAAGAGCACTACCAACAGTTCGAAGGAGGTGATCCTTCCTCTCTACTCAGCCCTGGTGAGATACATCTGGAGTGCTGCGCTCAGTTTTGGGCTGGACAGGAAAGACATGCACATATTGGAGCGAGTCCAGCAAAACATCACAAAGATTATCAACGGCTTTCAGCATACAAAGAAAGGCTGAGAGAGCAGGGACTGCTCGTCCTGGAGATGAGAAGGCTCAGAGGGATCTTATCAATGTGTACCAATACCTGATTGGGGGAGTAAATAAGAAAGAGTCAGACTCTTCTCAGTGGTACCCAGTGGCAGAACAAGGGGGAATAGGCACAAACTGAAAAACAGTATATTCCATGTAAACATAAGTAAAAGATCTGTCACTGAGAATTATGTCATACTCTGGAACAGGTTTCCCAGAGAGGTTGTAGAGTCTCCATCCTTGAACGTATTCAGAAGCAGACTGGACAGGTTCCTGAGCAATCTCCTCTAGCCGACCCCACTTTGAGAAGGGGGGTTGGACAAAATGATTTCTGGAAGTGCCTTCCAACCTCAACCATTCGGGGATTCTGTAAATTTAGCATTTTGGTTAATTGTATAAAATATTTCAGTGGGGCAATTCAGCAAAATTGTGAGGTGTCTATTATGTCATCTAAAAAAATGTATGTATACCACTAGGCAGGACACGTCTGATGCTGTATTTGGCAGCTGCAGTGAGGGAAATGGTTTTAAAGTATACTTTATATTGCAGTGCATTACTGTGGCTGCTCCTACTGTCAAGGTGCCATTATTAGATGGAAGTACCTGAAAGAATGGCTGCCATTCCTATTTCCAAAGTAATGCATTTATGAAAGAGCCCAGCCTTTTTGGTAATGCACAAAGAAATTGTAACTCATATTTTATATATTTTAAACCTTTCATAATTCAAAGATATCAGCACTTACACATTATTGATTATACTCATAATTTGTAAGTCCAGGGACTTGTTTCTCAGAGACAAGGATCACTTCTTTTCCCCCCTAATCCTTCTATATTTTTTATTGAAGACGAGCTGTTTCACCCACAGGCACTTGCTACAGCCTGTCAATTGCTGCTTGATAGCAATGACTGCCTCTGTTATTTACTCTTAGCTTTAGTATGGATCTCAACAGTAATTCTGTAATGAATAATCTTACCTAAATGTAGTGTATGTGTATTCAAATAGCATGAATACTGAATTTCAAAACACCACCTTCCATTGTGGTACTTCACAGTCTCGGTTTCCCTTCTGAATCTGCTTTTCTCATCTATATACTTCTTTGGAGCAAGGAGCATTTCAGCTGAGGCACACAGACACTACTATAACAGAAACATTAGGAAATATGAACAATAAATCTCTCTCCCTACAATCTGAAAGAAGATCTTGGCTTCTTTCTCTACATGCACCTTAAGAAAACAGATTGAGGTTATTAAGCACAGGAAGGCTTTGCCTCTGTGAGATGAACACGGTGAGGAAGGAATGAAATCAAGTCAGACTTGCATAAATACATTAAAAAAAAAGCCATACTCTCCCATGAGAATTCAATATCATGACTAGCTTTCTCCATAGATTTTCTCCCAGTCAGAAGTATTAAATGCTGCTATGGTGTCAACTTAATTGGCCAGTAATGAGTGGCTGGGGTTGGTCTTAATGTGGCCTCATCAGCATTCACTAGCACTACATCATACTGCAGCAGGGAGGAGACAGAATGGGGGAGGGAGATAAGACAAAAGGAAATAAGAATTAAGACTAATATTATTTCTTAAATTACACAGTAGGTTTTAATGCTAATGGACACCTCCTTCCAGACTTCATGCTAAGTAAAGAAATTGGCATAGTATGTAGCAAAGATGCTAGTATGATTATATTTATTTCTGGTGGCTATATTTTGGCAGGAATTTCGGCAGCTTTATTCCACACAGACATGTAGACAAATCATTCACTCTGTAAACAGGCTTCCATTACAGCCAGAACAACATCTACTATTATTCTCTTTCTCTCTCTCTATGCTCCTGAGACAATACCAATTTTGTCCAAATAAAGAATGAATTGGGTATCTGAGGTCTTAACAGCACTCCAGGGCCAGATCTTTTTTTGGTGCTAATTACCGTGGGGAACAGCAGCCCAACTTCAGTTCATATCAGCTGACACTCTTTATCTGCAAAGATCCACCAAAGATCCACCAAAGATCCACCCACAGTTTGTGACAGACACATGCAGCTCATGCTGAAGCCTATGCTTCTACAGCACCGCTGCTATCAGTATTCATTCCAGCTACAGCAAACAGACTTGCTTTCATGTGCTGCAATCACACCTTCCAAAAATGGTGTACACGTGTCACTGATCTCTGCTAAAAAGCACCTATGGTCCTAATATAGCATTTTAAAAAAACCGTGTAGTACGCTTGTTATTAAAATTGTCTCCAGTTCCACAGACCTATAATTATGCATGGCAACAAAGTCACATTTGTTAGAGGGTTGTGGGTTTTTTTTACCCTGAAGTCGCTACTTCCACTCTTTCAACTTGAGCCAAACAAAATTTGTAGTTATGCCTTTAATGTAAGGTTAGCATTATTGAGGAAAAATCCACCTTGCTAAGCATGGAGTTTGGACTGTCTCCATGCATGGTCCCCAGGAGGGACAGTCACCCCATCTGCCCATGTCCTTCTGCAATTAGCATCACCCAGAGCCCTCCCAGTTCCACACTGACTAGCTACGTTGACTCCTAGGGGAAAATGTACTCACAGTTCTAGTTTCATCTCCACAGACTCGCACAACAGTTGTGCAAGGTAGGAGGGAGTAACGATACAATTTCTTTAGGATTATGGCAAGTGCATGCACCACAGTAGAAAGCAGAAAGAGGGAACTGTAATGAAGATACAGGTTTAGATAAAGTTTTACTTGTAGTTTCACATAGTGTTACCATGAAAGGAAAAGTCCCTTCCACTTCAGACTTCTCTCATGATAACATTGCTGGGTATATGAACAGACTTCACTTTCAAACTTCATTACTTAGCAATATGTAGACAGATCTACAGCTGCTTCTAATTGATTCTCTCTGATTTTTTTCAGAGACCATGTCTGAAATTTTAAAACTGTCATAAAATACAATCCCAGAAGTTTGCAGCAGACCTATTGAAAGTGACCATAGATTTCTGATTCCCATTTGTATTGGAAATTAAAAAAAAACAAACCAAAACAAAACAAAAAGAAACAAAAAAATAGGCATAAGATAAGAGAAAGAGACTTGTTAGTAAAATTGAAGGTCAAGAGCCAATACATCTAGGTTATATTTCTGGTTTGAGCCCAGGATGCCTATGGATCTGAGCAAATCATTTCATATTTGTGTATCTGTCTCTAAAATGACGTATTTAATTTGCAGAGGGCTTGCAAATGTAAGGTAACATTTATAAAGGACCTGAAATCTTCAGGTGCAAGTCAGTCTGGTATCACTGTATTTATGTTAAGTGTCGATTATATGCAATAGAAACGAAGTTAAATGAGAACCATTAGGAACAAAGGCAAGCACACGGCGATTAGTCAAAGCCAGATCAGTTGCCCTGATTTCCCTCCTTTTATAAGTCCCTTCCGCACACTGAGTAAGGCAAGAACCCTGTTGAGAACTAATGTAGGATATTATATATAAGACATTGGATATATAGTTAACATTGTATGGCCAACCATAAATCTGGCATTTTTCAGCCTCAAAATATCTGACTCTGCAATCTAAGTAACTTCTTAATGAACTGCATTGCTCTGAATAAGAAGTAGACTGTTAATCTAGACGAGTATTACTTTGAAGTGGGAAGAAATATAAATGACATAATTTTATGTAAATTTTACCTGGTCCCACAGCTTACAAACCCATGGTTAATTTTCCATTTATTCTGTGAACACACCTGCTAATCATACAGCACCCTTCCATGCAGATCTGGCTGCATTGGCTTTACGCCACTTCTGGATTCAGAGGGTACTACTGAGCCCTGAAGGACTTTCAGCCCCTTGGTCAAACAAGCATTTACCAAGAAGCTAAAACAGATAAGACAACTATTATCCTCCCCCATGTGCTGTCTTTCCATCACCCCTGACTTTGCTTCTTCCGTGAAAGGAGTCCTGGAACGCCTGTCCTGGCTTCTACAACCTATACTACACCACAGCCATTAGCACCTGAAAAAGTCCCAGACACTTCATTTAATTCTTATTTGAACTAAACCATGTCTTTTTGTGAAAGCATATTCTTACTATCTAGAAACACAGTGAGATCTAAGCCTTATATTGGCTCTTTATTTCATGTACTATATTATCATCAAGGGGGAAGGCTGTGTAGGTCAGGTGAGGTGCCCAGTTTCACCTGTGTAACACCTCCACAGTCAGTGTATTTGCACAGCTGTGGCTTAGCAAATGGGTCTACCGCTGAAGAGAGACAAGGAAAGAAGTGTTTTTCTTTGTGGTTCTGGCTGAGCAAACCTCGCAGGTGCTCCGCTAACACAGTAAAAAATCATTCAGAGCTGTCTCTTGTCATACTAGTCAGTGGATATTATTTTCTGAGAGCAGCCTTGTTGAGAAGGAAGAGGCTATCCTTGCACAGATACCTTTTGATCTACAAATGCAATTTAAGGTAGAGGTATATATTTTAAAGGAGAACACAGGGACCAGTTGGAGAAGAAAGAAAATGCAGCATGTACTAGAATGAGACTAGCAATGGCAAGAAAGACAGGTCTATAATGAAATACTTTCTTATACAGGACAGATATCCAGCTTCAGCGTGCCCTTTGTAAAGCCTTGAGGGCTGACCCAGACCCGACTGAAATGAACAGCAGACTTCCACACAGAATATTTCTAGTTGTGCCTTGACTTCACTGCAGATACTAATACATTTCTCGCAAAAGACACGATATTTGTACCTACTGACAATCAGCCACCAGCATTACCCAGACTGTGGGCAACTGACTGCTTTTCCATTATGGATGTAAAACACGTAGAATTAACTAGGCTGTGATGTGGCTGCTTTCACATAAAAATTTATCCTTGTGGCAGTGTTGTGTGACTGACATCAGAAAAATGATCCTCCCTAAGAGTGTTTTTGCCATAGTCTCTCTGTTACAGTGGTGCAGCTGGACTCCTGTGGGTCACAAGAAAACACAGATGATAGGAATATCCCTGCTGGTCTCTAGAATGGGTTGTACTCAGTCTTGTCTTTTGGTTTCATTTTCACAGACTGTAAAATGAGCATTTCAGCTTCTTATTCTAGAGAGTCACAGCAATCAGATGGACATCTAGAGGCATGTTACCCTAGAGGCAGTAACTGTGAGTGGTAGAAAATCAGTCCAGCCCAGTCTTATCTCGCTAGAAGGGTCACAACAGTGTCAAGGATAAAAAGGTCACTGGAATTCCAATCTGCAATGTGCAATTTCATCTTGCTCCAAAGGCAAATATACCAATGGCACAACTGATGTGCAAAAGTACCACTAGCTGTTATTCCAGTTCACAGAAATATTACTAGTTAGCATACAGTTTCCTCTCCTAAAACTAGTATATTTTAAAGTTGCCTCTAGAAATAAAGATTTAGAGCAGGATCACACTGAGAAACGAGGCAAGTTCAGTCATTTTCAAAAAAAAACCCCTTTGATTAAAAAAGTAGATTCAACACTAAAATGAACAGAAATACATTTTCTGCAATTTTGAACCTGATATTTGCTAAAATGTACTAGTGTACATTCTTTTCCAAAAGATTCGTTTGATATGTGCCAAAATTTCCATGCTGTTAGAGATAGCATGTGCCCTTATTTTGGAGTAATTTTGGTTTGTACAATAAAACTTACTTCTTTTGTACGCAAATATTGCTGTCAGGTGGACGCATCAATTGAAGCACCAACTAGATCCTTGCTTCAGAAAGTATGAGTCATGGGTGGTTTTTTGGTCAGAACTGAGCTACAGGAAAATGTCTGTATCGGTTTCTCCCCTCTCGACCTGAAAAAAAAACAAAAAAACTCCTCCTCTCTCTCTGATGAGGTATATGGAGGTTGACAGTACAGTAAGGCAGTAAGGGAAGAGATGCACATCTACTGTCTCTCCACCATGCCAAGAGGCAACGGGAGCATTCCGACTCCTACCCAACGCACTCTGTGATGAGTTAAATGTCTATGGTGGGACTCAGGCTGCCTATGCAGTCTCTTTAGGTTCTGTACATTTTTCATTTCTTAGTCAAAATTTGCTTCCTGAACTTGTTCATGAAAACACAGCCAAATCCAAAATGGGATCAACAGACTACCTATTTGAGAAACTAAGCATCATTTTTCTTATTTAAAAAGGAATACATATGCAACATAATAGGAAGCCAGAGGGTGCTCTTTTTATTTACAAACTCCTGGTTCAGGGTGGTTTCTATGGCAGCAGAAAATCAGGTTTTTGTTGTTTCCCATACACACGCCCCAGAAGAATTGTTCAGCTATTGAATTTAGGAAGATTCACTTAACTTATTAAAAATGTTTTTTCTTCTTTAATGATATGCCAAAAGTGATAAAAGATCAGCTACGTATATCACATCCCACTTTAAACATTTCCTTCGATGTATCTGCAACTGTACTTGCTTATTGCTGTTCTGTGTTTTTAAGAGGCATTTAGAGATACAGCAAGGGCTGATTACTCAGCACCAGCTGAGGTGGGAAAATCACGCTGATTAATGATATTAAGCTGAGGAAAGTCACAAAATCAGTAATAACTTTACACCAGACCTTTACAAGCAGGTAGCTCTAGTTTCGTAAGAATGACACTATGCTTTCAATAAACAGCTATACAGCTGATGAGAACTTCTATGAAAAGTATATGCATTTACATTTTTCTATTTTTATACCTGATAGCAGAAGCTAGAATCACTGATTCATGGTACAGATATGGAAAGTTCTGTTCTAAGATGTTTGGGTTAGGTAAAATGCTGGATAAAAAAGAAGGTCTATCTTTATTTACCACCTCAAAGCCATGCATTACTACTCAAGTTCAAAGACACAAAGACTATGGCCTCTTTAGATTGCCTATGAAAGACTAATATACTCCTAAATGGTACAATATGTAGATGTGGTTAAAAAAAAAAAAAGCATACAGTCTGGTATTCAACAGTGGTATTCAACAACTGCAAGTACAAATTTAGGATATCAGCTCAAGATTATTTAGACTGTTAGGCACTTGAAGACTGATCTTATTCCCACTGATGTCAACAACCACACTTCTGTTCACATCCATTGTAGAGACTTGACACTTTGACTAGTTTCCCTGTTGCTTCATAGTCTTTTAGGATAAAATATGTCAAGCTGCACTGCTTACCAGCACCAGAGGTATGTCTATATAATCAACATTCAATCAAACTTTCACTCAGTCCAAACTGCTAATGCGTCCACACTATGTGGACACATTTGGGTTTAGGACTGCATAAACCCTCAACGTATATCGAGATAAGACAATGAGAAAGGCTGGATCCCTCGTGGCCCTTGGCACAAGTCCAGATACACCCATACCCACAGTGTGGATGGGACGGATATGCCGCATTTAACCTGGCTGCCACCCATATCTAGTTTGCTCTTGCAGCAGTGTCACACAGCTGATGTCAAGACATCATATCATCTACTACGTCTTTCTTAGGATCCTTTTGTTTGTGGATGGGCAAATATTGAAAGGACTCGTGCTCCAAGCAAATGCATGCTAAGGGCAACAATCTACATAATCTATGTATGCACAGCTCTAATTTTACCTTCTTTTTAGGCGTTTGCATGGCAGACTCTTAAATCCACAAGACAAGCGGCTTTGACTCAGTGAAAATTATCTATGCAGATCCACTCCACTCTTTGTAGGACATCTTCCATTTTCTCTGCAGGACTAGGCTGCCTTCTGGAACACAGCAAGTAAATAAAGGCCATATAATTTCAGTAGTATTTTCAGGATGATTCAGTCACAGAAGATTGTTAGCATTAGCATGGTCTCAAGTCAAATAACATTGGTTTATGGAATTGACATTCTGTATTTATAATTCTTTGCAAACCTGACCTTCTAACCTTAAGTTCTGATGTCACAAATATTTACATAGATAAGCAGTTTCTGGGATAATCCAGTTTTGCTTGAGGTGCAAAATCCCATATACAGTATGCAGTTCAGCTGCTATAATACCCAAAGATTTGTGGGTACAGAATATAAATCTTTACAAAAGCTATTTAAATTGGGGCACTCCCTTTACCACACCACTGTACTTAACATGTAGTATTTCTTTTTATTCAAGAGAGCCATACTGTTGAAATGTGCTCCATGTTTATTTCAAGAACCTAGCACTAAGGGGAGGGTTGTGGTCCAGATCCTGAGATCACACAACACCTTTCACTGACCTGAATGAGAGCTGGATCAAGCCTCATAGATACATCTTCCATTGAGAAATTCTAGTGGAAAGACAGTTTTGCTTCATTTTCCAGTGAAGACTTTCAGTTCTGTGGCTGTTCCAGTGGAAGATTCTTCAGGTACAGAGAAGGGTGACAGCTCACTCCCACTGACTGCAGTATGAATTACACTTCATTTCTTCACAGACTTCTCTCCTCCCTCCCTCAAACGGAAACTGTCCAATTTCTTCTGGAGGGAGGGGCAAAAAAATGCATTAAAAAGGCAGCAAAGTATTAGTGATTGCCTTTTTCCCTATCTAGTAAACATTGTCCCAAAGAAGTTCTCCTCAAGTCAGATGAAACAGAATAATACATTTTAATATCACTGCAGGCTAAGTTTGACCTTTAAATATTAACATTTAAATATTACTGAAATAGTAGGCGGAAGTCAGACTGACAGGTGTAATACAAGTCAGACTAAATAGCACAGTAAAATTATATGCTGCTTTAAAATTCTCATTAGTGGTAATGAGACATGCACATATAATCCATGAGCTGAAAATGCACTCCAGAAAATCCAGGTAGCATAAATGATCAGAAAATTTTGCTAAGAGTAATTATTCTTATTTTATAACTTCGGGGGCAAATCTTTGAGAGGAAAAGTCAGATATCTGAACTTACGTGTGTAATTGGACTTTTTTTTTAATTGGACTCTTACTGGATTCATATCCTAAAATATTTTACCCAGAAGTCTATTTCCACTCCACCAGTGTAGCAAAATCTTAATCTTTACACAGTTCACAGTAGCTCACTAGTCTGTTTTTATTAATTACAGTGCCTCTCTCAAACATGCCCTGAATACTTCTTATACCACTAAAGCTGTCTGAGAATAGTAGAAAATTACATGCTGAAATTATAAACATTGTCCCATGAAGTGCAATATAACAAGAGAGAGATGTACTTTTGAACTAGGATCAGTTCTTCCTTCAGGACCTTCACTGCAATATAAAACGGCAAAATCACAGAAGTCAGGTGGGACACTGGGAGCTCTCAAATTATTTGCATTTAAAATCATGTATACAAACTGTTTTGAAAACGTGAGAAAAATCAAAGAATCTGTCTTAAAACCAATGAAAACAAGAAATTAATAGTGAAAGAGCTTAACAGATCCACAGCTGCTGCGTCACAGGTTTGTGTCTCTGTTAAAGCTGCGCTGTTTAATGGAAAGATAATATGATGTTGGAAATTGTAATTCCAACAATGTAATTAAATGTAATTAAAAATTATTTACAATTACTATATTTATCCTTTTTGAAGATATTCAACTACCTAGAAGGTATAAAGGTGTAAAAGGTGTAAATGTGTAGAAATGCATGGTGGAGCTGAGGTTTAACTTTCCTAGAAGAAGTAAATATTCTACACTAATATCAGGCTGGCTGGGGAATTCAATTTGTTTTATCTCCCAGTGTCTCTCAGCATCACCTACAGGGCCAGACTTATTCAATGCTTTATTTTCTTCTGTCAGAAAAAAAGTGACCAACACTAATTCTATGGCAAAGCACAAAGGACTTTACTTTTGCAGGTAAATGCTTACCCAGAGCGATCAAACTCCAGAGAAATTCTCATAGTGACCACCAACTCTACTACGTCAGCAAATACAAGAGTATGGCTAGATCATCAGTGCAGAATACAACTGAAAATGTTACTTTCACTGTGCATATTTATTCTGAGGAGGCAAAAATCTGTGCATGTTCTAAATCTGAGCTGCCAGCATAGCAAGTTTTATTTTAAATAAGTGGAGGATTGAGAGACATATTCACTTGTGAAATACCAAGTTTTCCTTCTTAAAGAGGAACAGAGCTGTGATTGGGTCTTTCTCCTATGAAACTAAGTGGCAGGTAAGGAAAAGTCAGTCCTTGAAACAGCTGAAGAAGAAAACAAATTACCAGTTAACAGAGACCTCAGTGAATCTATTAAAAAATATAATGTCTTACATGTGGTCTTCAAAAATCAGGTTAAATTTAGCTTCCATATTTATTTACATGTTGCTAAAAGCCCAGTTAAAGAGACACATTTTCTTTCCAGTTGTTTCCTCATGTTCCTAAGGACATAATTACAGAGGAATCATATAAACATTCGGGGAGAGATTTCCAGATTGAGTAAACTGTTGTAGCTCAGCTGAAAAAGAAATATGAAAACATGAATCTCAGGGTGAAACTCATCCATAAAAATGCCTTTCTGTGTCAAGAACTGTTCAGTACTCCAAAATCAGGAGTCCAGTGACAACATCCATGCTAGTCTGAGAGGGCATGCCCTGTAGCCACTCTGGTGTGGATGTGCCCAGGCGCACTGCCCCAGCTCTGGACAGCCCTAACTGCCACACCAGGTACACAGTGTGCTTTGCTCCACGGCTGGACACCTGGCTCCACCTACACCATCCTTACCAGGCTTCTGAAATATCCCTTCCAGTACTTACAACCCCACCACCTCACCTGCACCATGCACAAGACCACGGCTCAACACACAGTCCAACAAAGCACCCTCCCACCTCCTTACTCTCCCTCATGATTTGTCCTAATTTTGTTGTGCCAGAGTCATGTAACAAGGTCACGAAATTCAGGGAGAACAACTGAGGGAGCTAAGACCTGGCATCCAGCTTTACCCCAGAGACTTCACTGACCAAACCCATGTTAGATATGGGCCTGGATGAGGCAGCCTCTATGCAGAGGGAACATGGTTGACCTCATGCCATAGACATCTCCACTGTTCTTCATGAGCTCCATCCATCAGCAGAGATGCTCGTTGTCCTTCTGATGTGAGATGATCAACAAGGAGCCATTAATTTCAGGAGGTAACAGGATGCTTGAGGAAACACAGGTTTATCTTTGAGGATACAGAACACGTACAGGGTAGTGACTGAAATGTGGCATGTGCTTGGAGGTGAGACATGCCATTTTGGCATCACCAAAATGTCCCAGTCCCAGTACTGTTGTCAGGGTGTGTGAGGCAATGTGCTCTTTTAGAATAACATGATGACCTTTAGGGGCAAGCATAACTAAGTATTCTTGCTGAAGTGAACTATCACTTTTTTTAATCGAACACTTCCCTCTACAGCACTTGAAAGAGAACTTTTAGAACAGAAATCGTGTTCCACATTTGCTAACTAAACAGAAAACATTTTCTGAATGCTTATGCTTGCTGTGGTGTTGAGCCTTAAAGCCTAAGAAGTCACACAGAGATCTGCTTCATTCATCAAAACCTGCTGTACAATTGCAATATATATATATGTCTTATGCTCCAGCTCTGCATGTGCATCCCTTTTTCATTTTTCTTGAATCATACAAATCCCATATCAGGTTTTTTTTTTTTTTTTTTTTTTTGGCATTTTGCCATCTAAGTCAGTTAGGCCTCTCTTGTTTTTCTCGCTTTCTTGTGTGAAATTACATAATTACACATTAATGCTTTTTGTCATTCAGGGACGAAGTACTTCAGGCTTCATTTAAAGCCCTAGATTACCCTTTTTGAACACTGTACAGTGAGTACATTTGCTCTCTGCCTGGAGCTTACCTATACAGATTTGCTGCCTCCTTTTCTTCCTTCTTTGATAATCTTCATCCATTATGTACATGGATGGGAAAGAGTAAAACACACCATTAATCCAAAGGATAAGCGTTATGTAGAAGCAATGTCATTCTGAAAATAAAACAAAATAAAAAGCCTCTCTATTTCACTAAATCTTATTTTAAAGACTTTTTTTTTTCACTCTGTATCGCTCAGAAAAGGAATGAAGGCATACACCCAAAAAAAGCAAGATGAATACCAGGACTCCTTCATGTTTTGTGAAGCGAGGGCAGAGGGAGGACAGTCTCTCAGAGACCAAGGAACAGCTCCAGGCCAGACCCAGTCTCTGACAGTAACCAGGAGCTGGTGCCTAGAAAAGAGTAACAGAGCAATCATACAGTAAAGGTCCCCCAGAAAAGTCCCTAATCTTCAATAAATTCTGTCTCGGGAACTTACTAGCATCCACGTAGTTAGGTAGTTGATGAATTGTAGGCTAAATCCATCTGCAATATTACAAACCTCATCTCAGCTTACAGGAAGCCCACAAGAACAAAGATGAAAAAAAATTTACTCATTCATTTCAAGGTAAATTGAAATGCCACTACACAGGGCTTAAACTCACTTGTTTATTTTGTTCCAAAAGGGACACGATTGCTCATGTGGTCAGAAGTTGCTGAGGGACAGTTCAAGAAGCACCTATTAGCTACTGTTCCCATGTATTAAAATAACTGATCCTGAGAGTATTTCTCTGGATTCCTCCTTTGAAGAAGAACACACAGGAGAAGTAGAAAGATCTCAACCCTAGCTAAGGATAAGAGCAAGCGGAATTTCCTCTTCTCCTTCTTACTAAGAGGATGAAGGCAACATAGCTCTCTCAGAAAAAAAAAAAAAAAAAAAGCATTATTTTGAGAGAAAAAGATCCTGAGTTTTCTGGTTTAGCCAGAGGTTTAAGCTACACAGTAGCAAGAGAGGAGCAGAGAAAATGTTCCTACTCAAAGATGAAAGGACAACACATCCTTCAACTTTGAATCCCTACATGCCCTGGACCTGAGGCAAAGATTGGTTGTTACCACAGATAAACACGCATAAGTTTATACAAAATGGTATCAGGAACCCTCTAGAGAAGTCCAGCATTTCAGCTCAACCAGGTAATGCTCAAAGGCTACGAACCCAGATAGACATCCAGCACTATTTTCGGAATTGTCAAAACTCCTCATTGCACTTAGTTTCAATGAGATTTAGCTAGAAACCCATGCTAGGTTTTATGAAAATCTCATTCAATGTGTAACTGGATTTTAGGGAACCCCTTCTTAAAACCAGTCAAGGTGGCTTAAGAGAATACACAGCTTCTAGATCAGGTAATGGGCAGAAACTTGTTAAGATAGAGTTGCATTTGTACTTATATTCTAAATCTCTTTTTTTCTCTCTCTCTCTCTGTGAGGATTTTGTGGTTTTTCTGGGTTTTGTTTGTTTGTTTGGGGGGCTGGGGGGATTGTTTGTTTGTTCATTTAGAAGCTAGGTTTATAATACACTTCAATGCTTTCAAAAAATGTAATCCTAGAGGCTTCATGTGAGAATGCGACTGACTCATTTTAGACAATTTACAAATACAAGACAAATTTAATTACGACATTGAGTTTAACATTCAAATAGAAATGGCAAAAACTAAGCATAAAAAAAAAATCTGTGTTTTACTAATCTGAAGATCAGAGCACTTGAGCCCTTCTATCACAAAATGATCTTTAGGGATCTGTTAAGAGCCTATTCATTCTGTACTCCCTACAGTCAGTGAAGAGAGACAGACACCAGTGTGGAGCTCTTGTGACATTTGAACCGCTTTTTGAAGAAAGTGCTTTAACACAAGACCTGTTAATGTCCATAGTTAGATGGAAGAAATTTGAGCATGAATGATTTATTTCAATCAGAAATTGTGGCAGAGCTAGAAGTTCTACACGTTTTCTGAGTCCCAGTCCCATAACTAAGTGACACACTGCAATAATTTTCATTATATTATTAATGTTGTTTCTTTATACCTGCCTATTTACCTGAGAATGTTTTAAGCTGTCAGAGTATGGGGAATGTAGAAATTCGGCTGTTTGCTGTGTAGAAACTTCACTGTTTGCTGCGGCTGAACACTATTTCAATCATCATGTCCTTTCTTCCTTTACTAAGACGTATCTTCTAATAAAGCTCTGTTAACTTCCTTCAACAGAATTCCAGTATCCGATGTGCTGTTGCATGCTTGGTAGATGGCCTGTGTTTTACCATTATTAAGTAAAGATGGAACACCTCTCTTTGCACAACTCAATGATTTAATAATTATTAATCAGACATTATGCCTTGAAACATTTCTGACAGATGATGAAGTGCACTCTAAATGTTTAACAAAGCTTTTAGAGGCTTGTATTATGATGCTGCATAGCAACTGAAGCTGCATATACATAGCTAAGATAAATTCCATTATAGCTATCCAGGAACTGTTGCTGAGACTTTGTGAAGCGAAGAAAATAACAAGCTTCAGTCAAGATATTCAGTGTCAGTATATAAAGCAGTTTTGCCACACCAAGGAGTTTTGCATTCTCAGTGTATCCATATTCCAAACCTATATGCAAATACTCATTACCATCTACATGATTCTCTCCTGCAAAATACCTAGTATGCAAATCTAAAGATGTTTGCCCTCTGCTAGCTGTGAACAGCCAGCCTTCCGGCATACCAGGGAAAGAATACTGCTCTGCTGTAAGAACCAGTCATCTCCAATATGTCTACAGGCATGAAAGCTCAGGAAAGCAATGGCACGACATTGAGTAACATGCCTCAAACAGAACATGGTGAGTTGCAGAAAAAAGGTTGATGACCTCTACACGCAAACGTGTTGATGAGGTCTGTTACCACTAACTCAAAACAAACAAACAAACAAACAACAACAAAAAAATCTTCTCCCTTACAATACTGCAAATGTGAAGAGTGAGAATATGGCTGGACATTTGGAACAATATATTGTTTTCCTCCTCTGCTTGGATCTGCAATAAGCTCAGATAGTGACTGGAATACTTCATAAACATTATCTCTCTTCTACATCTCCTCACCTTATCCAGCATTGCCTAAACGACATTATTCTTGTTATTATTGCTATTAATCAGTGAGGGGTTGCTTAAGACAGTTTGAAATGGTTGTGAGGTACAAAGCAAGAACTTGCTCCAAAAGATGACCAAGTGGTAGTCCAAACAATTTATAAGCCTGATATGGCCATGAAAAATACATGCTCTTGCTCTCCGTACATTTGTCATTTCCATGTACCTTACTGCAGTTTAAGGGAAGGAGTGACAACAGTGAGATGCAGCTCTCAGATTAGAAAAACTATGATGACTATGGAGATATAAAATTAACAGTTTACTAGAATTAAATGCAGCACTGGTGCTTAGATCCAGTAAATACCTGAAGGCAGATTGATGGTTTTCCTAAAGTCTTTTTGAGTAGGACTGTGACGAGGACTAAAGCCACTTTTGCGCTCCCCTGCCTTAGAGTCCCTGGTGCTTGCTCTAGAGAAAAACATATAGGAAGGTGAGAAGTACTTGTTGACGTTTGCTGACAACAGCTCAGAAGAATCTGATATCTAATACTGCTGTGCAGCAATTACTTCTCTAGTAAAAATGTACAATTGTATACCTTTGTACATTGACATCCCACTAGGCTATAAACTGATGTGACACTGCTTTTTGTCAGGCTACATGAACAAAGACCAAAAGCATTGCAGCCAGTTAAAACCATCTTGATCCACTGTGGAAGCTCTGAGTTGTCCAAGAATGGTGACTAGTATCTGTTAAGAAGCAAACCAACAGAGAGAGAGACTAGGCCATACAGCGCACAGGAGAATAAATGTACTGATTAAAAACACATGAATGTTTTTTTGTTTCTAAGACAGTTTTCTCTGAAATAACCTGCCTTCAGATAAAGTACACAGAGATTTATGATGGCTGCCCAGTGATTGACTTCTCCTAACAGCACTACCAGAGGAGAAAGAGCTGTAGCTCAGGTATGTTGAAACAGCCAGGTAACAGCTTCAGACTGCACTAAGGCCAGTCTGAAGACTGGGAAGACCATAAATGTGCCTATATTTATTTGATGTTCAAAATCTGACACCTGAAAGAAAAGGCTCTGGAAAATACCAGAGGGGTCAAGCATGCAATGATTTGCTGTGCTGGCAAGACAAGAAGTGTGGCTCTTCATTTTATTTTACATTTTTGCCTATTCTGAGGCACAAGATCAGAAATTGTAATTGCCAGTAGAATTTAACTCTGATCCATTAAGAAAGACTGCCATCTCCTGGTTTCTTCAACAACAGTTTTCTATAGAAAAATGAATTGGTTTAGTTAAAGCTTACAGCTGATCATAAAGTCATGCTTGCTCTGAACCTTTAAGGGAAAATGTCACAGGCAATAAAGGACAGGCAAGGGAATGTTGGAAAGGCTAATGCATTATGACTACACTATACAGGTTAAGTCAATGTGTGCAATAATTATAATTATCACAGCTTGACATGGTTTATAAAGGCTTGAACCATAAAAGCTCTGAGTCCCATAATACAAGCATTCTGTTATGGAGTGCTGACTGTTCTAGCTACTGCTGAGTTTCAATCAGAAAGTGCAATATTACATAACAGACTATGAATTAACTATTCTCATTCTCAGGAACATTAAAACTCCTTTAAATGGCAATATGAAAGGGTCTTAAAAGTAAAAGTAACTTACATTGGTTTTAAGGATGTGCCATTACATCCTTCTATAAGCTTTTAGACTTCTAAGTACATGTATGAACATGAATCAGACTGAAGATAACAGAAAAATATTGCACTCTGCTCTCCATCATCTTTTTTGCTAACAGGTACAACAAACGTAGGGCTACTATTCATTGAAGTCAAATCTGTCTTCAAATTTCAGACCTTTCAAATAAAAACCTTAAGACAACAATTAAAAAAAATCTCAAATAGCATGATAGCCTTGAATTAGAAATATTCAGCAATCTGTAGAATTTTTTGTTCTGAAACAGTGTTCTGTATTAGTTGAATGATTTTACCAACTTTTTTTTTTTTTTTAATGAAGGAATTAAATGGTCAACTTGTAAAAAAATAATAATAACCTCAATCCTTCATCCCTTTTCCTCTTCAGCTAATGACATTTTTGTGTTGGAGCTATCTCACAGCTAGGGTGACATCTTGCGTTCATTGCATCCACAAAATGCCACAAACCTATCTCCACCCGGCTGCTGTGCACCCAGAATGTCCAAAGATCTATCCCCCTGATTCAAATTTTATCATCAAGATAGCTGCAAAGAATCTTAGCTGACCCTATGTATTTCACGTATCTTCTCAGATCTCATATTCTCTCTGAGATTGTGACTTTATATTATTTGAACAGAATTATTTTAAATAAAGATATGTAAATGTAAAGGCAATATAAAAGGCACACCCCTTCTGAAAAGGAGACTATTATTTTTGCTAGGATTCTTTACATTAATAAGGGCAATGTAAAAGGAAAGTATTTTATACCTGAGAAAAATAATTATTTTAAAGATTGTGGACCTGTCATACTGTAAGGTATAAGCTAGCTGCTACAACCGCAGTTTGATTAATTTGTTAATAAATCACTTGACCTTGCTAGTAGCCTTCGCAGTATTTTGAAAAATCTTCAATGATTTTTTTTAAACAGAAAATATTAAAAAATTGATCTTCACGTATAAGAAATATCATGAATTTAAATGCTGTCTTAATACAAGTGACTACCTACAAAAATGAAGAGATGATTTTGCAGTGTCATGTGCAAAACAGGCTGCTTATCAACACTTAATATGGAGGGTGGACTAAAACAGCTGGAGACTTGCCTCCTAAAACAAAACAGAAAATAAGATTGATTATTAGGGCACTCTAAATCATGACACTCACACACTTATAAGCAACAGGCTGGAAGAGTGCACCTACCAGAGTAGTGAGGAATGTCCCCCAACCCTCCAAAAAGGTTCTGTCAAAAAGGTTAGACAGTTCAAGGCCCAAATTAAAATGCCTCTGTACAAATGCATGCAGCATGGGTAACAAACAGGAGGAGCTGGTAGCCACTGCCCAGCTTGAAAACTTTGATTTGATTCCTATTATGGAAACTTAGTGGGATGAATCACATGATTGGAGTGCTGCGATCGATGGCTAGAAACTGTTCAGAAGGGACGGGCAAGGAGGGAAAGGTGGGGGAGTTGCCCTCTATGCAAACAATGTGATTGATTGCAAAGAGCTGTCCTCAGAGAACAGCAATGCACAAGTTAAGAGCTTATGGGTGAAAATTAGAGACCAAACCAACAAAGGAAACTTCACGGCTGTATATTACAGGCCACCTGATCAGGGAGAGGAAGTTGATGAAGAGATCTTTCTTCAACTCCAGGAAGAAAGGGACTCCAGGGCCACTCACATGCCCCAATCCTGCTAGGTAACCTCAACCCCCCCGATCCTTCCATATCTGCTGGAAAAGCAGCACAGCAAATTGCAAGCAGGCCAGGAAACTACCGGAGTCCAATAAGGATAACTTCCTATTACAGGTGATAGAAAGCCCAACCAGAGGAGGTGTGTTGCTGGACCTGTCGCTCACCAATGCAGAACTTATTGGAGAGGTCAAGGCTGGAGGTAGCCGGGCTGTAGTGATCATGCCCTAGTAGAATTCTCAATCTTGAGAGACACAGAATGGACAAAAAGTAGAGTCAAGAACCTAGACCTCAGAAAGGCAAACTTTCAGCTGTTTAGGGCACTAGCGCGTGGGATCCCTTGGGAAACTGTCCTCAGAGATAAAGGACAGAATGAGAGCAGGCAGATAAAGACATTTTTCTTAGGGCACAAGAGCTCTCAATCCTGTCATGCAAGAAGTTGGGCAGGGAAGACAGGAGACCAGCTTGCCTAAGTCAAGAACTTTTAGCCAAACTAAAACACACAAAAAAAATGCATAGGCAGAGGAGGCAGGGATATACATCCTGGGAAGATTATAGGGATATGGCCCAGGAGTGCAGGGAGGGGATCAGGAAAGCCAAGGCACAGCTGGAGCTGAACTTGGCTAGCGATGTGAAAAATAACAAGAAGGGTTTCTTCAAGTACATAGGATAATAAAGGAAGATAAAAGAAACTGTACCCCCCTCGATGAGTGAAACAGGAGACCTAGCTACAACTGACATGGAGAAGGCTGAGGTACTCAGCAACTTCTTTGCCTCAGTCTTCACCAGCAGTCTTCACTAGCCATACCACCCAATTCACAGAATCCAAAGGCAGGGACTGAGAGAATGAAGAACCACTCACTGTAGGGGAAGATCAGGCTTGAGACCATCTAAGGAACCTGAATGTGCACAAGTCCACGGGACCTGATGAGATGCATCTGAGGGTCCTGAGGGAACTGGCACATGAAGTTGCTAAGGCACTATCCATCATATTTGAAAAGTTGTGGCAGTCCAGTGAAGTTCCTAGTGACTGGAAAAGGGGAAACATAATCCTCATTTTTAAAATGGGAAAAAAGGAAGACCTGGGGAACTACAGACCAGTCACTCTCACCTCTGCACCCAGCAAGATTATGGAGCGGTCCTCCTAGAAACTGTGCTAATGCACATGAAAAAACAACATGGTTTCACTGAGGGCAAATCGTGCCTGACAAATTTGGTGGCCTTCCACAGTGGGGCTACAGCATTGGTGGATAAGGGAAGGGCAACTGATGTCATCTTTCTGGATTTGTGCAAAGCATTTGACACTGTCCCGCACAACATCCTTGTCTCTAAAATGAAGAGACATGGATTTGACAGATGGACCACTTGGGGAATTGGCTACATAGTCACATTCAAAGAGGTGTGGTCATCAGCTCAACGTCCAGCTAGAAACCAGTGATGAGTGGTATCTCTCAGGAGTCTGTAGTGAGACTAGCATTATTTAACTTCTTTGTTAGTGACATGGACAGTGGGATTGAGTGCACCCTCAGCAAGTTTGTGGACAACACCAAGCTGTGTGGTGCAGTTAACACATTGGAGGGAAGGGATGCTATCCATAGGGCTTGAGAGGTGGGGCCATGTGAACCTCATGAAGTTCAACAAGGCCAAGTGCAAGGTCCTGCACCTGGGTCAGGGCAACACATACGGGCTGGGCAATGTGTAGACAGAGAGCAGTCTATGGAGAAGGATTTGAGGGTAGTGGTGGATGAAAAACTGAACATGAGCCAGTAACGTGTAGCCCAGAAATTGGATCCTGGGCTTTATCATAAAAAAGTGTGGCCAGCAGGTCGAGGGAGGTGATTCTCCCCCTCTACTCTGCTCTTGTGAGATCCCACCTGGAGTACTGTGTTCAGCTCTGGGGACCCCAGCATAAGAAAGACATAGATCTGTTGGAGTGGGTCCAGAAGAAGGCCTCAAGGATGATCAGAGAGCTGGAGCACCTCTCCTATGAAGAAAGGCTGAGAAAGTTGGGGTTACTTAACCTAAAGAGAGGGCTCCGGGGAGACCTTATAGCTGCCTTACAGCCCTCTTAAAGGGGGCCTATAGGAAAGATACGGAGGGACTCTTTATCAGGGAGTGCAGTGATAAGACAAGGGGTAACAGTTTTAAACTAAAAGCGGGTACATTTAGGTTAGATCTAAGGAAGAAATTCTTCACTCAGAGGGCGGTGAGGCACTGGAACAGGTTGCCCAGAGAAGCTGTGGGTGCCCCATCCCTGGAAGTGTTCAAGGCCAGGTGGGATGGGGCCCTGGGCAACCTGGTCTAGTGGGTGACATCCCCGCCCATGGCAGGGGGTTGGAACTAGATGAACTTTAAAGTCCCTCCCAACCCAAAACATTCTATGATTCTATTACAATTATTTCATCCACTGCAAAAGAGCAGGTACATTCTGAGTACCCCAAATACATTGTGTAAGTTTGAACTACAAATGTCAGAAACATCTTGCTGTGCATTGATAGAATAAAATAGAATCTAAGCTATTCACCTGCACACCACACATGCTTTTACAATACAGTAATCCTCATGGTACCCTCCTGGCTGCCATTAGCACAGTACAAATTGTGCACTGCATTTGTATTATTATGTATTATTTGCTCTCTCATTGCCTCTGTGAGAATAAAAATGTGTATAGCACCTTGTTTTCAGAGAGGTTTTTTTGGTTCGCAGTGTGTAGGTGTTAAATATAAAATGACTGTATATTTGTCTTGGAAATGGCAAAGTTTTCTTAGTAAAAATGAGTTATATAATTATAACAGAAAATCCCACTGTGACAACAGTGACAACAAAAGGCACGTGATCCTTCCCTCTCCTAAGCACTGGTAAAACACATATGGACTACTGCGTACAGATCTGGGCTCCCCAGTACCAGAAGGACATGGACATAGTGGAGCAAGCTCAGCAAACAGACACAAAGATAATTAAGGGATTTGGGCATCTGGCATACGAGGAGAAGCTGAGAAAGCTGGGACTGTTCAGCTTGGAAAAGAGAAGGTTCAGAGAACTTCAGAGTCTTTTTTTGTGACTTTCCGCAGTAGCTGCTTGAAGAAAAAGAACAAAGACAAAAAGGAGGAGCTCATAAAACATGTTTTGAAATCTCCACCAAAGTACACTGCTTTACAGATTCTAAGCAACATCTTTTACAAGATACTGAGACAAAGCTGTGCTAGAGCACAATACTTAGCCACCTAACGTTATCTAATTTCCAAATTCCTATGACATCTGTTTACACAGATGTAAGAGCATCATTTCTCTGCAAATGCATCAAAGTTTTTCTTGTGCTCCACTCCAATAAAAGCAGTAAAATCATATTGTCACATGTCTGGTGCAAAGCCAATATATCCTGCTCAGCAGGATCAAACATACCTTTTCAGGAGCATTTATCAGTTTGGGACTCATGCCACATTAAAAGCTATTTCACAAAGACTTGCCAAGTCAGCTGGGACCCAACATGGACACTAAGGTGAGTTCTTTATTCTGGGTTTTACCAGACCAGGGTTTCCAGGTCCCAGTTCTTGGCAGATCTGGGGGTGTGATGACATGGGTGAAAGCTAAGTGGTGATGATCCTGGCAGCAGTGGTTAAGATAGGAACATCTGGACCATGCAATGCCTGAAGGACATAATTTTCTCTGCCCTCAATGCAAGTACCAGTGTCAGCTCTCCAGCCCAGGTTTTTAATTCACTCTATCTGCACAACAAACATATTCCAGAAATGAGCATTGCCTGGGTTAAATGTGGATCCAAATAGTAAATCTAACCATATAACTATAAATCAGTACAGACTAGGAAGAACAAACCCATAGCTAATTAAAAATATACTGTGTAGACACAATATACGGTAGACAGGGAGAAAAGATGGAAATGTATATACAGAACCTAAATTACATTGACTTGCAGCAAGAAACTTTTACCTGCTTAAAATTCAGCCTTGAACTGACTTCCCCTGGAGTTTTGTACCAAAAGTCTTTCTTGCTGAGGATGGTTCAGCTTATTTTCAAAACACAACTGATGGAGATGACAGTTATCCTTTCAATAAGCCAGCAGCCAGACCTGTTACCTGGTCTGTGAAAGTATGGATGTGGTCACCTTTTCTGCTTCATGGTTTCAGTGCCACAACTTTAAGCACAGCATCTCGATGACCAAACTACAGGCCATACTTTTCAAACTGTCAGGAATGTCCCAACAGTGAATGCCTGTGAACTTTGCTGCAAGCAAGGTACGATGCATCCTGCCCCACAACTATGGCTACTATTTGCAGTTATGAAGAGTTCTGAAGGTAATGAAGTGAGACATGGACTAAAACAGTAAAAATGTTCTGCTATAGGGTGTACTGAAGGCTGGGTTACTCTGCAGCTTCTCTTGTCGAAACTCTTCCTCTATGTACCTGGGGAAAAAAGTGACCTAGCGAAAGAATTAGTCAAGGGGACACATTGTCTTCAGTTTCTGTTCAACAAACAAACAAACAACAAAACACTGATACAAAATATTCATGTTTTTGTTTCTTGTTTTTTGTTCACCTGCAAGGTTCCAGTTTCAAGTATAAAGCTTAGAAGTGTTAAAATATTATTTTGGTTCAGTCTTATTTCAGTGTTGTTCTGACAAAATATAGAGACAGAGATATCTTTTCTTGCTCTAGCAATACCTGCTTAGATTTTCTTCCCCGGTAATACTTCCTCCTCCTTTCATATGCTTTTCATAAACTCTGATATTTTTTAGAATTGCAAATCGCTTCTAATTTCCTTAAGTCTGTCTCTTCCTTATGCCTTTATATCATCTTCCTTTTTAAAATTCGTTACATAATGACTCATATTTCCGGAGCAAGGCATTCACACTGAAGGAAAGTGGCCATCTCCCATATTTCTCTTGTGAAGGTCTAACAACCATTATTAATTTGAACGTAGGTTGTTAATAAATAAAATGAATTTTAAAATGTTATGTATCTTCCACTAGTTTGAAGTTGTGGCAAAAAAAAAGATTAATTCTCATCCTGGTGACCCACATGAGTGCTGCAAGACAACAACTACAGATGATGATGAATGAGTTTTGTTTCATCTCTGACATTAGCAGCTTTTTTAAAAAAAAAATGTTATATGCAATAAACACTTGGAAATTAGAAGAGTAATAATTCTGCAGATTAATCTGCCTTACAGCAAGTTATTGCAGGCTGAACATTATACATTTTGCAGTCATTCAGATTTCCAAGAACAGAGTCGTTATTGGTTTAAGAAATCAAAGCAATTAGCTGTAAATTCCTGTGCTATTTGTGCCATCTGCTGGTTAACAAAGATGTAAAGGACGCTGCATGTTAGCCTTCAGCCATCACTCTTCGGAAGAGGATGAAGAGCCAAAAAGGAGGAGGAAGCTAGAAGGAAAGGCCGTACAGCCTATCACCAGACCTGAGGAGCAGCTGGGAACTCCAGCTGGCAGGCTGGGAAGCGCTGCCTAATAAAGCTCCACGAAAGCTCCCACCCTGGAGCTCCGGACTCGGACTCGGACCCCGGACTCGGCCTGCTCAGCAGCACCCAGTGCCGGGCTGCTGAAAACGCGGGAGACGTCTGCACCCATCAGGAGGACCAGATGGCTACCAGCGGCTGCTGCTCTCGTTCAGGCCGTACCGAAGCCGTGTCCTTTCGTCCCCGGGGTCGACGCCGGGGATCCTGCAAGCCCGAAAGGTTCGCCAGCTTCAGCGCCGAGAGCCTGCACCCTCCCCGCGCCACGTCCCCGGGGGTGCGGCAGGGCCGAGCCCCGCCTCGGCTCCCCAGCTCCTGCCTGCCTGCGGAGCTGGCGGGGCAGCGGGGAGAGCGCGGGGGGCCGTGCCCGCCCCCGCTGAGGGGAGGCCGGCGGGCCGCGGGGCCG
>VXAL01017823.1:5399-21581 GCA_013399475.1 Chauna torquata | reverse complement strand
AAAGAAATATGTATAAAATATATATATAAGAAAATCTCCCATAAAATTTAAGCCTGCCTATGTAAAAGAAAGGAGCAGAACTGAAGACCAATGAAGTCAATAGCAACAACACAACTAAGTTCAACAGCATCATAATTTTGCATTACTTAAAGATATGCAACAGATGCACACAAACACACAGCATCAGTAAGTCACCAACTGAGCCAAAATATGGAGACCCCTTATAAATAGAGCAGGAGCTTTTTCAAAGCAAAATTCATTTGTTAGTAAGTTACCTGGAAGTATTTGTTGTTATGATCAAGGCCTGCTTGCAAATGTTTTAAATCCTCCTTCTGCAAGTGGCTTGGTAGCGGAGTCTCAGATTTTCCTTTAATGATCTTCAGCAACTGAACAGGCATAGTTGCTTTATCTAAACAAAAATGAAAAACAGATTCCTGAAGTTATTCCACTTGTTCAAATTAAGAGCTACTAGAAGTTGCAATTTACTCAGAAGAGGAAACCTACTCCGTAACATGAGAGTTTTATTACATAAGACTAAAAATCTTCAGAGGGATTGGCCTTGTCTTTCAGTACTCTGACCATCAGGAAGAAAGAATGTAACGTTTGCTTGGTGACAGACCTCCACCATAATTTCTTCATTTTGAAAACATTCCACTATGCTGGAAATGGCAACAAAATATTACTTTACACATGCTTAAAAGCAACTGGTGAATGTAAAAGAGTGTGAATGCTTTATGTACAGAAACACACATTAAAAAACAAGGAGAGACTTTGAATGACAAAGCCAAAGCAGAATCTGGTTGCCAAATGAAAAGTAGGAGTACAACTATAGCTCAATTGGTATAGTAGAAGAGGATGCACAGGTGACACACTATGTTTGCGCCTGACTGATTTTCAAAGCAGTTTGTGCACTAGATAAGATTTCCTTGTCCCTTCACCCCCTCCCAAAATTAAAATAAATAAATAAATAAATAGCAAGATTTAAGATCTGAAAATAGCTAAGTTATTGCATGCTAACTGACCTTG
Organism: Chauna torquata; assembly: GCA_013399475.1. Taxonomy (NCBI): domain Eukaryota; kingdom Metazoa; phylum Chordata; class Aves; order Anseriformes; family Anhimidae; genus Chauna; species Chauna torquata. The sequence continues at coordinate 20,555 of VXAL01017823.1, read as the reverse complement.
CTTACCAAGCATTTCCTAGCAAGCACAGAAGACCACCAGAAGGCTGTGAAGGGTCCTTACAATAATGGGAAGCTGTTAATGAGAGTCATTCAGTCACACAGCAGATCCCTGAGCTGAGGATTCCTATCCAAGTTGCTGCCCAAATCACTGGCTGCCTCAACAGCTATTAGCCACACTGTCCCCAACATGAGACGCAATAATCCGTGGCATTAAATGCATCGGCCTCCTCAGGTCTCCAGAACTACACCTGGTTCTCTTGGAAGGCATCAGCAGCAGTTGGGATAACAGTTCCTAAGGGAAGAATACAGTCAAAGCAGCCATGTAAGCCAACTTCCACTCCTTCTAAAATATGACTCACCTTACATTCAAAACTACATTGGTATGTGGCTTATCATACTGGCCAATATATATTAATCTCGGTAATAAAGAGCCTCCTTCCTTAGCATAGGTCGTAGGTAAACAGTCTCTATTCTCCCTAGAAGACAATTTGACTGCATCAAAGTAAAGTATCTGTCATTTTAACTTAAGGTAACATAATATGCTTATGTAGACATATCTCTAAAATGCATCCAACAGGAGACAGTGACATGCAATGGGACAGAACAGTGACATAAGCACAAAGTATTTAGTAGGGGCCACTTCCAGCACTCACTGACTAGGGAATGAAACTTGGCAGCTGAAGGGTCTGAAAGTTCTGAACATCACCGGAGCTCCACAAGGCTGAGAGGTACACCACCAGATCACCAGATTTAGGTTTCAATTCCTACTTGAAGCAACGGAGAGGCAAAAGCCAGGTGCAAAGAGGCAGATGCTCTTCCATCTCTGTAGACTGCTTTAACTACTGAGCTACTAGGGTTTAGAATTCCTGTAAAATACCACTAACTGATTCTAAAAACAACACTTTTATCTGTATGTTTTCCAACATGAACCAAGACAACAACATCATTAGTTTACTAGGATTTCAAGCCTCTAGTCAAAACTGCAACCAGAACTCTTAAAAAGCTTTTCAGTCAAAAGTATCTACTTCACATGATATTCTAGCAGGCTGAGAAGCTGATCTATTTCATCCAGAAACCATCAACTTCAAAGTTCATCAGCAACATTGCACTTCATCAAGCAACATTATAATGAGTTCGGGAGATGTACAACATAATGAATTAACACTTTTTAAATTTCTCTCCATTACGGTACTCAAGCAATTAAATAGATGTTTCTGGTTTTTTCCACAAAGAGGTAAAACTGCAAGATGCGTTTTGTCACAATTCAAAGACCATTATTAAATCAAAACAAAGAAAGGAATTCAGGTTTAAAAACTCATCTGTCTCTGATGGCTAACCCACAAACTCTGTGGCCCCCTTGCTTTCACTAAAAAAAATGCCTTCACCATTTATTTCAATGGGACAAATATTCTGCGTGTACCTTCAAGGTTACAAAGGAAAATTTCTGAAAAGGAGACATATAAGTTGATGCAGTGGGACATGCCCACATTATTTACACTACTTACTTAATGTATACTCCTACAATCAAGGTAACTTATGTAAATAACAAACAAGAAGAAAACAAGGGTTGTTTTTTTTTTAGATCTTAAATTTCCAGACATATAAAAATAAGGTGATGTATTTTAATTGCTAAGCACTGAAGTGCCTAGATTTTTGGTCTCTGCAATTAAAACACAAAGACTTGGGTGTGGGTGGGTGTATATGTGTATACACACACTGTAGCTCTAAGAGCTACATAAGCAAATATTCAAAACAAAACTGATACAAGCACTGGCTTCCCAAACCTAGAAGCAGGTATCTTTAGTGCTGTCCTTGGTGTTCACAGCTATCCTGAACAACAGCTAAGTGAAAACAAGTCTGTCAACTATCTCTGTTCTCAAAAGGCTGACTGCATAACACTGACAAGAATCACTCCAATTTGAGTCTGCTGCTCAAGAATTCTGTAAGTAGCATAAACAGAGCTACTCATGAGGACAGGTGCAAGGAGGCTGTAAGAAAGGTAGACAGCATCATGGGACACTCCCTGAACAGCAGAAAGAGAGGATGGCTGCAAAACACACACAGCAGAAAGAAGGCAGTGAACTAAAAACACCTACTGCTTTCCAATAGCTAAAAGTGACAAAAATACAGGGCGACCGAAAAGCTTAATAATTTTAATAATCAAAGAACTATATAAAAGGTTGCACCTTGTATGCAAACCAAGAAGGGACAGGAAAAGTGGTATCTACCACTTGCTTAAGCAAGTGAAACGTAACTGAAGATAGGTGAAAATGGGCTGAACTTTTATGTGCTCTTCTGTCCTACAATTGATTTTCTGCCCACTAATTTTCTAGATTTTACATTTTTGACAGTGGAACAATCTACTACAACCCACTAGTTGGGTCTTAATTGTCTAGGGAATATTAATATGTATTCCAAAAGCATAAAAAAAATCTCAAACCACACTACACCAGAAAATAACTGCCTAGTAGAAGCAGTTCTGAACAATGGTTACCCTTCAACAAAAATAAACAGTTTTTCTAGAATTTGTTCTTCTGGAGTGAGGACACATTCCACCAAAATACTACAAACCCAGAACGCCTCTATCTTGAGGTCCAGAAAGAAGAGAAATAAATTCCTATACTTTAATACTATTGATAATAACGAGAAGGACTTTACCTCATCCTTCCCACTTACAGCCTGAGACTTTAAAGACCTCAGACCTGAATTAGGGAGCTAAGAAATTGTCTGGGGTGCAGGCACAAGAAAAGCTATCACGTTCACAGTTTTTTCATCAGTTCAAACAGAAAGCAAAATAGTTTTAGTTGCAGCACACCCCAGAAACAAGCTTTGAGCACCTAATAACTTCAGTGTTTAAGAAAAAGTATATACCCAAAGGCTTATGCACTCACCAAATCAGGTTGTGGCTCTACAAGTGGTTTAAAGACTGTAATTTTTGAATTGTGCACTACAAAATAGGGTGGTAAGCAGAGCTTGGCCATTTAAGTTCTTTTGTGAAAGTCTTATATTTCCCCCTCTGCCCTCGTAGGCTTTTTAAACTTTTATTATAATTTTAAAAAATCTTAAATTTGAGTTTGGAAAAACACACCAGAACTTAAACCCTCAGATCAGGTGTATCATCCTTTATTGCACACTGAAAATCACTAAGACACCACACGCCGCAGTTGCAAGTGTAGTTAACACCACACTGCCACAAACAATACAAAACTGTTGACCCAAACACAGCACATGAGTGAGAGACAGGAACAATAGAAAAGTAAGAAATATTTCTCCTAAGAAAGGCATATACAAAAGGCACATATCGTCAAGACAATTCATCACTGTCTCTTCCCTTCCTCCGCACTTCTCTAAGCAACATGAAATACCAAATTTTGGATTGCAATTAGCATAACAAAGGGGTAGAAAGTTTCTAAAAGATTTCAGCACAAAACTCTGTGGGTTGCAAGCTCAGTACACAAAAATGTTCTCATACACTGTCAATGTTAAATTAAAGGTACCAATATGCCTTAATAGTCTAAAGCCCCAGGGAACGTTCTAGCAGTGCAAAATTAGCCATGACAGACAGGTCAAGCTGACCTCCTGTTAGAACCGGGAATCACTCCATGTACATTCTGGATATACCAAGTTGCTGAATTCTTTTGTACAATTCTTTTTGAGCAAGTAGAATCTCTAGGATTCAATGAAGATCAATTGAATTTTCACAGATGATAGCAAGTCAGAAACAACTGAGTTCACTAGTAATGGAATGATGACCCATCGACCTCATATCTCTGAGTGAATATGAGGAACAAATAATATAAAGAAGATAGTGTAAAGACGGTCACAATTAACGTACTATTTTTTTCCACCCCAGATCAAGAGAAACAAGCATTTTCTGGAAAAGAAGACAAAGAGATTACAAAGTAAGACTTTTCACCACCGCATTTATTTGCTGAATGGTTCCAACATCCAACATGGTCTTCAGTGTCTAGTTCTCTGAAATATCACAATTCTGTTACTCCCTTCAAAAGGGGAATCAAAATACGTATTTGAAAACAAACAAACAAAAAAAAATGAGCCCCTAATAGGATCCTAAGTTATAAATAATAAGATGTAAGACAACCTTTATCACTTTTTATTCATACCGACAAATCATAGCATCATAAAATATCCTGAGTTGGAAGGTACCCACGAGGATCATCGAGTCCAGCCTCTGGCTCCACACAGAACCACCTAGAACTCAACTCATATGTCTGAGAGCTCTCTCCAAGTACTTCTTGAACTCTGTCAGACTTGGTGCCGTGACCACTTCCCTGGGGACCCTGTTCTAGTGCCCGACCACCCTCTCAGTGAAGAGCCTTTCCTAACATCCAGTCTGAACCTCCCCTGTCTCAGCGCCATGCCGTTCCCTTGGGTCCTGTCGCTGTCACCAGAGAGAAGAGATCAGCGCCTGCCCCTCCGCTCCCCTCGTGAGGAAGCTGCAGGCCGCCATGAGGCCTCCCCTCAGTCTCCTCTTCTCTGGGCTAAACAACCCAACAACCCAAGTGACTTCAGCCACTCCTCACAGGTCTTGCCCTCTAGACCCTTCACCATCTTTGCAGCCCTCCTTTGGACCCTCTCACAGTTTCCTGTCCCTCTTATCCTGTGGTGCCCAAAACTGCACACAGCACTCAAGGTGAGGCCGCACCAGCGCAGAGCAGAGCAGGACAATCCCTTCCTTCGACCGGCCAGCAGTGCCATGCCTGATGCACCCCAGGGTACGGTTGGCCCTCCTGGCTGCCGGGACACACTGCTGTCTCGTACTCAACTTGCCATCGACCAGAACCCCCAGATCCCTTTCTGCGGGGCTGCTCTCCAGCCTCTTGTCCCCCAGTCTGGACGTATAGCCAGGGTTGCCCTGTCCCAGGTGCAGAATCCGGCACTTGCTCTTGTTAAACTTCATATTGTTGGTAACTGCCCAGCTCTCTAATTTGTCAAGACCTCTCCGCAAGGCCTCTCTATCCTTGAATGAGTCAACAGCTCCTCCCAATTTATTTGGAAAGAGCAGTTCAATAAAAATATACGATTTATTCAGCTATTTACTTAGCATACCTTCAAGTACCTCCAATACAAAAATTCAAAATATAAATGAAATACTAGAGACAATACAACTACACTGTAAACACTGCAAGTCTGAAGAATTCAATTGCCATTAATCCTGAAAAGAACAAGACTAAAAAATAAACATATTAATATTCTCCACCTTGACCTCAGAATTAACTTCATGGGGGAGGAAACTGAAGTTGGATCTGTTGTATCATAACAGTACATCAATCCAGTCCACAGGATAGAAAGCAATTACCTTTTTTTCCTGGATTACACAGATGCACCCAAAATTTTAGCCTTTGTTCAAGCCAAAGGTACACACTACCAGGTCCTTACTTTAACTATCACTACAACTAATGGATTGTTCCTCTGTACCCTCCTCAAGAACACAGCTTTTCTTCCAGAATTAATAAGACAGTAACTCTGGAGCAGAAAAATAACGAAATCCCAAGAAGCAAGAGGTAACTAGAAAGATTACTTCCTTCTCTATAACCAAGAAATACTTCACAGATATATTTAAATACCATAAAGAGGATTAATCTAATTTTGTGACAAGGATGCTGTCACAGTCAAAGACATGAGGAGATTCCTTATCCATCAAAGCAGATGCTACTTGCAGAGAGGTACTGAAAGGCATTCTCCCAGTCAGAGAATACACACATGATTGTATGGATACCTGGAGGAAATCTCACTGAAATGTCCTGAAGAATGAAGGAACTGCCAAGAACATCAGCATCTAATTGATGTGGTCAGTCAAAATGGTAGATTTCTGAAGCCCCTGTAAACACATATACTAGTCAGTACAATATTTGGTCTAATTGTGCAAAACTTAAAAAAAATTTTTGAAGTAGCTAATGATTCACTTTTAATGCACACACATAGGTAGACACAGCAATATAGTCTTCTTAGAGCTTCTGTTCACCTTTCTCATAAAAACAAACATTTACACCATTGAACAAGGCAACAAGTACAGAACTACTACAATACAAAATGATCCTGCCATCATTCACAAGAACAATCTTTTGTCATACAGCAGTTTTAACGAAACCAAGAGGACCAATCAGGAAGATGAAAGTGTGTAGCCTGGACATTTTTAACACAGTCTATCTAATCTTGTAACTTGTGATGTCCTTGAGGAGAAAACACCACACCAGCTAACTAAAAGAATAGGAAAAACCAAGCCAGCAGTGTGATATACCTTATTCCCTTAGCTGTCAGACTTCAGCTTGCTGCTGGTACAGGTCTTCAGGTGCATGCCTCTGGCAGTAAGTCCTAGGCCATTTTTACTCTAACAGAGCTGTATTTACTGTCACTAGCATAGAACTAGAATTCTTAAAAAATAAACAAACACATATTCCTTTACTTTATTAATTTCAGATTATAAACTACTAACGAGATAGTTTAAAAGAAGGAACAATCAAAAGCTACCTGAGGAAAATGGATTCTTATAGTGCCAATTACCTAAGCACTTCAGCTCTAGAAAGCAGCCACCCGCTGCAATACGAACAGACCTCAGGAAGACAGGAAAGGGAAGCAGATCTGTTCAGAACGTGAACTGTAATTACTTCAGAGTCGATCCAGCAACTGCAAGAAGCCAAGATGTTCAAAACCAAGAGCTCAGATGTATTAGCTTAGATGTATTAATAACAGAAACTTTTTGTTCAGTGTACTCAGTGCCTACGCAGTTTAAATAGTACAAGAAAAAAAAAGGAAAGAACGAATATATATATATATACTTCTAACCCTTAAAGCACTGTACTTTACAAAGCGGGGACTCAATTTCCATAGCAGAGAGCGGGTGCGGGGCAGCTCGGGGAGAGAAGAGAGGCGCAAGGTCACGGCAGGTCTCACACCGGACAGCAAAACCTAGCGAAAGCGGCAGCTGCCTGGGCGGCACCAGGCAGCGGCACGGGCTCAGCCCCGCAGGGGGGGCAGTAGGGCATCTCCGAGCTACGAAAGNCCGCCGAGCCCACTTCCGCCCGGCCCGCACACCCGCCCCCTCTGAGCATGCGTAGGGCGCACGCGAGCGGGCCGGTGGCGCGAGCATGCGCCCTGGGAGGCGTGAAGGCGCTGCCCTCCCCTGCTGCCCGAGACGGGGAGGGGCGGCGGGAACGGCGGCAGGCGTGGGGGGTCCGCTCGGCCGGGCCGCCAGCCCCCGCGCCGTGCCCCGCAGGGGGCGACGAGGACCGCCAGCGGCCATGTTCTGGCAGGCCCGGCTGCAGGAGCTGCGCCGGCGCTTAGGGTCGCCCCCGCCCGGCGGGGCCGGGGAGACCGAGGCAGGGCCGTGTGCTGGCCAAGCGTCGGGCAGCCTGTGAAGCCTGGACGCCGCGACGCGGTTCAGGCATCTTTAAAAGCTGTGATCTGCGGAGGGTTACCAAAAGGTGGGGGTGAAAACCCACTGCATGGTGTTTTGTTGTTGTTTAAATAGTCTCAGGCCAGGCTTCGATAACCAGCACTCCTTTTCAGGGACTCGGGATCCCTCAGGCTTGGTAATGTTTGGATGCAGCACGTTGACACATGCCAAGATCCCATCTGCACTGTTTGCCAATTCAGCGTTGTGGGACAACAACTTGTGGCTCAGCATCACAACAGCAAAGCTTCTTCCCTACGAGATTTCAGCTTTCTCTCTCCAGTACCTCGGAGACATGTCTCCCGTCTCCCCGCTTTCTCATCTGGGCAATCTTGGGTATCTGGCACAGCTGTCCTTTGATTGTTTCTCCTCATGTAGTGACTCAAAAAGTCCCATAGAAAATGATTTTATCCTTTCCCTGCCATTTAATCTTTACCTCTACAACTACCCCCCGCAACCCTGTTTCTGTTTGGAGCTGTTTCAGTTAAGTTGCTGAAGTGTTTTAGTTACACTTTAAAAGATTCAAAAATTGGAACTTAAATCCATTCATGTTCAGGAATCTTCTGGAGGGGGATGCTCTAGCGTTTATGTTCTGTACCCATTTTTATTGCTGCCAACCTTTTCTGAAACAGGCTTTTTCTTTGATTGTCACTGTCCTTAGTAAATTTTAATTCTATACCTTCCACTGGACGTTAATGTAGCATGCTTAGTTATAAGCAAAGATACTATTTAGACCTTCCTTTTACAGAAAAGATAAAAATAGCCCATCATACTTTTTTTTTTCATTGCTTATTTTTACCATGTAGAAAAAATAGTGTGTTTAATGTTGCTGAGTCTTTCCTGGCTACTTATAGTCCTCTAATTTTGTCAGATTACTTTTAAAGTAAAAATACTTTCTGCTATGTATGGCAAATTAGAGCTGACTGGATGCAGAATTTCCATGCAACTTTTTATGTCGCAATTCAGCTATGGAAGGCCAAAAATTCCAACATTTTTTATAAGCATTTGGGTGCATCCCAAACAAAATAGATTCTTCATCACTTTGTCTGGTGAGCTGAAGCTGGCATGGCTGGTATCTTGCAAACAGTGGGGAAAACAGTCAGAGCTAAGGTGAAGCTGGGAATTTAAGCATGCCTGATTGCCTGGAGGACGAATGATCTGGCCATCTGAAAAGCCAGCCATGGCAGAATAGATAGGCTGAGAAGACTGGTGTCACTTGCCCATATCTTCTGTTTCTATCAGAAGTTTTGGAGAAATCAACCCTGTACTTTAGACTATTAAATAGTGTCAAGCGAGCATTTCTGGTGGAACACTTTTTGTCTTCTCTTATGACCTCTGTTTTGAAATCTACATATGGAAAACAACACTTTTGATCACAGTTAAGAATGTATTAGCAAAAAACTTGCTAATGTGGTGAAGGATACAATCAGGAATGAAACATTTTTAAAGTCCTTTATCAGTGAGTCAAAAAACCTCTGGAAACTTTGAAAGTGCAAAGTGAGGGAACTCTGTTTTAGCCTGCTGGTGCACTTCTCTTTTCTGTTGTATTTCTTTTTCATGTCTGTAAAAGATCTGCTTAGTAATTACAATTATGGTAAAGAGAAATAATGGAAAGCTTATACATACAGCTAAATTAAAATCATTTGGAAACAGTGAGTTGTACTCCTGAGTAATTTAAATGGTTACTTGATCTTCTCATTTTAATTCTTTCATCTTTTGTTGCTTCTGTTCCTAGCTAACTTTTCAACATTTACTATTAATTTTTTTTTTATAAAGTCACCTCAAACGTGAGGAATCTGAGTTTTGTGTGTGCTGTCCTGCACACAATCAAAATAGAATGAATGAAAGAGAAGCTGTATATAAGTAGAGTTTTGACAAAAGAAGATAGATCCCAGCAGTATGTGTCAACAAACCAGTTTCTGGGTCTGTCTTAAGTTTAGCCTGAAATCTGATTTCTAATACTGTTTTTTTTTTTTCAGTGATAGGTATCTTCCTCTTCAGTTATTCATTTGTCTTCAAGAAATTATCCAGTTTCTGCCACTAGAATATTACAGTCAATATGAGAAGCTAGATGAACAGTATATTTAATTACATTAAATCAGAACGTGATTTTTAATGTTCCAGTATGTACAGTATGTTCTCATGTTACTTGAAGTAATCTTGAAATGTGCTACAATTCAAACATATCATAGTAGAAAATAATACTTCTGCAGAGGAAAAAATGAAGAAAAACCGAATTCTGTACTTGATATTGGTTTGCTGTATGACTTCCAATAAATCATGTTCAAAGCTTTCACTAGTAAATGAAAATTCATAAATAAATACCATGACCACCTTATCATTTCTTGAGCTTGTGTATTGAAAGGTGGAGTTGCTAAAATGCCTCATCCGTGGAGGTGTTGAAGGCCAAGTTGGATGGCGCTCTGAGCAACCTGGTCTGGTGGAAGGTGTCCCTGCCCGTGGCAGGGGGTTTGGAACTAAATGATCTTTGAGGTCCTTCCAACCCAAACGATTCTATGATTCTGTGATTCTATGATAAAAGAGCCCACAGGTTTCTGGTGCCCATGCTGCTAACAAGTTTAGGAATTCGTGAAAGCTCCAAATACAGCTGAAATGCTGATCCAACTGAAAATAATGAAAACTTTCCATTCAGTTCAGCAAGACCAAAACTTCAAGCTGTGCATCCAAAATATATATAACATAAGACATTGAATCAAACCTTTCAGAAATAGAAGCCTTAAATTCATATTTCGTCACAGGAGATCCTGAAGACTATTCTCATAAAAAGTTGAGAAACTAAATATGGATTTAGGAAACTAGCCTCAAGCTTATATTTTTTTCAAATTTTTGGAGCCAATTGAAAATGCAGGGCAAGATTTTCAAATGTGTTTTGAAAAACACGTGTTGCAATGAGTCAAGTACGTAAGCAATATTGAAAATACCATCTGACCAACTTTATTGTATTCCAATATCTTGTTAAACAACAGCAGGAGAATTGTCTTATAGGAATACAGGCTCTCTCCATTATAGCTGCTGTCTCTTTGTAATGTTTCTGAAATTGAGCATGAGGCATTTCATAGGCTGCTGATAAAATGTTAAATGTGAAGTATAAACTCAGATTATAAATAATGCAGCTCTCAAAAAGGGTCAGCATTCATTTCAGTTCAGAGCTACTGTAAAAGAGAAAAATAATCAAAACTATTTCTATATGATTACACAGCTAAACACAGCCCATTTCTGCTCCTTTAACTCTTGCTTGATGGTAGCACATGATTTTGTAGTAGATTTTTATGGACACAAGCCAAATCCATTCAGTTATGGGGGAGAGATCATTTGCAGTACATCTGAAATTATATGTTAAAAGTTAGAGCTGATAGGCTAATACAGGTTAAAAATTCAGATTTATTAAAATGACTAAGATGGTGACTGTGTAAGTATTTAATAACTTTTAGTGATTTCCAAGAAAGCATTTTGACTAATTGCATCTTTATAAACATCTTTATAGACATAGTTCATGTGCAATGAATCAATCTCACTTCAAAGTGCTGTGCTTTAAGGATTTTCCATGTCTAAAGGACAGTCAGATCTGTGAGTTTTCGTTATCACTGTTGGCAAGCCTGAAATGCAAAGGCCAGAATTAGAGAGTCTTTTGAAATAAGTACATAAGAAGTACTAAAATAGGTAATTCTTCATTATTTGTATTATATTACTGTTCTGTGTAATTTAAGCACACTTATATTGTAGCTTATGTGGAAGTAAAAAAAAAAAAAAAGAACATAGATTTAATGTGTATTTAATGGTTACATTATGGTAATTTAAGAAACAAGATTTTCAGTGAAAGGATAATCCCTTTTATTAGACCGAATTGTATAGGGTATGACTGATATGTTATATGATAGCAATGAAACACTTTCACAGACTGTTGCTGGTATTTCAGTATCTAGCTGTCTCACAGTGCAGAGTCATGACTGGCTCCCTGGCCAGTAGAAGGCAGCTTCAGATGACTCATTAATGAAGTAGTGGGTGAAGAAAAACTCATTCTGGGTATGAGACAATTTTTTCTTATCTATGGGATGAGAAAAAGAAGTGGGAGATGATCCAGGAAAAAGCAAGAGACCGCATGTGAGCAGAGGTGTGAAGAAGGTCTCCACAATTATGATTCTGGAGACATCTGTGCTTGTGGCAATTCCGTGGTTCAGCAACTCTAAAAAAGTCTGAAAATCTCCAAGTTTTCCTCTAAAGAAGGTGGTATATGATGTATGGAGTCTCTTAGAAGGGAATGGTTCTTGTGCCTCCTGGCTACTTCAAAACTTAAGGAGGTTTTGAGCATTAAGAAGACAGATGGTAATAGCATATGAAGAGTTATTGTAGTTGTTGTAAATTTTGGAACATGACCCAAAGCTGTTTGAAGTCAATGTTAGTCTTTCTATTGATTTCAAAGGTTTCCTATCCATTGAATCATTAGAGATACTGCAAATTAGACTTTTGTTTGCCAGTATTAAATCTGCTTCTTCATTTAAAATAAGACATTTTTCTTTTCTAAATTTAATACGGTCCTTAAGTAAGCTTGCTCTGTGGCTGCGTTCTTAACTAATTTGCTTAGCAATAGGATTTTATTTTGTAATGAGGCAGCTACCCAAAATCTTGCTGTAGAAATGAACAATAATGGACAATTGTTACCTCTTTGCATAATAGCTGTTCTGTATTTTAAATTAAATGCTTCCTAGCTCTAAGAACGTTGGAATATTGCTCTTTATTTTAACACCTCACCTGTCTCACTAGTTATAGCGGTTTGTGCTTTCTTCACTGGTGCTTAAAGGCTTATGCTGGTTAAGAAGGCTACTGCAAAAATAATCTAATTTATATACTTTCCCACTGAGTTGGTGTGTTAGTATGACACATATCCTAGCCTGGGACTGGAATGATGAAAGAAAACCCCAACAATTTAGAAGCATTGGATCTTTTCTTTCATTGCAAACACAGGAATAAAAACAGGAATATCTGTATAACAGAATAAAACAGAAAAATGCGATGTTCATACATACAAGGTAATGAAAACAAAGATGGTATTACTGAGGTGTTTCTTTTTTTTAAGTGCCTGTGCTTAATATCACAGCATTTTTTGTATGTACATTTATTGTGTGTGAACTTTGGTAAGTGTCCTTCAGTTGTAGACAACAGCAGACAGGAACCTAGGCATATATTTTCAAGGAATTCATTCAAAGAGCTTATCAAAGGGTGCATTTGTGTGAGGGCAGATAAATAGAATTATTCTACAAGAGCTATATAAGTATTACCTGTAAAATAGTAAAGTGTTTCTTGCTGTTATTTTCATTAACTGACACAATTGCTTTCCTATGATATAAACTTTTCTTTTTTTTTAAGTAGAATTCTTTATGAACCAGTTTATTTGGAAAATCCAAGTTCTTCAGTTTTAGGAACGAATGTCTAACTATGGTTTTTATCACAGGCATCATTGCCCTCACTGTGGAAATCTGTGAAGTAGAATCCTTTTCTGTTTAACAACATAATAGAGAACAAACAAGCCAGTCTCCACCCCACTAAGTTTACAGTCAAAGTAAACTGAGACCATATGAACTTGAGTTAATTTATAATGTAGTGGGATACTTATTTTGAAATGAAAAAATACATCAAGAAGTAAGAGGAGACTTGGGAGGAGATGTTGCTGGGAAGCCTATTCCTATTAAGTTACTTAGCTTTCACTGATGTGATGATGGTGCTGATTTTCTAGATGTTATTGCATTCTCCAGCCTAGATAAAACTTGAATACATAAAATGAATTGTAATTTAAGAAAATCCATACTTTTGGTGCTTTTGTATATATCAAATACCCCATAAGCACAAAAAAGAATTTGTTCCTTTTCTTCAAAAATCTTTAGTTCTTAGGGCTCAATTCTGATTCTTCTAACTTCACGGATTGTACTGGGATTATTCAATATATATATCCCTAATTTTTCCTGCATTTTTAATGTTTAATTCTTACTTTGGCTTTGCATCTATGTATTTCCAAAAATTGTGGGTTTTTTTTTTTTTTTTGGCTTTAAGTAAGATAAAAAGGAAAAGGAAAATCAAAATTTCTTCAAAGGAGGAAAAAGATGTAGCCTAAACAGAATGACTTTATCATTAGTCATGTTTACCTCCTGTGCTGAGGTATCCTGAATGCTTTCTAAGATATCCTTAATTCAGGTTTTAACTCAAAGGACCTTAAGTGGTTACGGATAGCCTGAAGCTAAAGTTTTGGGCATCCGGTGTTCTTAACCTCTTTATCTTCAGAGTTCTGTGAAAAACTGAACAGGAGTAGTTCTATGATGAATGACTGACCTTCTTTTTTTAAAATTTTTATGATTTCAAAGGTGTTTGTGTTTACTTTTCAAACTATTTTCGTCTGTTTATTTTCTTAGGCTAGGGGATTACTGAAAAACAGAAACAGCATTTTCTAAAATATGGTAAGCACAAACTTTTTTTTTTTTTTTTTTGACACATTTGGAAACAGCCAAAATATTCAAAATGAGGCCTTTTGTTTTTTTGACCCTAACTGAAATGAAAAAGTGTCCCTCAACAACTAAATAAAGGAGAAATATAAGAAAGACTTCTAACCTCTGTGATAACATCTGATATAACAATTTAGTGATGATTTTGCACTTGTCTTTACTTCTAGTCTTTGCTTAACTTAGGCATGCTTGTGATTTCATCCATTACTGGCCACATTTTTTTAAGTGGACCTGTGTGGTCCTCAGTGTCTAATATGGACTCAGTGGGACTTAAATCCACCTGGAATTTTGTGGAAATAAGGATTCTTCAGCTGTGTTATGACCTTATGTACCAGACTACTGAGGCAGAGGTACTGCATGAACTCAATTTCCATAACAGTGCCAGAATGGGTGTTCAGGACCTTCCAGAATTATCAGAATGTGATGGTATGTTCTGACAGCCTTGGCAATAGAGTTGTTGCTGTGGTCTCCAAAATACAGCACATCTAAGAAGCAGCATGGTAATCTGAAGAAAGACTCTCAAATAATATCATATACTGAGGATGTTGATTCCTTCTTGTAGTACAAAAGCATTTTGGCAAATTGAAGAAAATGATTTGAAATAATAAGATGCAGTCAACAGAGACAAGTGAAAGATACTGCACTTAAGCAAAAATAGTCAGCTGCATAAATACATATGGGTAAACAGCCAGCTAAGTGGCAGCTCTTTAGAGAAAAAAGGAGTGAATCACAAGCTGATTGTGAGTCAGCCATGTCATTCTGTTCTGAAAAAGAACAAATGACATAAACAACCTGTAAGAGATGTAAGTAACCTTTCTGTTCAAGACCTCTGATAAGCGGAAGTCACGTGTTCAATTTCTGTCATAAAACTTCAAGAAAAACATAGGTCAGTTGGAGAAAGTCTAAAGGACCCTAGCAAGAATGACAAAAGGCTTAGAAAACATGACCTCCAAAGATGGATGGAAAAACCTGGGGTTATTTAGTTTAAAGTCAAGGGTATGTTTTCCTCATACAGAGGAAAGTGGAGTTATGTAGTATACCAAAAATAGAAAAAAGGAAGAAATAATTGTTACTGTGTGTCCATGGTACACAGGAGAGGAAGCAGTAAGCTTAAATTCGAAAATGAATGATTCATATTAAACAGTCAGGTAGACTTTCTGACAAAAAAAAAAAAAAAAAATGAGAAAAATTTCCCATAATCTGCATTAATAAATGGATTTTTTGTACCAGG
>VXAL01017822.1:108841-134449 GCA_013399475.1 Chauna torquata | reverse complement strand
GGTGCTGCAGCTTTATTCAGGTAGCCTGAAAGCCATATCTTCAGTGAAATGTTTAATTTCACTAAATTAATATTGACAAACTTATAAACCTATTGCATTTTAAGAATTTCGGCCATAACCCATACAACAAACCATTGTATTTGGAAACCTTTCTTAGACTAGTGATTTCTTCTCAACAAGGATGGCATGCACTTTATCAAAACACATGTTGATTTCAAGATTCAACTGAAAGCAGAAATAGTCAATCTGACCACGCAGACGTGAAAAAACTATCAGTCCTGCATGTCCCCCTCACATACAACATCTGCAGGTAGTGCTTGCAACTGTAGTAACACACTGAATGTTAACTTTTGGCTGGAACAGGAATTTTCAAGGGACCCTATCAAATAGACCTGAATCTCTGGTAACATTATGTCACCAGGTAGGACTGATCACATTTTATCAACTAATTATTTCTTCCTATCTGATGTTCAAATGAAACCAAATTTACTGTTCACTCTAACGTATGCTTGTGAATGTTCATGTGGTAATAAATATTGGCACTGCTTTAGGTAGGCTGTACTGTATGGGATGCCTTGTAGTTTTTTGTAACATCCTATAGGTCACTATGGATCTCTACATATTTTATGCTTATATTTATACTGAAAATGCACTAGATATTTTCCCATTAAATATCATAGACCAAATGGGGATATGCAACATAACAACACTGTGATATTTAGCTTTACATAGTACACGTTCATCTCTTTTTACTAACCTTGGAAGCTGCACACAAATGCAGATATGACACAACTTACATGTTTCCGTGAGAGATCTTCATTTCCACAGCCCCATCTTTGATCCTGCAATGCAGTCAAAATGTAGGCTGTGTAACATCTCATTATAGTCATCATTTCCCTAGCAACAGAATGATATCCTCAATACATTATACATTATATTTTGGAGAACAGTGCATGCTCTAAGGAAAAAATATGGATGACTTAACAGGTATTTTTCATCTATAATTCTTCTCATCCAGGGAAAGAATTAAGTACTATCTCCAAACACAAATACGACATCCTCATTTTTTTGGAAGTGCAAATACCAATGTTAATATAATCATAAAGATTCTGTAGAAACTCGTACCACTGTGGCATTGTTATGGAGACACCCCCCGCCCCCGCCCCCAACAATTAAATAATTAAATTAAATAATTAAAAAAATACAAGTACCCCGGAAAGTAACCGATAAATAGCACACGGACACCTCCTGGTGGCACTGGATAGTATTTTACAGAGAACGATTAGAAATTAAACAGACCTATAGAAAGAGAGGTCTGAACAGCCATGGTGGATCTGGGAAGATTAAGGTGTCAAAAAAAAAAAAAAAAAAAAAGGCTTGACTTTTGTCCTTAATCTATTAAAAAAAAAAAAAAATCGTCAAAGCAAATTCAGAAGAACAAGAAGGGATATTCCAAAGCATGACAGGGTGCTTCTGATGGACCTCTCTTTCCTGGTGCTAATCTCATGAGCAGGGCCAAGCAGCTAGACATTAAAGAGGCCAGTAATGAAGGGATTTGGTGGCTATTAACCATAAGTAGCCCAAGATGTCTCAAGGAGAAAAGGAACACAAGAGAGTTTTTATTGGAGAAAAATAGAAAAGATCGTATGGAAAGGTGGATGAGAAGCCACTTCATTTTAGTAATCCCTTAAACAAGCCTGCCATTTCCTCACAAAGAGGCTTAGTGTTGGAGGATACGGAAGGACACAATGTGCTAGTAAATTATATCACCAACTCCAGGCATGACACCAGAAAAGACTGGTGATACATGCCTGCATGTTACTATGCTATGCAAGTGCAGAAGTCTCAGAAAGCTTAAAAGCTTATTTTCTCAAGATTAACAATATAATGCAGCAATTAGAGTCCTACCACCTTTTCCAC
Source organism: Chauna torquata (assembly GCA_013399475.1). Taxonomy (NCBI): domain Eukaryota; kingdom Metazoa; phylum Chordata; class Aves; order Anseriformes; family Anhimidae; genus Chauna; species Chauna torquata. Next base: position 132,529 of record VXAL01017822.1, on the reverse strand, counting down.
CTCACCTGCCAAATTGTGTCCTGCTGCTGACACAGTCTCACACCCAGATTTTAGTTTCTTCTTTCTTCAAAGGGGGAAATACAACTTTCCAAAATGCTTTCACAAAGGACTTGAGGTGTCCCGAGATGGGCTGTCAAACTCAAATGCCTGAAATAGAGCAGACTGTTAAAAAATTTCAGAGAGAAGCTTCTTCACTTTGCCAACACTGGTGCGCATTTATACACATACAGCTAAGGAGAAGAAAGCTTTCTACCGTCACCAGTCCAAAGTAGTTCTCTAGGGGATCACTTAAACCATGATATTCTCTAACTGCTTCTAGCTTTGTTTCAGAGTTAATTTCAAGAAGGTTTGGCAGGTGTTAGAAGCTCTGGAAAAGTCCAAAATCTAAAATACTTGCCTTTCTAAAGGCAATACTTGCCAAACTACAATTTGCCAGTGACAGGATTGTCCATCCATCTCAACCACATAATGTTTGCTTATCATAACATGTAATCACTATTGCCACAACTCTAGTGAGTAATCCTAGTTGCCACCTTTTCTCCTGATGTCTGAAAGATGACCTAGTGCTGCAGTGGGCCCCATGTTAGCTAACATTATCGTCAGAAATTCCGTTTCGTATCAACAAAATTTTCCATTATGCTGTCTATAACATGTTGCCTCTTCAAAATCAAGTTTTTAGGCCAATAATTTTTAGGATTATGAAACAGTTGTGCATGAGACAAACCACACAGAGAAATTACATTCCCTTCAACGTAGCCTATGTATTCTTTATCAAATTCAGGATGTCCAGAACATTGTAATATTTTGATTTATGCCCGTGTTTGTATGTTCTTATACAATAGTACTCCCAAACATAGCAAAATGTTATGCTTCTACCACTCGAAGAATAGAAATTGCTGTTTAACTGTTCTGAACACAGTTCTGCCACATGCACAGTCTTCTACACTGGAGTTACTGGCATACCTTAATATATGTAGCCAGCTGTTACCTTATCAATTCTGGATACCTGTCCTTTTGTTTGGGAACACATTGTTCCCTAAAACTTTCTTCTTTTTTGAAAGTTGAAAGTGATAAATCTCCCAGATGAAAGCTATGTACATTCCTGATGTATGTATAAGAATACTCAAGGACTGGAAAAATAGAGAGACATTCCTTTCTTCAGGGTGTTTTGTACTAGTTATTGGCCTAGGAAAGTCAAAGCAAAGCAAGTTCCCATTTTTAATACTACAGAAGAATCCAGACCCTTTACTAAATAGCATTCTTCTACTAAATTTTGGGCATAAAATATCTGATGTAATTGTCAGTTGCTTGTATTAGCTGTAACTGTATTTCTCTAGAGACATTGTCATTTCAAAAGATGAAGTGCCTTATTCATTCTACAATAGTGGTCTTACCATCATTTACACTGATGCAAAGCTTGGACACAGATGTATCCCAACATAACATTTCTATCAGTGCTTGACCGGCAGGAGACCTGCTGTCATGTCAGCTACCCCTGAGGCCAGTCAGCGTCTTCCCAAGAGCTCACAAGCTCTTGTTTGTCCCTCCCTGCTGTCTTCCATGAAATATTCAGGCTCTGTTCTCTGAAGCATTATTCTGTTTCTCTAAAATACTTCAGTGATTGTTATTCATGTGTTGTAAAGTGACGTGAAGAAAACATGTAAAACTTACGACTTCTAACTCCCATATTAAAACTGATCGTTGTTCTTTCTCCATTTCTTTTACTTCTTTAGGGCAATTGAGACTATACAGTAGATATTCCAGTTTGCTAAAACATTTTCACAGGAATGCTGAATGTGAGTGAATGAGAAGAACTGAGCAGTTAAATTCAAGCTAGAAAAGAAGCAAGTAACTACTTTGAGGTTTACACCACATTACAAATACAAAAACCATAGGTAGCCTGTGCTCAGTATATTCTGCAAAAATAACACATTTTTTTAAAAAGGGGGGATCTGATTTGTACAGATTATAAAGCAATCTCATAAAAACTCCCATCACTGAAGCCAATAGACTTACACTAGTATCTAGACTTGCCACTAGCTCATGTGGATAAACACTGACTACCAGGAGCAGATTCAGCTGATCCATCTTTGGTGAGGCTTTCAATCACAAGGAAAATTAATGGAGTACTTTTTGCCCGAACTTTCACTAAATAAATTGCCCCAATTTAAAACCACCGATTCCTACCTCCCATATAACCAGCATAGGTGCACACTCAGCAGAGATACAGAGGTTTCTCCAGGGGAGGATTAAGAAACAAAATCTAGGTTGAGTTCTCTGAACTGTCCTTCGCAAAAAGAGTTTAAGAAGACTACCTGGCTTAGTTACCCAACCAGTTCCCTTCAGTTTCTGGCATGAATATCTCCTTACAGTGGAGAAACAGGACTCACAAACTTGTCTTTTCATCTTCATTTTTTATTCATTTTGTGCTTTTGCATGAACTGAGATAGCAAGGGCTCGTATCAAAAGTGGATCAGCTATTTCAAAAATATGCACCAGTTTCACTATAGTCACATGGTGACTATACCACTTAAACTTGTAAAATATTTAAAGTGGGGCTACTGCATTTTCTCCCTGGGTGAATGAGGCTTTGCAAAGTTAGACACAAGATGATTTACAATGCAGTTGCAGTTGATAAGCTCACATAAACTACTGCTCAACACCTAATAATCCACTGAGCTGAAAAAAAACTTGGAAGATGTAATCAGAGCAGTATCCCAAAAAGACACTAATTTGAGCAGTCATGCAGGGTGCTAAAGAAAGCATGTTAATTTCCTTGGTAAGAGGCATCTGGAGTCTGCTCACTTTAGCATACACGTTGCACACAAAAGTGCATGACTGAGCTGCCAGTTAAGTGCTTTCAGCGGTAACAAACTACAAGTCTCTGCTTTTAAACCTTCAGTGATATTGGACATGAACTTGAAAATTGTTCTTATATGAAAACTTGAAAATTGTTCTCATGCATGAAAAAACTGTTGGTTGGGTTGTGCCACTGATTTGATTTTAAAGGGTCATGATGAGAATATTGTATTTCGTATAGTATTTCTCTGCACTTCCATGGTAGAAGGAGAGGGACAAGTGTGTCATCTTGAAACATATTTCCATTTACCACCATGTTCTTTTCTATTTTAAGACATGAATAGTGACGCAAAGTGAATATAACACAAGAAATATCATAACTAATTAGATCAGTGGTGATGTCTGGAACTGAGCATGGTATTTAGCATGAGGGTTCAATATAATTACATATAAACTATTACTTTTTTACCAACACACATTCTGTACATATTAGTAAACTGATCTTTTTTTCTCTGCTTATGTACCATATATTGCCATTTCTTTCTGCTATTCCCAGGATCTTCAGACAGATGCCTTTGTCTGTTCTTGCTGTGGTTTACAGAACCCTGTAACAAACATAAGACATCAAAATGGTTTGCTGTGCTGTAAATTGACTTGTATTGTCAATAACTTCTTTTGTCATTGCTTCTCTTTTTGTCATTGTGTCACCTATATATCTGTCCCTGCTATGTTCCCCCCAAAACTACTAAATATTTTTGCTCAATATGACGGATTTTCTATTTGATCTCCTATTCTTTTCACTTTTACCAAATCATGCATTAGTGCACCACCAGATCCACTGCCAATATTGTGATTGTTTTATTTTTAACATATTATGTTCAATAATCACCATGTGAGTTTGCACCTGTTATGGTGGATAACTTGGCCACAACAATTTCTGTGTTCAGAGAAAACTGAAAGGGGACTCCTAACAAGAATGATATTTCTACAAGCTAGGATTCAGTCTTTACTTTTGTCTTTCTTCAAACAGATAAACTATTTAATTCAAAGGTGCATGTTTGCTCACATGTGTATTATGGAGATGTAATGCCATGCTAGCACGTATATTCTGCATTCTTAGTTTCAAGGCTCCTTCAAAACCCTGCTTACATAGTATACTTTGTCTGGTAGTTTGTGATGCTCCTGTTGATACTCCCAGAGCAATCTGGCAGGTTGCAATAAAGTGTTTTCCTTTTTTTTTTTTAAATCCGTGCATATCTCTTTGGACATTTTTCATCTTTACCTGAAAACAGCAGATCTTTTGCCAACATCTTCTTAGATGAAGAATTACAAAAGCAACTCTATAATTTCTCTATAAACCCTTTAATTTTTCCTTGAATCCCAGAAGTCCATGAACTATTGAAAGACCTCTAGTTTCTATTCTCCCTTCTTTTATTACAATTCAAATTGCATTGGAATCTATATTCCAGTTTCATTTTAACAGATATACTTCCCTTCGTTTAAAAGATTTCTGCTGGGCTCAAATATCTTCTGCTCACTTGAGTCTCTAAATGAGAGGAGATGAATTTGTAGTTTCCCTTCTTGAATATATTGTAGGGAAATTTCAGCCTTTTTACTTTGTTTTGCCACTTTCTGAAGACTTTGAATACATTGACTTTGAGTCTAAGATATCCACTTTTAATACTTTAAAGATTAGCCCATTTTGGCCCCTTTTAGTTAAAAAAAAAGCTTTTTTGAACATTCTCTTCGCACAAGAAACACGCATGTTCAGAGAAGTGTGCACGCTGTAGCTAACAGCTTCAAGGTGAAAATTCAGGTTTTGTTACTCTGCTGTTTTGTTTACAGCACAGACAACACTTAGGAAAGGTTTCAGAAGGATCTTGATGAATTTTTTTCATAATGTGGAGGCTTGCCAACTAAGAACATCAATCTATTTTACTAATCAGCAAGGAGTAATAGGTTTTGCCCACTTATGCTCTGAATGAGTTCAGACCAGTGAAACTCTCCTTCTTATTAGTTGTTTCTTGAACCTTGTGGTCCATCAATAAAATATCTATATCTATATCTATATCTATATCTATATCTATATCTATATCTATATCTATATCTATATCTATAAATCTAATCTATAACCTATATAATTATAGATATTAGACGCAGTAAAGATTATTAGATATAGCTAAATATACACTAGCTACATTTATATACATCAGTCACATATATCTAAATGTATATAGAGGGAGAGATATTATAGACATACTTTACATATTGCATATCTCTATCATCTGTAATGAGTAGAACAGCACAATTTCTCCAACCAGAAAAATCACTTGATGCACCAGCTACAATCACATGGCAATTCAGTCATTATTTTTTCAATTTCAGCAACAGGAAAAGCAGAACACATTTTTCATGAGCTTTACAATACTTAACTAGTCCAGGCAGGCTCAGATTACTTTTGTCTTTGTTCAAACAGATAAACTATTTAATTCAAAGGTGCATGTTTGCTCACATGTGTATTATGGAGATGTAATGCCATGTTAGCATGTGTATTGCAGTAAAGATAGTACACCTATTTCAGATACACTTCACGAAAGTAAGCAATTTTGTCTGAAAAGCTTTCATGCTGTAGTCTGACAGCTTAGACTTTGAAATCTGTGACTTCTACGAACCAGTCTGTCAGGCTGCACCACTAGGAAGTACAAACGCGCTATACATGAAGTGAAGGTGTAGTATATACCCTTGAAGTTTCACACATAAAAAAGTCAACCCTTTCTTTCAGTCATTATCTTTTAGCCATAAGCTGACATTATCACTCATCCTTATCAGAAAGCTAAAATAAATGTTGGGAGGAATGGAGGGAAGAATTCTCCCCAGAGATTGTTCTTGACTAGGCTCATTTAGAGGCTCTGAGTATGAGCCTACTGAGACAAGAACTGCCTCCTAAACCGTCATTCTTCCAGAAACTTAGGTCCCTTCTCTCCTAGACAACTATTCATAATAAAATCATTTTTGCCAGCTGACCTTTTAAAGCCAAAACTCAAAACCTTAAATAAGGCATCTGAATAAAGCTGAAGGTCTATATAGTGTGTCCCTTTGTGGTTGAAGGTGAGATCTCTTCCCCTTTCCTGCTGAAAGCCACAGAAGCCTTGTGGCATTTTACCTTTTGAAGAAGGTATGTCAAGCATACTTGAACCGTATGATCATGACAGTACACCACGTGTTAGTCTAACATTCAGTAATACTGGTCTTCCTAGCAAACCATTTTATCAAAGGTTGTAGCAATAATGCCTGTTTCCCCATTCCTTTTCCCAACAGTATGAAGATAAAGCTTTGACCCCCAAGACATCAAAGCTTCAGAATAAATCCCATACTTTGCCTGAGGCTTTGCATCTCCATCACCTACCTTCTAGACAAGAAAGCATTCTGGTGCAGAGATTCCCAAGCCCTCCTTTTAAAGGTTTTCCCCACTACATAAAAAGAAATGAAAGGCCTTACCTTCTCCCAGGTGAGTGCCCTAACCACTAGGCTGCCTGACAATGGGTCCAAACTACACCAGTTGTTTTCTTTAAGGAAAAAAGAGTAAAAAGAGTAGTATTTATAAGCTCATCTTCAAAGGAAAGTACTCAAAGTGATTTACATGCTTAACAAGACCAGCTAAGCCAAAGAAGAGAAAGGCATCCCCAAGCCCAAAGGGAGAGATTTACATCCCTGACAAGCAGGTCTGAAGCACCCCCTTGCACTATTCTTACAAGCTCATGTAGCTCTGTCGTCACCACAAGACTTCTGTAGACCCCGCTTCTATAACTCTTAGCTAGTCTAGGCATCATCAGAGGACAGAGAATTGCAATAGTTGTATCCTCCTTGTGAACACACTCAAACATTTATTAACTCTTCAGCTCTCAAAGGAGAGATCACAAACCACTACTGATTTGAAATACAGATATAAACATTTTCCTTCCAACAACCACAATAATAAAAACTCAATAAGGATAACTATTCAACCAGTCTCAGTGGCATCTAGGAGCAGATTTCATGCTGGGATTAATATTCCAGGCTGATTTTGGGAGGGGTTAGTGAAGAACAGCTGCTTTTGAAGCTGTCAGTTAACCACTGCTTCCCCATCCTAGGGTCTTTGTCTTTTTAACATGATCATCCTTTTTCATTTATGACGTTCCGAGTTCATAATAAGCCCAAAAACACATTATATCAAGAGAAACACACAACTGGATGAATATAGTGTTGGAAGAAAAAAAAAAAGGACAGGAAAAAAATCTGCAAAATCATTAGAGTTAGTCCTTTCCTGACCCAGGGAGTTACTTTTACAGTATTCTGAACAAATATATTGCGAAGACTTTTTTCTAAATGAAGACCTATTCTTCCCTAACAATATATAGAAATATATACTTCAAAGAAATAGAAACAAAAAAACAAACAAACAACAACAAGAACAAAAACAGAGCTTATAAAGCTGAACGCATTTAACAGAAGCGTATATCTGGTATGCATAGAAATAGGAATATACAACAGAGCAGTATACCATAAAGCTATATAGAGAAACTGATGAAGTCAGACTCTGAAATTGAGTGGTCATATAAAAAGAGAATTCCAAGTGGGAGTTCTCCCTTAACTCCACCTCCCTACAGTACATTGTCCCTGAGTAGATGCAGGACTGCTGGGGCAAATTCAGTTTTCAGTTCCTATGACTCCTATTCCTATTCAATCCAGAGGAACAGGGCTCAAGTGAATACTACACTTACTTATAAGCTTTGAGAGCAGAGATCAACATAATTTCTGCATCAAGCCCATGCTGTAAACCAGCTTCATATTTTAGCAGGGTTTAAATCTGTGTATAGATGTATTTATTACTAGGAAGTATTTGCTGCATAATTGTTACTTCAGGTCCACTGGGGGCTTCAAACATTGGACTGGTGTTCCTTTCATGCAAAATGTCTTTATCCTAAAAAATTATTACTAGCAGAATCCTGCAAAGATGTGTCAGAGCTCAGTTCTTTCCATGAGCATATGAATACAGTATCATTATTGCTTACAGTGTGACTGCCATATGGCAGCATCTGAGAATAGCATAATGGTCTTAGAGTTCAGAAGACCAAGCAATAAACTGGAAACAAAATCAAGCCAACAAAAAAACTTCAGTCAAAACCTTGATTATTTTATTCCTTTCATATTTATTTGCCATTAAGCTTTGAGACACTATCTGAGGAGTCATGTGGAGGGAATACAATTATTATTATTGTATTATTATACCTCAGTATATTAAGTGATAATTATTATTATTGTTACAATTAATAATCATTAATAATAATAATCTAATATACTGAGATATAATAATACAATACTGAGTTCCTTTTTTTCATCATAGCTTGAGTCTGCTAGACTTCCTCACAAAATAGTCACCTAAATAGAAACATTGTGTCACCTCCATCAGAGAAAAAATAAAATCACTGTATGCATGTGTTTAATTCATGGCATGCAATTAATTTAATATAATGGCATGTATCAGCAGCAGACATCTTCTACATGCCTCCAAGTTTTATCCTTAGGACATATTCCCCTGGTGACTGACAAACCCATGAAACTGGGTGATGCCACCTCTCTACTTCACCCTTACCTTTCCTTTACTGGGAGAGGAAAAGGGGAAGGTCTCATACACTAAATTCTCTTTACCTGAGACATGGTGTTTTTTGGAACTTCTTACCTATATGTGCTGAGGTCAACTGCTGTCTTCAGTACACCTGATTTTATTATCATCCAGAACAGAGGCTTTTTAGGCCAGCAGATGCAATTTCCTTCTAATGGAAGATGTCTGCACAGAGTGAGTGGGAACACTGAGCTGCTACACATAACATTTTTACCTCTGTGTGGGGCTGAGGGGCACAAGGGCACAAGTCTGGCTCCTCCACCTTAGGTGCTCAGTGCTGTATTCTAGGAGGGTTCATCCCATGCTTGCTAGACCCCAAAGGTCAGATCCTTTCTTAGATATGACATCTGGTACATTCTGGGGCATTTTTTCTTCACTCAGAGTATGTAAAGTGGAAGGTAACTTTGCCAACACCTCCCAATTAAACACAGTTATAATAATTAGTGTGAGATCTCTTGGATGAATTCTTCATGGTTTGAATGCTTTCAGAGAGACAACAGAGGATGCTTGGAAATTAAAATGTTTACAAGGCCAGAGAACACAGTTAGAAAGTGTGCACAGAGATTTGGAAAACCTGATGCACAGCATGTTTCTGGTTCAATTTCTGGTTTACAGTATTATTAACAGTAAAGTAGAACAGTTAGATTTTTTTTGCATTTCTGTGAATACCTTACCTCAGACTTCCCAGCCTGGTTCTTCTTTTTGAAGTGTCTCTTGTTAGCAACTCCAGCTTTAGAAGTGCTGAATTTTATGTCCGATCCTGCTGGTTGCAGAATGTGTCACCTCTCCACTCCAGCTGGGACTGGACCTCACCAGCATCATACAGGCTTTTGGCTTTCTGGTGCAGCACCTTGGTAGGTGTGAAGCAGGCACACAACCCAGACTGAAGCATCTGCCAAGAATTGTACAGTTAAGTTGGAATTCTGTTTTCCTGAATAATCATAAAGGAATTTTGCCTCTTGCACACTTCACCTTGTCCCATCTCATGTTTTAAGTCCTGCAAGGCTGAGTTACAGAGCAAGGTACTGTAAGAGTTTTAAAAAGCCATTTGTAGTTATTTTTCATGTAGTCATATAGCAGATGGTATGATGCCATGTAGCTACACACATAGCTACATAGCAATGTATAGCAATGTTGCATAGCATGCTATATTGTCACATAGCAGACGGATAACTACTAAGCCAATCACAGATCATGACACTCTCTCTTCTTCTTCCTCTTTTTTAAGAAAAACATTTATTTTCAAGGCATCTAGGTCTAATACATAGTGTTTTGCCTTACTGTATTGCACCAAGGAGAGAACGCTTACAAAGCCGCTCCTGTACGCCAGTGCTCTGCACCTTCTTTGAAAATGCCCCAAACAATAGTGGCCTCAGCTCCTAAGGACCTGAGTAGAAAGGAGAGGCAGCACAGCAGGCCAGGAAGGATGTCCTCTCAAAGCGCATGCTTGCAGACACCAGAAGACTTCACAGTCACTGTGGTGGCACAGGCTTTACTGTTGACACTTTTGTATGTTTTCATTTGGAAAAGGCTGCTCTAGTGAGCGATCTGCTACACTCACATTTCCCGATCAGTTCATAGCTAACAAATTTGGAAGGACTGACTAATTAAAAAAACTAAAATAAATTATTACAGTTATGATAATTGTACTTGGTGACATATGCTTTTCAGCATACTTTAGTGAGATTTTCATACAGAATAATTAACCTCACTAAGTAATTATGTCTTACTGGTTAACTAAACAGTGTAGAAACAGGACAAGACTATGTAGCAATCCCTTCCTGCACTTCTAAAAGGCTCTGGGAGCCTTTGTTGTTTAATATAATATTATAATAAGAAGGAAAAAGAGTACTGTATCAAGGCCAGTTGAGAATTTTAGGAGATTTGTTAGGTAAACAGCATTACTGCTTTTGAACTGGCATTTGACCACATCACTGTGTTCCACTCTCAACTCCTACTTAGGAGTTTCCTAACCGAACTGAACCTTCAGGGATTCATCTTTGATTAAAGCATAGGGGCATTTTTGCAGAATTCCTTCAGGTAATATCTTTGAAATGAAGGAGAGGTTTGCATGCTAGCTAGAAGAAGAAAGAATAGCGTAAGAAACTGTAAGAATGTGAGGTCAGATCTTAGGCTGAGGGTTTTGGAAGCATAACCTGAACACAAGAAAGGATAAAAGAGAATGTTAGCATCTACCAATAACAAACGGTCACATTTTTTCTATACCAATTATATGGGTGCAAGCTTCCTTAACCACAAAGTCAAGGACTGAGGTCAACATCTTTTAAACAGAAATAACATTCATTCAGTTATTATTAAGTAAGAAAAAAAAAAAAAAGCCATCTTGCAGAATTAAAGGCAGAGCCAAATAATAGATTAATATTCTTACTCACTTATTCACTCCTCAGGAAGTGAAATCAAATATATTAACCAAATGCCATAGCATTTCTGTATTATTTACTATATATATATACATATAAAAGTATTCAGCTCTTTTATATAGAGCTAACATAATACTGTTAAAAAAAAAAAAAGCTAACTTTGTGGGGGAAAAAAAAAAGATCTCTCAGTCTCTGTTGTTCTGCCTTGTAGCAGATAGATGAATAACCAGAAACAGAAAGATCAAGACTTATTAAACTGATACTTCTCACCTACTCTGAAGCATGGAATATTCTCTTAGTATTAATATTACTGGAATTAAGAGAGTTGCTGTGAGAAAACAGCCAAACAAGCTTGCTTTGTTGTGCTGATACTCAATAAATGTGCATGCCCGTATTGAGTCAGCTAGTGCTGCTTCATAGTTGGACAGTACTTTTCAGTCTTCATTATTTAGCATCCAGCTGGACCATGAAGTTTATTATACCTTTAAACATGTGCTTCCATTCACAAAAAGACTTTATCTGATTTCTACTGTTCATTTAAATGAATTGTAGCTAAAAATTAGTACTGGAAAAGGAAGTACCTGTCTGTCTGAAAAGGAAGCCAAAATAATTTCCTTGACAAGTCCAACAATCAGATCACCTTGCATGGTTTCCTACACCTGTAGAAAGCCTTGTTTCTGTCAGTATCACTCCCCAAAGAATTATTGATACCAGGATTAAGACATTAGTCATCTATAGCACAGCAGCATACAAGTTCAGCCCCTCTGCTGTTTTCGTAGTTCTTTAATGATCCGTAGGAGTAATATGGATGTTTCATAACTAAACAGCGTTTGCTATTAATGTGGTGTTTCCTCAAGACGGGGGCAGCTGGAGTTCTAAAGCTGCCAACACAAGGCTTGTGATGTGACCTGGAAAGAAATACATTCTTTTAAGCAAACAAAAAAGGGGAGAGTTTGCATTGAAGGTTGTGCATATGTCATTTCAATAGTTTTATGAATGTGCCCATATTCACAGTGCAAATAAGAACAATGCAGATCTCCTGCAAATTACTGTATCAAGTAGACTAATGCATGCCAATCCATATCCAGTATCCATATCCCCATAGATATCCATATATCCATAAAGGATCCATATAGATATGAGACAGGGACCTCAGCCCTTCTACTAGAACTGAGAAATTTGTTATAAACAAAAATAGCTACATAGCAATTGTACATCAAATGGCAACAACAACAACAACAAAAAACAATTATCTCAAAGAATGTCAGTGGCAGCATTTGGTCCTAATTTTTGTTTCTGTTTACAGCAAAAAAAAAAAAAAAATCATTTTGTTAGCAATTACCAGATGTTTATGCAGCAGGCATATTAACTGAACTGGCATACTCTCAACTATAGGATAAAATATACAAAAGATGACTGATTAAGATAATGCATGATTAAACACAGCTGATGGAAATGGCATTTGAGGTTTCTATGGAGGACTTACATAGAAACACAGGAATGGGAAGAGCTAAAGTGGTAGTTCAAATCCTAGGTCCAAGGTCCAAGTTATCTGAAGATGTCTGTCTGGACTGTAACTGGAATACATTTGGGGTCTGAAAGTAGGGAAACTGGATGACTTAAGAGAAATTTATTCACCCAAGATACACTGTAGCTCCAGCACAGAAATGCCAGCACAAGGGGATGTCCAGACTCTGCCAGATTCTGTATTGGACTTGTTTGTTTGGAATGAGGCACTAAACCTTGAGATGCCTCGATATTGTAGGACTAGTCAGTAGGTACGATGTATCTACATTTAAGTACAGGCTAAAGGCTAAATTCAGCAGGTGTGCAGGCTGCTGACTTGTAAGAACACCAACGGGACTTGCTTTACTGTGACTCAGCCACTGTTCCCCAAGCAAAACTCCGCATACGTCTGCACATACTGCATGCACTTTAAAACCCACTTAGTCATGTATTTATCTGAAGTGCAAATAGCCCTTGCTCCCAAAGCCTGGTTGAACAGCCTCCACGTATCCCAACTGCATGTGGTGCTTTTACATCTGACACTGGACGGAGGTGAGAAGTTGGGGTACTCTGAGGCGTCCCAGAATCTCCTCTCACAAAGGCAAGTGACATCTGCATGCAGCTTTAGTTTCAGTTAGTTAGCAGGAAAAAGTAGATACAAATAGTCAAGAGTCTGCTGACTCTGCTCTCCCAAATTTTGTTTACAGTAGATAAATTATATACAAGGGATAACGTAGACGTATCTAAGCCATCCAAGCCAGATCAGAGACACAGATGAGGACCTGGCCTCATTGGGTTCTACTTACTATCCAGAAATCAGCAAGGGGAGAAACAAACAGAGGGAAGTGATAACCAGGAAGAGAAAGTGAGATGGCAGGAGGAAGTCTTCAAGTTTTGGGTAAAAGCTGGAAAATTTGAACAGAGGACACAGGAAACAGCACAATCTGAAAGACTCAGAGAAACTCAAGAAAGAAACATAAGAGACTGATTTTAAGCTTTTCAAAGGAGTCATAGAATTCAGTGGGGTTTCTACCTGAATTGCTGGTTGAGAGACATTGTTAAGCAATGTCTTTCTGTTCTATAAATAATGAATTTAGGTTCACATACAGCAAGAATTTCACACTGGCAGAAAACAGATGAAGTGGTCCCAAGAACCAGAGGGAGGCAGCTGGAGCTGCTGGAAAGAGAATACTGTATTGTGAATTTTTCAGGAACGGTAACAAGTCAGTATCCTAGAGCTGTAAAAGATTTGTGCTGCCTTAGCAGCAGTTACACGCACACAAAAATCATATTCAAAAATGCAAATTTGGGATTGAAGCTCAGTTTCATGTCCTTGTTTCGCCTTTTTAGTTTTAATCAGACCCTTCAAAGAATCTGTTCTCCAAAATGTAAGTTTTTCAAGAAAAATCAAAGGCAGAAACCAATGAGGAGGGGGAAAAACAGCAGCACCTGCCAGCAAAACACCCATTTTTTCTCTTATTACTGCCTACAGTTGACCTCTGAATAACTGCTTTGCATTTTTATTGACAATACTGGGCATCGTCTGACACATTTGAGATCTAAATGGACTTTCCAAATGGACATAAAAAGCTACTGAGCGGAGCACTTACAGTGTGTTTGCGGGTCAGAGACTAAGAACAGTTATGTAAGAGATGTGGATGTACACACACACAAAACAAAAAATACTTAGAGGAATTTTGCCCCGCCCATTTTATCTTATCCATATTTTATATATTATCTTCTGAGAAAATAAAATTGAATCCTGTTTAAAATCAACAAACTGCTCAAGAATAACTTGTTGTAAGAAAAACAAAACCAAGCAATCGACGAGAAACAACAAACAAACCATACTGCAATCATTAATAGTGTTATAATCAATGTTCAAGGTTGTCTTCTCAAAATCTCCTTTGGTACCTAGTATTAAATGAATGCCAAACTCACACATTTAATTTTTTATTTTACAACAAGGATTCAGCTTTCTCTATGCAAAAAGGAAGATGATTGTGATGCCAGGACACAGAGTAGGAGTCAGGGAATATAATTTCAACTCCTAATTCTGCATGTGATTTTTTGGTGTGATTTCACTTCCCCTTTCCAAGTCTTACACTGCCAGCTTCAGTAACAGTTTGAGATCAAAAAATCTCCTTAGCTGCTAGCCATTATTTTTGTAAGCAATAGCTTCTATATACAAATACTTTTTTTTAGAGTGAATATTTTAGAGCAAAGATCAGCTTAATTCAGGCTCTGAGTACAAAGTGTGTCTTACAGCACAGGATAAAAACAGAAACCCTCAGTCAATTTCAGTTTCAAGACCAATACAAGCAAATCTTTTACATCAGTATGAAATTTCACAGTTAACCAGACAGATTGAAACATTAAGCTATGTCTAATCAAATACTCTCCAGTGAATCAAATAATCAAAGATTTTTGCACTTCTAAATTCTATAGTTTGATCAAACGACACAACATATCTATGAATACATTTGGAAAATTATTTTGCTCTAGCATGAGTCCCCTCTGTCACTGTTCTATGATTAAAAATGAAGTATGCCACAGACAAGCTGTTGAATTAGTACAGTACAATGCTATCACTATGGTGGACCCATTGCCCAAAATGAAAGCATTGACTAATATTTCTGTGTTTTTTTCTTCTAACCTGTGTATATTTGGTGACTTCTTATAAAGATTTGGAAAAGAAAACTCCACACCATATGGTAAATCTAAATTAAAAAATAAAGCACGACACTGTATAGGTTCTTTATATTAGAACTTACAGGACTTAGTAAAATCACTTATGAGCAACTGTTCATCTTCACGAATACTGTTTTATGATCTAGTCTGTGCCAAGTGTGTCAAGACTCTTCAGCGAATATTCATATGAATCTGGAAGTATCAGTAGGATTGCATCATATAGTGAAATGACTTTTTTACCCAAGCATCTAACTACATGGCAAAGCTGACTTGTACGCAGAAAGCCACCTCAATATAGCTCAGACCAAGAGTCACCACATTTGCCATAATAACTTTGAGTTTGTTGATAGCTTTCAGTATACTGATCTATACCTAAAAGGCAGTTTATTACAACACCTTGTTGAGTTGGCTCTTAGAAGGGCTGAAGAGCCAATTTTCACCCTGCACCATAAGTAGACGTACTCACTCATGCTTCTCAGTACTGAAAAACATCATGGGGCATGCAGACATCTGGCATTTGGAAAAACAAAAACAAAAGCAAAAACTAAAACAAAAACCAAATCATTATGAGACAGAAGGAATTCTCACCATGGCCATGTACCAAATGCTACTTATAAGAGGAGACAGAGGGAGAAAAAGCAAAGACACATATGGAGTGAGGCTGTGGCCTTGAAAGGAAAAATACTACGAGACACAATCACCGGGAGGTCAGCTACAACTAGACAGGGCCTGCAGAATGCATTGGTTGGGCTCTTTCTCTTTAATGTAAGGAAAGCACACCCAATGTAATGACGCTTGGATAAGATGAAACTAAATGTGCTTTTATGCTGTTGCTTTAATTTTTTCCTTCTTTGCCAAAGCACTATGGAAAAATGCTTTGTTTTAAGAACGAGTTTTATCATGAAATCTGTGACTACATATTCCCAAAGAGAAGAACTGCAAATGTGTAAATTTGGTCACATAGCTGTGGCGGTGCAGTCCCCCCTCGCTGGGCCATTCTGTGACCTCAGGATAAACTGACGTTATGTTCTTGCCATTGTTACAAGCGGGGACAGTTGGGACAGGAGTTGGGACAGTTAGGCACCCCCCAACTGTACCTGGAACTCCTGCTGCCTGGATCATAGCCCGACCCGGATTGTACCAGAACTGTGCAACCTGCAAGGTACTGGAATTGTACTGTTGGTTGAAAACATCAGAATTACCTAACCTGAATTGTGGCCAGGATGGAAAAATACTGACTAAAGCCAATCATCTTGTGGTCCTATAAATACTGGTCCTAAGCGAAGAGCCCCTTTGAGTTCTCCAGGACCGCAGTGAGCTGTGACCTGGGATCTCCCCTGGAGGTGGGAGGCCTCTCAGGGCAGACTCTTCAAGGTTCAAAGATCGTCTGATGAATACACCAACACAGAGAAGGGTGAGTAATTCGTCAAAAGGGGGAAAAGTTCTTGAGCGTGCAGCTGAGTTTAGAAATCCCCAATGCCTTGCCGTAAGTCTTGCGTGAACCTTGCCATTTACAAATCTTTACCTAAGTTGCTGTTTTAATTGTAGCAAACACTATTGAATTATTGTGTTAAACAGGCTAATGTCTTAATGATCATTAAGTGCTGCTAAAAAAAATCATACAATATAATTTGTGATTTACCATAAAGGTATTAATAAATCTTAAATTGCATCTAAATCAGACCCATGCAAAATTTCATCTGCGACAATACTGCAAGGTGATAAGGTATGATACGCACTGCATAATTTCTCTACATTTTTGTCTAAGAACAGAAGAATCATCAGATCATATTTTGGGACAGAAAATTGCAAGAAGCTGAGTATCTTAAGTGATAAATAAAAAAGGAAAACAATATAACAAAATACTGTATTCTGAAAGAAATCCAAGTCCAGTTCCAAATTACTTTATATTATCAGTTACTATGATTTAACACAACATTTTCCTCTGAATATAGAAAAAAAGAACACCATAAAAATCATGACTAAAAATATAGATTAAAATGTAATGCCCAGTTTAACTTCTCAACTGAAAAATATCTTATAAAAGGGTGAAACCACCTTGTTCTATCCACAGGACCACCATACATATGTATAATTTTAATTTTAGTTGCCACGTAAGGCATTTGGAGAATTCCAGAAGACTAGAATATTTCACCAGCTGTGCGGTCAGTTGCTTTGTACAATACATAGACGCAACCAATTTTTACATGGCTACCAAGAAAAGTCAGTTTTCTAAGCAAGCACTTGGGGAGCAGAAACACACGAACTGCTTCACACATAAACTCATATAAAATGGCTTTGTTAAATCAGCTTTATAGCATTGCTTTGCCTCTCAGTAATCTCTCAGCTCTCGCTTGTGCCATGCCTTAGAAAACAAGATCGTGTCCTAAAGCAACAAGCTCAATAGTGGAAGTGTGTTGGAAATAAAACACAAACGGTGCAGGGGATTTACCAAAAGACAATCTGTTTGGCTTACATATTCTGCACCCGGATTTTCCCACACAATTTTTTAAGAACTATCCTGCTAGTAGAACTGTGAAAGCTAACACACACTGCAACATTTGAAGACTGTTATATAGGTTGCAAATACTGATATATAGAAATAAGAAAACGGCATAGAGCTACTACAGGCTGTGACACTATGTCTCTAACCAGAACTTAGAAGCAGAGATTATGTAGAAAAAGTGTGTATATTGTGTCATTTGAAAGTTCAGCATGAAAATGCAGAGTCATAAAAGACAAGAATTTTATGCTTAAAACCTAAATCTGGAATTACTGAATATTTGAGCCCTGGCACTTGCAAATTAAATCAGGCTCCTTCAGACAGAAAGGTGCAACTGGAGGAGTGAGGGGGCAACCCTGTTTTAAGAGAAAAACATAAGCAAATATGTCAAATATAAGCAATCTGCAAGCAAAGAACCCAAGAATCCTCCTGTTTCTTCAGTTCTGAAACTCTGGCTTTGCAGTGCTGGCTTTACAGACACCACAAGTATCTTACGTAGGAAGAAAACTGTTATCCTAGCTAGAGGAGACTGACACCATAACCTGAACTGCAACTCTGAACACCAAGGATTTGGTCTCGCTCTCTTCTAGAGCTCTGGTTTCTGCACTCTGCTCTGGGTAGTGGTACTCTGAGGAGCGGAGAAAGGCTGACAGGATAACATGTCTGGCAGAAGCACAGTTTGGGAAACCTACTTCTCCAAAACTTCCTAGTGTTATAAACATTTAGCATTTTCCACTGCTGCTATTTTGGTCCAGTCTCTAAATATTCATCTATCTAGGGGAGCAAAATGTCAGGATTTCTGGAAAACACAAGGAAGAAAGGGTAACACCCAACATATTTTAGCCAGACTGAGAAGCAAGAAACAGGAATGCTTGCTTTCCTCATTTTGTTCCTTCTATTTTTAAAATGGCTGCTACAAAACCATGAAAGGCTTTGAGCTCATTTTAAAAAAAAAAGTCATTCCTATGAGACTTGTATAATGAACCTGTTAGGGTTTCATTTAGCATTTCAGAGACAGCACAGCCCAGTCCTACACACAGGGCTGTATGGGCTGTATTTTAAGTACTGTGGGTTTTGTGCTTCTGGATCAGAAAAAAATAAGGCATTTTAATGGGGAAGAGCTATTTTTTTGAATGACAAAATGGGAGATCAGGAAGGATATGTAATATCAGAGGAAGGAGATAAGAAACTTGCAGTCTTTTTGCACACCCTCAGGCTTATTGCTGGAGAAAAACCTCTATATTTTGTCACTGTGTCCAACAGGCTGAGGTGAAGAAACTCCTTATTTTACCTTCTCTTTAAACCAACACAAACTACCAATGGAAGTGTCAGTTCTGTCTTCCCCAAAGACTCTGGCTACCCATTTTGATTTTGATGCAGACACCCTTCCCTGTGCTGGCACAGCAGTTCACGCCACACAAGGAACCACAAAGATTCGCAGATCAGATGAGGGTTGAGTATCACTTACCCAGTCCTACCTAGATAAATCCCCAAACACCTGAGTACATGAACATCTGGGCCAGCACAAGGAGGAGGTCAGAATGAAGAACTGAGAAATGATGGTCATCAGAGGACAACTGGTTTTAGTGGCAGTGGTGGCTTAGTGATCATGAAGGTATGGCATTACTCCTGCAGAAGAGTGTCTGACGGAAAAAATTGTTTTTCTTCTGTCGTTTGGTATCCAACTGAAGAATTACAGCTTTGGATAAAGTCACAGCCCCTGGCCTCCTCCTGTTACTGGCAACTTGGCTTGACAAAATATATCTAACAGCATGGCATCCTAGAATTTAAACTGTTATTTTATTGGTGTTTTGGGCATTATTACATCTCATTTACTCTAACACTTCCAGTTTAGACTCAGCTTTACATATTGAGCAATTCACGTTTGAGCAACTCATGAGCAAAATCTGTTTGCTCCAGCACTGCTCAGCAATTTTCATCATGGCCTCTGGTCTTGTTCTGTCTAATCTGGGAGTCCCACAGCAAACAAAACTACAAAGGGTACTGAAAAAAAGGCTGGGTTGCTAAAAAGACTGATAGCAAAATCACAATACTCCAGTTCTGAACATAAATCAGGACTATAATCCACAAAAGAATAATAAAAGGTACTCTTGTAGTAATTCAATTGAGGAATTATTTTAGTAGGAGAGTAATCATTCTTGTCTGTAGTCCTCAATTAATGTTAATTGTAAGAAAAAGCTTATTAGGAATATTTAAATTTTAAAGTCCCCCGGCGCAAGCGTATCTGAATTCCCAGAAGCTAGTTTTAGTGCAAAGTATATTAATTAAAACGCCACTTTGGGAAATCCTTCTTTATCCAATGTTCATTATTAACATGAAAGATAGTGAACAGGTTTTGATTTTCTATAAAGATCTTAGTCATCATGACAAGGATTCAAATGGCAAAGAAAAGCATTTGAAATGTTAATGAAATTCTGATCATTTTACAGGACTTAGTCCTCTTATGACACTTCTGACTCAGATGAAGGATTTGCACAGCTTTGCAAAGATCTAGGACAATGCATTGCCAAACTGTTGATCCTGGGATTTGCACTTTCTAAAGTGACTAATGATTTTTGAGTATTTCAGTTTAGGAGACCTTCTGTATCAAAATATACAGTAAGCCATACTTATTCCACATCTCCTATTGGACTGCCTAAACTGTTTATAAGTCTCATAGTCCATCTCCTGCAGCCCTCTTTACCTGGGGTGACTGTTGGCCATATGAATTATTCCCACTGCATTTTACTAAATATATCCTATGATCAATATGTGCCTTTCAGATGACCACAATCCAGTTATCTCTGTCACATGAGGAGCTGCATGACAAATAGGGCTTGCACATAGGGAAGGACTAGAGTTCCTTGTGTGGCTAGTCACAAGGATCACACACAAGGAAAGAGACAACCTCACGTACGAGTAATGTACCTGGGACCTGCGTATACAGTCCTCCAGCTCTTCCACAAGAGGCCTTGACAGATTCTGGCAGAAAGATTTGGTATCACAGCTTCCCTGGATTTTGAAATTCAGGACCCCTTCAAACCTCAGACGGAAATTCCAAGTCTCTCCTCACTTTTGAAAATGTTGCCTTACGTAACCAAAGATCCAGACTAAGCTGTAACTTGCATCCATGCGCACAGCTGTCAGGGAAATTGGGCCTTCATAATTTGTCACAAACTCAGAACTTCTCCCTGTTGGCAGGCCCCCCTCTTATACCAACTAAAACTGAGAAACTCTCACAACTGGCCTTCTGAAAGAGACCTGAGTCTTTTTGGAAACTGAATCTAAAGCTAAGGTGGTACTTCTGTACTCCTGTCTGATGTCTGAGCTTACTGCTGTGTAACTCTCATCTCTCTTTTTTGGAATTCCTCCTGGAATTTGGTCATGTGTAGCTGTGTCTATGCTAGTGTTTATATTTCCAATCTTCTAATAAAGTGTAAGTGAGGAAGATGTGACTGTTGCATTTAGGGCTATGTTTACTTGGTCCTTCTCACAGATACTGAAGATTACAAATAGAAAGTGTTCAGACTGTATTACTGTCTAGAGACAAAAATTCCTATCATTGCTGCCCCTGCAAAAAAACTGATATAGAAAAGGAGCTAAATATAGACATGATGCCTACAAGCTTACAATAACACAGCAAATGTAACCTAAGATGCATTAGTAGAAATACTCCCAGCAGAGGTGAAGAACTCTAAGTGATACAGCACGATCATATCTGAGGGACAGTTTAACATTCTGATCACATATGAATTATGAACTAATGTGGAACAGGTGGAAAAAAAAAAGGGTACCATGATGACTACTGAAATGGGAAGCATAGAGTATGAGGACAGTTTCGAAGAGCTCTACTTTGTTCAGGCTAACAAGGCAAGTATCGAAACTGAGTGTATGTTAATTGCCTATAAATACATCAAAGAGATAAACAATGAAGAAAATATTTAAGCCAGAAACCAATGTTGGCACAAGAATACATAGTGCAAACTAGCAATTAATAAATTTAACATAGAATTTGGAAAAGAAATCCTGAATATTGTAGGAATGTCATTGTAGAATAGACTTCCATTTGGAGTAGTAGGTCTATAGCAAAATAGCATAGGCTTGTTTTTTTTTAAAATGTGTAACCAAGGTAAATTTACAAAGGCATTCTTGTGGCATGGTGGCAATGACAATAGAGAACCAGTTCGCCATATGTTCACAACAACTGAAAGAGCCAGCATCAGGAGTCTTTTAAGATATTCTGTCCATATGCGTAGTTATACAACGGATGTTCCCACACCAGGCACAAGAGCCAGGAGAATCTTTTAGCTTTGCAGCAAAATGGTCACTTGTCCAGTAGCTTTATAAGTCAGCTCTTATTTCCTTCAGTTCTCAGATGAGTAATGAGATGACACAGTGAATCAATGGCACCTTGGCAAAGCAAAACTAAGCAGCATGTTTCTGGTACAGGATTCAGCCTGAAGACATCTAGGGTAGGATTTGACTATTCTAATGTGGGTGTTTACTGTTTATTTGTCTACATCTGAGCTAGTTAAGTGACACTAATAATTGTTCACTTTCTAGTTAGTACAGAATTAGTCAGTAAGTTTAATTCTCCTCTTGGCTGGAGCTTAGGTTGTGATTCATCGCATCCTGAAACGGGCATTATGTTTGGCCAGACGGATCTCTCCCTCTGTCCCAGAAACTACATAAACTACGGAGACCGATCTCTACTGACTATAATGGGAAATCTGACAATTGGCTCAGCTTATCACATCGTAGACACTTAAAGATGGGTGAGCTGAAGTTACCTCCTGCCCTGGTTTCCAACAAAAATAACCACAAATTTCAAAGAGAAACAATGAACCAAACCAAATGCTCCTCTAATACAAAACCCTTCATGAAATTGCAAACACAAGATAAAAGTTATGCCTATGGTTTCATTATAAAGGATTTGCCTGCTGAAAGATGAAATTATCCTAGGCCTCTTTTTGAATTTGCAGTCCAACCATGGAAATATCATGAAGGGAAGCTAACTTCTGCTGCACTGCCCTCATGGTTAAATAAACAGCAAGTGTTTGAAAGTTTGGCAAACATTGGCTCATTTAAGCTTTCTGTCAAAGATTTAATGGATAGTTTGCAGAAGTTAGGACTCTGCAACATGGTAACAAACTAGTTCCTTCTGCCAGGGCCTGTAATTATACAAGCATAAGCTCTATAGATCAAAGGCAAATCTGAAACGTATTTTGAGCATGGTCTAAACTACCCAGAAAAATTGTAGCTAGAATTACTATACATCTTCAAGCTTTTTGTCTCAAAGGATGATTTAAACCATATACTTACCACGGCTTACATGCTGGCTGTTTGGCATGCAGCACCTGGATCTAAGTGTCATGTGCTAAGAAAATGTAGAGAAGATAGCATGATCATAATCTCAGGTTGAATTTTTTATGCATTTGTTTTGCTTCGAGTTACATTCCCAGGTGCACTGTGATTGTGATAGTAGCCACGATTCTATGGATAAGGAAATCTGTATCGACTGACTTGTCTAGAATAACCAGAGAAATGATATGCTTGTGCCTGTAAAGACAGTAATAATTTCTGTAAGATTTATTGTAGTTTGTACAGAAAAACTTGTATTAGTTGCTCATGGCAGATTACTACCACCAAGGCAAATAAAGGATCTTAAAAATTAATTCTAAAGTAACGCCTTAAAGAAAAATTCTTGAAACACTTTTGTTGCTAAAAATGTGGCGATTTAAAAAATCACACGGAGCTCTGGTAAAACCAACATAAGTGTTTTGGTACGTAATCGAGCTAATCGAGCATTGCTCCTATTTGTCAGTCAGCAGCAGTTTGGTGGTAGTCTTTTCCAAAAACAGGCCTTACTCAAAGGTGATCTTGCAGCAGGAGACACCCCCGACTACTAAATACACACACGCATCTTTCATCAAAGCGTCTCTTTAATAAAACTGCAGCAGGAGACAAGGGCGAGGAACCCCCTGCCTGCGCCTGTTTCCAGGACACGAACCCGAAAACCATTTTCCGTGCTCTTCACGCGGCTGCCCTTTGCTTTCACGCCAGCAAGGGGGACCGCCCCGGCGCCCCGGCACCGGCTTCCGCGCCCCGGCCTCTGCCTCCCGCCGGGGAGCCCCGCCCGGGTCAGG
>VXAL01017822.1:86789-108648 GCA_013399475.1 Chauna torquata | reverse complement strand
TGGGGGCTGGGCGTGCTTTTGGGGCGGCGAAAAAAGGAGGGAGGCGGCGGGCCCCTGCGCGGAGCCCGGCGGGCTGGGGGTGCCGGCGGCAGGGCCGCGCTTTGTCCCCGGCCCTGCTTCGCTGCCGCGGCCCAGCTGCGGGGTGGTGGCGGTTCCTCGCCGCCCCCTTCCTCTGTGGTCACGTTCAGCCCGCGGGGAGCCTGTTCGGGGCCTGGGAGGGGCTGCCGCATGGAGTCTGTGCCCGGCTTCCTTTTTTTTTTTTTTTTCTTTTTTGTTGCAAACAGAGAATTAAGCTGGATGTCATGGTGCGCTCGTAACTCTAGGGAAGTGTTCAGTGCAGCGAAAACTAGGTATGTGTTTGCTGACGAGAGTATTTGCGACTTTATCCTGTGCCGGTTGTGTTAATGAAGATGTCATCACGCTTCAGAGTATCCATCATAGAGTAGGTATCAACTGGGAATTTAAGAAGTTGTGGCTCGCCTTCAGAACACTTCAGTAGGTCTGTCATTACTGTGTTTTATGAGCTGCTTTAACCATAATAAGAAAAAATACAGACCTGTTCTGAGTAACTATCACCAAATAGTCATTAAGGCTTCCACGCTGTGCTTCACTAGAGGTAATTAAGTGCTTAAATAGGAATGAGCGCTAACTAGCCTTTGTTCTGCATCCCTTCTAGCACAGAAGTAATTCTCGATGAATACCTGTCTTCTTTTCTTAATTTTGATTTTACAGTCATCAGACTGTTCTTATGGCTAGTGACTTCATCAAGGCCATAAATCTGGACAATATGATTTGGCATTAAAATCCCAAAAGGTTCTCTTCTATTTAATTTACTCTTATGCTTTGCTGACTATTAATGGTTATTAATTAAATTTCAAAGGCGGTGTGCAGTGCTTTATCAAATAATGCTTTTTTGGCCTCTGAGTGATGATGATCCTGTGTTGCCTGTCCAGAAGGGGAAAGCTTGCTTTAATTTTGAGTCAGCTATGTGTTTGGCTGCAGTTGGGACTGCATATGATCTGCAGCTCGTCTATTGATTTGGCTGTGAGTTAATTTAACAAGGCCAGCTATGCCAGCTGTGTTGTATAAGCTCCAGTACCTTCATAACAGAGGGTGGGAAGAAAGATGATCTACAGATTACAGCATAAGCCTGAAAATTTTTGTCATTTTTGGGGTGGAATTTCTCACTGTTCTGATTCTGCTGGTTTTCAGGTCTTCTGGGGATGGTATACGTTTTCTTTGTATTTCAGTGGGTATAGGGTGGGAGGAAGAACTGTTAAATCATAGAGCTAACTCTCATGTTTACTCTATGAACATTTGAAGAAAAGTACTTTCAAAAGCTAAAGCTTATCAAAGTAATTTTGTTTTCCATGATGTGGAATGTTCTTTCTGAATGCTTGAGATTAATTTGAGAATAGCACAGGTAATGAGACATTTCTAAAACTTGAGATGACCTTTGGTTCTGAAGACTCATATCCCACACTGTTATCCAGCGTCCTTGAATGTTAAAGTTCTTGAAACTGAAGAATATAATCCTCTGCAGTCAGTTTGTATTGTTTTTCTTTCTTTAAATGTTGCCAAAACACAGAATACTTCTTTTTTTTGCTTCAAAACTCGATCTATCAATGTTGCTTGAGCTGCAGTGTACATAAGTAAACAGGGCTTTTGCATACACGTTTTCAATTTAAGCTGTCTCATTTGATGTACGTTAGATTAGGCTCAGATGAGGTTTGTATGGGAATGTGGCCCCAAGAGAGGAAAAACGTACGCAAAACAGTAATGAATTATTTCACTGGGTATCATGCTTTTTTCCAGTTATTACTTTAATGGCAAGTCAGTAGAACGTTGCTGGCTGCCATTTTGGATTAAATTTGTATTGAGGAGCATAGTTGCACAGTCACATTCATCAGACATGGAAGCATGAGCTGCTCCTGAAATCTGGCTCAGCCTGCTCCCTGTCTTGGGTTAGGGCTTAGCAAAAATCGATTCCCACAGCTGATTTGTACAGCTGGTCCTGGCAGTTGTGAGTGTGAGGGATGTAATTATGGTGGAGGGCAAGATGTTGGCTTTTGGCTGCAGTCTGCCTGCCGGTGTGTTTTTACGACTGTGGAAGGCCCCCTCAGGCTGAAGATGCTTGGCCTGGGCTTTCTGCCTTCAGAAGCTGGTGCTTTACTTTTCTGAAGCTCAGCAATATAGATGCAGGACCTAGTTCTGATTATTCAAGCATGCTTTTAATAAGAAATAACTTTAACTGGTTTATAATTATTCTTTCCATGATGTGGAGAGTTGAATGTGTATTAGTTGGCTTGTGGAGCTGCATTAGTGACATTTCAAAAGCTGATTAATATTTCTGATGTTGTAATTGCATTTTTCTCAATATGTGCAAGTTTAAATGTTCAGTGAAATGGCAAAGTAGGTGTCTGTGTGACTTAAATGTTTCTTTCAAAATTCATTTTTGTTGTTTTTGAAGTCTGCTTTGTTTTATCTGTATACAAGTATTGCTGTATTACTACACTGATACCGAAAGACAAATTCAGAACTATGAGCTTTGGAAAAAGGAATTAGTGCATGTCATTACAAGTGACAAATTTGATGTACACTTTGAAACTTAAATCTCAAGTTTCTAGCTCAACATTTATTACTTTGTAGCCTGCGTGGTGTTTGGCTGTTTTTAAATTTTCATTTCATTTACTGGTAAAAATACAGCAATAGATTGTGCCTGCAAAATGCAGTGGTCTTTAAGGTGAGTTAAAAAACCCTGTCCTGGGTAGTCCAGCATGTGCTGAGTCTCAGGACTGTTTTTGATATGTAAACATGTGCTTGTGGCTTTCGCTGCTGGCAGACAAGAAAGAAGCTGTCACATTGGCACGTTTGTCGCTGTTTTGCGTGAAGAAGATGGAGGAAGGGATCCAAGCACTGAATTCCTGACTTGATTTAAGCAAGAGCAGTCCAACGGTGGCGTTTGATTGGCTGCTCTCCGGTCTATTGCTTTTTTTCTGGGAGGATGCCAGCAACAGCTGCTTGAGCCGACAAAATGCCTCTTCCCACACTTGTTCACAGCTCATCCCAGTGGGCTGGGACTGCTGCCGCCTAAAGAATAAAGGGCACAGGGGTAGCTGTGTCTGAGGACGAAATCTAGCTCTCTGTGGTAGGTGATGGCAGTGCTTACCCAGCCCCGCGTCCTCCTTCAGCCTGCACTCTAGCAGCTGGAGAAATCTGGCTGTGGTTGGAAAGGGATGGGTGGCTGCTTGCGCAGGAAATAGCCTGCAGTGTCGAGCCCAGAGCTTTCCCTTTCAGATGCCAAGTAGGGACTACTGTGATTAAGCATTTAGACTGAGCAATCTGGGTGTGCCCTTGAGGTCTATTAAGAATAAGGCTCGCTGTATGGCATCTTCTCCTGAGAGCTGAGATCTGCGCTGACATAGCATTTATCTCCGAACCCTTCACTTACCCTGAGATGCCCCAAACAGTTCTGCTTTGAGGTTTAATATCAGTAACATGACCATGAGATGCAAGTGCTCATGCTTGCTTTCACAGAATTTCCAGAAGACCAATGCCCACTCTTCTCCTTTTTTCTTTTTTCATCATGCTGTAGGAAATTATTTCTGTTTGAAAACAAAGTAATATTAATGTAAGCCTCCTTTCCCTTTGGCGTACATCTTTGTCTTGCCTCTCTCTATGTACAGCAGCTTCCTTACGTTGGCAGCCATCTTCTTAAGCTGCATTTAAGAGAGCCTCCTGCCTTTTTGTAACATTTTAGCTTTTTTTTCCCCATAAAATTATGGTACTGTTCTTAAATAAGCAAGTTGGAAACTGCTAAAGACATTTTGAAATGTAAAACTAATATTAATGCATTTTTTTAAAAGAATTTGTTACTGTGGTAGCTATTAAAGCACAATGATAAATAGGACTTTCATCGGACTGGTGTTTTACACATAATTGCACCTCTGCGAAGTGTTCTAATTTTGACATTTAATACGTTGAATAACTGTGGACAACATGATTACTTTTTCCAAGACAATTATATTTTTATTTTTGATTAATGTTTAAGTTTTGGGGAAGAAACTGAAATTAAATGTTTTACTTGAAAAATTCTGCAAACTAAATTTGGGCTGATATGATAGGGGAAGTGTGTTATCAGAATGTATTTCACCTTTAAAGAAATGGAAGTAATGCATGTAGACAGGAGCTCAGCTGTTTCAGATTACTGTTTCTTTAGCATCTTAGAACCAATAGATCTTATCCCCATGCATTTTTGACTTAAATTGCAGAAACTAGCTTGATCTAGTCATTGAATTCAAAGGGTTGAATAAAGTAGGAAGACTAATGCATTTTACCTGTATGCAGATATGATGTGGTTATTATCAAAAGCTGTTTTTGCATTTCAATAAAATCTAGTTCCAGGACTATATGCAACAGTTGATGGGGGAGCTTGCTTTTTAAAGAAATTCCTTAAAAAGAATAACAGTAATCAATATATTATAAATGAAGTTTATTATCAAAATTATTTTTAACACATTATTTTAGTTTATTGTTAGCCAGGTAATATTTTGATAAACAGGCAGACTTAGACTGGGCTTGTTCTGTCCAAGTGCATTTGAGTAGTAGAGTGTGCAAGTCCAGGAACTGCTTTGGGGTTTGCTGGTGCAGAGCTGTCTTGTAAGACTAGTGTGAGAAAGCTGGTCTTCGCCTGACTCCTGGCTTACTGTCATCATGATGCTTGTAGCCTAACAGAGGAGAATAGCAAGCTTATGATGCCAAAATAGAATTTTTTAATCATACATAGATTTTGCAGGTCACATGCTTTCTAGTGGCTAGTAGTTGATGTTAAAGCTCATTAACAGAAGACCAAATAATGTTTTTGGAAGTCAAATCGATAAAATTGTGCTACTTATTTGCCTTGGGTTTTGTTGTATTTCCCATATGCATTACAGGGGAAGCTCTTACAGATTTTTCTGGTTAAACATCATGACTGAGTGCCTCTCCAAAGTGCCTGTGCATTAGCACTCACGGTGTGGGGAACAGACAGGAGGAGCTGGAGGTCTGAACGCAGTTGCAGGGCTACGATCTCGCTGGGATCACATGAAGGTGGTTGCATCCTCAGTGTTGTGGTGGATGGATACGGGCTCTTCAGGAGGAACCAGCTGGATGGCAAGTGGGGGGCTGCCCCTTTATGTGGGAGAGCAGCGGGAATGTAAGGAGCTTTACTGTGGGATAGATGAGGCACCAGCTAGGAGCTTGTGGATCAGGGTTAGCAGGCAGGCCAACGTGGGAAATGTTGTATGTGTCTGCTACAAGCCACTTGATAATGGAGAAGGTCTCCTTCAGGTAACTGAAAGGAGCCTCATATTCACAGGCCTGGGTCCTCATGGGGGACTTTACCCACCCCATTATTTGCTGGACGGACAACTCAGCATGGCACAAGCAATCCAGGAGGCTTCTGATGTGCATTGATGACAACTTCCTGACCAAGGTGATCAAGGAGCTGACAAGGGGAGGCACTCCTGCTGGACTTCACAGCCACAAGCAAGGAAGTTTTGGCTCAAGATGTGAAGGTTGGGGCAGCCTTGCCGGCAATGACCATGGGGTGATTGAATTCAGGATCCTGAGAAGAGGGAGTGGGGCAAAAAGCAGGATCAAAACCCTGGACTTCAGGAGAATTTGGCATGTTCAGGGTATCTGCTTGGAAGAATTCCGTGAGATAAAGGGAAACCATGATATGAATTGTGCATGTGCTGCGATTACAGCCACTCTTGACTGCATACAATTCATTTCTCAGTCACAAAAAGAACTTCATAGAATCTTCCTCCAGGTTGTCACTTTGAGGCAGTGGGGCTCTCCTTGATATGTTATTTTCAAGAAAGTAATACAGAATTCACCATCAGCAGACTCATGTTCAATGCAATAACAGCAATTTTGACAAATATAGTACACTTGCATTGTCAGGATGGAGAGCTGGTATGAAAACATACAGAGGTACTATAAAAGCCTTACTGAAGCTTTTCAGCTTGAAGGAATTGAAGTTTTGCTGCTTTTTGTTACCTTTTAGAAGCAGAAGTGACAGGTTTACACAAGATTAGACTCCATTGTCAATACAAAAGTAGAAAAGAATTCATAAGTCTTTCCTCCAAAATTAGGCATAGACAGAGAGAAGTAGACAGACAGAAGTGGATTGGTTTGCTTATTTGGTTTTGTTTATTGCGAATAACCTGATTGCATTAAAACTTCAAAGTATGCAAAAAGGTTGAATAGTAAGAGAAAGCTTACTGTGATCTGTTCTTGCTTTCTCCAGCTCTTCCTGCAAACTAATGAATAGCATAGGTTACTAAGGATTGGCCTGGTGGGGTAAACCATTCCCATAATCAGATAGGCGTTGTCAAACAGACTTCAGCAACGTATTGCAAGTACTGCCCATTGTTAAGCAGTATGATATATTTTTCTTTCATTTTTACTTCAGAATTTTAGCAAAATAACAAAAACTTACAGAACGTCCTGTTTTTTTCAGTCATCGGTATACTTTTTTCTACTTTTGTACATTCATCTTTTTGGTTTTTTTATTCAATACTCTTTAAAATTGTTGTACTAAGCTGTTTAAACAAGTGTTTCACTACCTATATCACTGCATCAGTATCATTTTGGGGTGGCTCCTGTTTATGCTATTTGTCATCAGTCTTTTCAGTGGTGAATGTTGTTAGTTAACGTGTTGATTAAACAATACAACCCAGTCAGCGCTGATTAGTGGATATATGTTGGAGACTGACAGTCCCCAGGAAACTAAATGCTGTGGCTTGATGATAGAATTCCTCAATGACGGGAGTATACGCGCTGATTTTTTTTTTCCTGTGCCTGAAGGATATGGAATTGAGTGAAAATGACTTGCTTTTGGAGATAGGATGGGAGTTGTGCTGAAAGCAATACATAAAATTTTGCAAAAGAATTTTGCAAGCACTTTTCCGATAATAACTTTCAACCGTTGTAGACCACTTGGTTTCAAGTAGGTAATCTCAAAGCTGGAAATCATACTGGAGTGTTTCCGCAAGTTTGAAAGCAGTGAGGCTTGATGATTCTGATTATCACAGTTGTCTGACCAAAGACATTTAGTTCTGTCATTGCTGCAGATAAATTAACGGTTTTGAAGGGTAGTCAAACAGTTTTAACAACATGACAAAATACCATTATTAAGACTAAGTACTGCTTTAATCTTTGCAATCTTGTTTCTTTGGAACATTCTGCACTTTATAGCTAAGTGCAGACATGTACCTGGGAACACAGAGGTTTCCAAAGGAGAAAACTGTAGCAAAACTTCAATTAATAGCCATTCAGCAGTACTGAAGACTTCTGCTCCCTCTAGGTCTGGAGTCTATTTACACAACTGCTTAATTATAAAATGTGACAGTAGGAGCTAGCATTATGCCTGTGACTGTAGCAAATTAAACTTGTGTGTTGCCCCATACCTCCGTATTGGTAACTCGACTGTGACCATATTCAAAAGGAATGTGTGCAGGAACTTACCCATGTGCAGGTAGGAAAAAAAATTGAAGGATTGTTGTACTCTGGAAGTAGCTGATGGAGGCAGAGCTCTGACAGGGACAGTTCAGAAACACAGATGATGAGAGTCTGAACATTAAGTAATTGGATTGTTGTAGTGTTGTTAATAAAACTCCCAATTGGATTGTTTAATTTAGACAACCAGCATCTTAGTAGGTTGAACTCTGGTTTTGAGACCTGTCAGGCAGACAGTAGGAAAAAAGGGTGTAAAGCCATATGTCATAGTTCTGGCATGGTACTTCAATGGAAGTGCTTCCATTGGTATATACATAACCATTTTAAACATAATTCTCTTCTCCTGAAGTGTGTTTAGATTAGATAAACGCTAAGAATTATGTCCTTTTCTAAGTTAACTGAATTTATTCGTGTTTAACACCAGCATGTAAACTGCTGGTGACAAGTGGTATTAAAAACTGGAAAAGGAGGAGGAGGTGTAGCTGCTGGATCTTGGATCTTCTGTGGCTGTATAATCAAAATAAGTGCAATCCCTGCATTGTTGCTAGACTTCAAAGAAGACTGAAGAAAAATTTAGGAATTGCTTTGACACCATCTTAGTACCAATTTCTGTTCTCACACTCATTTGCAAATTAAATCTTTTGTTCTGTTTGTTGATTCAAATGTTCCCTTTTTTCCTCTTCACCGTACAACCTAGTTTAACCTATTGTCTTATTGTTTCATCTTTTTTTTTCCTGTACATTGCTGTATTCCTTTCCCCTACCCTTCTTACTCCATTTCATTCTTGTCATTGGTTTTGATGGGGTGAGGGGAGGGGGTTGCTCCTCACCAGCCTTGCCTGAAGGCCATGGTGGGGTATCTTTTCCTGCTCTGATCATGGTGTTTTACCAAATCTGTGATGGAATGCAGCCGTGCATTTCCAATGCATAGCTGTGAAGCTGGCTAGTAAATTCCTGGTTCCTCTGCAGAGTGGTCTTGGGTGCTCGTGCAACCCAGAGGAAGTATGAAGTACTGGAAGAGTCAGCTAGTCCTCCTTAACAAATTTGTCTCTCGTATGATTTATTATTTATTATTATTTTCAAGGCTTAAATGCAGTGAGGAGTGCCATGCCAGGAAAAGAGATCCCTAAAGACTGTCATCAACTGCTAAATTTTGAGTTGCTGCTTTAGAGAAAACCTTGCTGAAGTTATTTGTGATATCAGTGTAACTTGTTTCTGTTAACTTTTGATTAGGGAGTAAAAAAAATCAGTCAGTCCATGCTTTTTTTTTTTCTCCCTAGAAATCCTAAAGTTTTCAGCTGTAAGATTTTGCTTTTGTTTACTCATCTTTAATTTTATCAGGCTGAAATCACTCAGAGTAAGATTTTTCCATTCTTACTACTTTTTATAGTATTTTTTCTGGAAAACTGGCCAAAATAATTCAGTTATTTCAATGACAAAAAAAATTAACCTCTTTATTTCTAGTGTTAGAAATGCTAACTTTTAACATTACTGCTGAAAAAATGTGTAAGCATTTTTCTTGCCTTTATTTTGTTCATTTATGTCACTTGTTATTAATGTAGCTTCTGTGTAACAAGTATACAGTCTGACTGTATCATACATGAATGCCTTTGGCGGGGGGGGAACCCTCCCACCAACTCTTTTCCAACTTTCACAATTTTATTCCCATCTTTTATTTTAAAATTACCAGGTTTCTTGTTGATGTTGCTCACCTTTCTGTAAGGGAAGGCTCCTGGGCTCTTGGAGCCATGTTAAGATTTTTTTTTCCTTTCCTTTTTTACTTTAAAGAAGATGAAATTCAGAAAGGAATGAGTAAGAAATTAGGGGTTAAGTGCGCAGATCTGAAGGACTGCGGGCTTCCCGTTTTCAGTAAAGCTTCAACTTTTTATTTTGTTTTTACAGTAACTTCCTTTTGTTTTTTGGGTCGGTGATCTGTGTTACGGGGGAGGAGTGGTGGCAGTAGCAATAGCTCTTGGCAAATGTGATCGAGTACCTGCCAGTAGCAAAGGAGGGTTAGGAATGCTGTAAGGAAGTACAGCTCTGTAACTGTAGCTGCAGTGAGTGCTAATTGGCATTCATTATGCATTTGTATGTCACGTGTAAATACTGCCAGATTTTGAGCATCTATCAAGTCTACTTTTTTTGTCACGGTAAATTTAAATACAAACTTGAATTCCAGAGTTCAGTGAATGGAAGAATATGGTGGAAAAGCTGTTCTTCATTTACTACGGCAGATATTTGAAAGAACTCTGTCAGATCCTTAATCTTGTACTGTACACCTGCTTTTAAGATCACTAATTGTGATTTATTTCAGCTAATTTCTTAGATACAAATGGCATCGCTTTGTATTTCCCTGAAATACTTCTTGCATTTGTTGGCAATTTCCGCAAAGCTGAGAATTGTATTAGAATAATGTGATAAAAGCAAGTTGGTTTCTTGTTTTTGTTTTTGTTTTTTAACTGAAATGAGTTGCAGTGATGTCTGTTAGCATTATTAAGAGTGCTGAGAACTCTGAAGAAAAAAGTAGTGAAACAAAAAAAATCTGTGCATACCTTGTATTTTTGATTGGAAGAGTAGAGGAAAGCCTACGAGCGAGCGTTGCCACTTTACCCTTGAGAAAAACAATGAGGGCAGGTGCCAGCCATCTGAACTATGTAGGAGCAGTTTGCATGTTGTTACTTGTGGTTAATGTTATGCTCAGGCTTGAGATTTTTAAAGAAACAGGCCTATGGAAAAAATTGCAGACATGATTGTTTAGCATAGAGATTGAAAAAAAATATAGTTAATGATTTTAAAAAAAAAGTTCCTATTAAGTGTTGCTGATATGCAAATATAACTGAGATGCAAGAACAGAAGAAAAATAAGGCTTATCTGCAATGTCTTCTCTTTCCTACTTTCCCCCTTCTTGTGTGCATATAAATATGCGTACATTTAGGTGACAGAAAAGGAAGCTTAATTATGACTTAAGCTGTAGAACTCAAAATTAGTCAGTGCAGTCCTGCTATGGTGTGATAAGGGCCTATTCATGTCTACATGGAAAAGGTGTATAAATAATAAAAACATGGTGTGAGCAGAAATGGGTTAAACTGCAGAACACTTTGTATGATTTGTAATTCTTAAAATGTGTCATAGTGTATTGATACACTAATACATTATACATATTTACATACTGATATTGTATTTCATTTGAGTAATTGAAAAAGGCAGGAATGGTTTAATAGTTACGTATTGGTACCAGAAATCTCACCCAATTTCAACCTTTAAATTTGGAAAAAATGTGTTTAGTGGGAACCATGGCTGCCTGAATCTACGTTTGTTTGCCTTGAAACATTTTGTTAAATTTTCCGTTTTCGTTAGGACTGGTCCTACAGTTAATTGACAAGTATGTATGTTCATTTGGAAAATTGTTTTCCACTGAGAAACTGGGAACATAAAAGTTTGATCATTTTGAACTTTCCTTTGTTCAATAACTTCTATAGTTTCAGCCACTACTTTGCATAAAGTACAAGTCAGTTGAAAGTGCTTCCATTTTCTCTGCATAGAGGAGGCTGTATTGTCTGCAAATGTCAGACTGAGTACAGAGGAAGAAACTAACATGTCTCAAACTTGATCCAAATTTACTGCCTCTTGATTATTGATGTATACATGATATGAAAATATTCCTATAGCTCTGGTACAGTACTAAATATAATAGATACCTGTCATTCGGAGACCTTATGCAGTTTTTCATCTCTACCATGACAACATTGCGTAATGCGTACTGTATGAATATACGTGCTTGCCTAGACTTGGATACTTTGGCTTGTTGGTCTTCTGTTTGGTTCTATGAATCAAGTATGTCAAGTATAATGTTTACATTTTTGTTACCAATGCTTGAATTGCAACATCTGAAATGCTTAAGTAAACTGTCAGTAATAACCTGTATAAAATGGATTGTAAAATTAGTCTTCAAGAATTTTTCTTTCTTAAAAAAAAAAAGTGGAATAGTTTAACTTAATGGAGAGAAATAAGTGATGGGATGTGACTTCCATTTGATGCTGTAGCAGGTGATTCTCTTTCAAAGACACAGGAATACCCACTAAGTATGTTTCTTCTCCATGTCTGTTTGGGCTGTTATTGTGACTTAGTGAATCAGTCATTTGCATGCTGATGTACAGGCATCCGTTTGAAGGTGCAGAGTTTCATGTTATAAATCATCAGAATTCATGCTGACTTGTTACTGGGCCTGCCTGCTTCAAAAAGTACGTAAGGACTTGTGTGTCAGCTTTTCCTTTCTGATCTGCGCAGTCTCTGCATGGTTCAAAGAATGTATACGTTTACAGTGGCAGCTGTTGTTATTGTGAAGTGTATGGGGTTAGCAATCTAGGAGGAATTTTTTACTGCAAATTTAAACAAATTTTCTTACAGAAGTTTGCTTTTTTTTTTTTTTTTTGTTAAGGTGAAGTTACAGTGCAAACTGGAGACTTGTTGCCGTGTAGGATTTGTGGAAGGACTTTCTTTCCAGCAGCACTGGTAAGTGGTGTGAGCACTATTGGCTTTTAGTTCTGATAAGTTGATATGAGAGTTAAGCAATGGTCAGTATAGCTAAATAAAGTAGATCTAGATGCTTGTTTTTTCAAATAATTAACAATTCCATTTGTTTCAGTTTTGAAGCTCCTTAAAAGATGATGAATTTTATTTCAGCATCCTGTCATGTTCTGAAAATTCAGGTCCTTCTAAAAGCATTTGGTCTGGGGCCACGGAATCATTCCTTGCCTCTGCAAATGTAAGCCTGAGCATCATGCTGTCTTTGATCTAGTAAATGAAGTGTTCTGTTAACCATCTTCAGAATGCCCTCCTCTCCAATCTTCATAGAACTTGGATTGTCCTTAATGTTAATATGAATTTTGGACACTCTCTGATCTGTCTTGCCGCTCAATACAAATGCTGCCTACATACCGTCATTTTTTCATTTGCAAGGAGCAAATACAGATGCCTCCCTTTTTTACTTCCATCTGCTCCCAAGGTTTTATGATCATGTATATACATTTGCGAGTTCCTGTAGTTCTATTCAAAAGGTAATGGCTGGCCTAAGTATTTGAGTGAAAGCAGTCTGATCTTACTCATCAGGAGAAAATTCTGCATTTTCCTTTATTTATTCTGTTTGTAGAAAAAGCATGGACCCATTTGCCAAAAAACTTCTGCCAAGAAAAGGAAGACATTTGATTCCAGCAGACAGAGAGCAGAAGGAACTGACATTCCCACAGTAAAACCTCTTAAGCCACGGGTATGTTATAGTTTACTCTGCATATGAACATTTTAGGCAAAATATGTATGCATTATAATAAGGCTTATTTCTGCTGGCGATTTGTGGTAGTCAGATCAACTAGGATCTGGAAGAAATTTAACCATAATATTGTGCATTAAAATAAGGCATGTACTTAGCATGAAGTAAGAGCTTCAAACATATAAAGCTGTTTCTTTTTTGGCTTCTTAGCCAGAACCCCCCAAAAAACCATCCAATTGGAGACGAAAGCATGAGGAATTCATAGCAACTATACGAGCAGCCAAAGGACTTAATCTTAAAGATGGTGGAAAACTCCCTCCACCACCTCCGCCATCATATGACCCTGGTATGTAAAAGAATTGAGTTCCTTAAAGACTTTTTTGTAACTTAAATAATTTGTATAAAAAAAAAAAGAAAAGGAATTTTTCTGAACACAATATTCATGAGTTCATAAACATTACTATCTGATTATCCCTATGCAAATGCTGTTTTATGACTGTGTAGCATCCTGTGTGGTTTTCAATGCCCATGACTTTGTTTTCAATGCATCAAAAGGTAGTTGTGGCCAACTTGCAGTTTGCTACCGTGCTATAAACTGCTAGGCTGGACAAATTGTTTCAACACCTTTCTGCCCACTGCAGTGGATCTGCTCAGGAAGAGCAGACTATCTTCTTAGTTGGCTGCTGATTCTGGACACTCACAACATTTATATATTGTAATGCACCTGTCGACAGTGCTCATCGAGTGTAGTCTCTCCAGTTTCTTGCTAGACTCAGATTTGGTTTTGTGTATGCCCTGTATGCAGTTAACTGCTCTAGTGTGCATGTGATTCTTCCTCATGTGGTGGAGGATGCTTGTGTTTAGGATATGTGAGATCTGTGAAGCTTGTATTAAGAAGGGAGTGACAGTCCTTGAGTGGCCTCAGAGCTGAGGTTAGGTAAAGTGTTGAAGCAGTCTCGTGTCATTGAGAAGGAAATACACTTTTCAGTGAATTTCTGTGATGTAATAATAGGTTGGAGAATATATTTCCTCTCGTCTTTAGAGCTAAACCATTTGATCAACTCAGTGGTTATTTTCAGAAAGATTGGGGAAAAACAGACCCAGCCATGTACTTGCTTCTGGCTGTGGTCAAGTGAGGATGTAAGGATTCCTCACCTTGCTTCTCTGCTGGAAATGCATTAGTCCCAGTATTAGGATTGTAATTGTGCATTCATAGTAAGAAATGAAGAGTCATATTATTCAGTACACTAGGAAACATCAGGCCTAATCATGGAAAAGATTATATTAACAAACTAGTTGTATAGGTTCTGAATTACAAGCAGAAAAGCCCAGAACTTAAATCTACCCTGCAAAAGCTACTGAAATGATGCTCCCTTGGCTCCAGTCTGCAAGAGACTGTGAGCAAGTTTGAAGTGAAGAAAGCAGCTCTGTTCAGTCTGCTTGAAAGAGTGTAAGGGAGGTAAAGGGAGGAGAAAGATACTGCACCTCTGTTTCTCTTCCTCTCATTTTACTTTCCCAAGCCAAGTTTTATTTTCTGTAGCTTCCTGGCTTCATCCTGCTGCAGTGGGTAAGGCTTAGGAGGAGGGAACCAGGAATGAAGAGAAGATGCATTAATTAATCAGTGGACTCTTCCCACAAATAGAAAAAAAGAGCAAAGATAGCTACAGTTGCTCCTTTTTGACTTTAGGTGTAGGAGAAAACAGGAATTATACAGGGTGTCATGGAGTATATCCATCCTCTCCTACTCAGCTCTGTCTTTGGCATGCCTATTTCTAAGTAGCTGCTAGACTTTTTTCCTTTTAAAGGGAAAAAGTTTTGTATTAATGTTTCCTACTTAACTGCTTGCTTTGAGTTTGCAAAAAAAGCATTATCGCATGTTCTTCGATCACCTTTTCCACGTTTTAATAGAATCATGGAATGGCTTGGGTTGGAAGGTGACCTTAAAGACCATCTAGTTGCAACCCCCCTGCCATGGGCAGGGATGCCACCCACTAGACCAGGTTGCCCAGGGCCCCATCCAGCCTGGCCTTGAACACCTTCAGGGATGGGGCATCCACAGCTTCTCTGGGCAGCCTGCTCCAGTGCCTCACCACCCTCTGAGTAAAGAATGGCCTCCTAACATCCAATCTGAATCTCCCCTCTTTTAGTTTAAAACTGTTCCCCCTTGTCCTGTCATTATCTGTCTGTGTAAAGAGTCCCCCTCCATCTTTTTTTATAAGCTCCCTTTAAGTACTGAAAGGCCACAATGAGGTCTCCCCAGAGCCTTCTCTTCTCCAGGCTGAACATCCCCAGCTCTCTCAGCCTTTCTTCACAGGACAGGTGCTCCAGCCCTCTGATCATCTTCGTGTCCCTCCTCTGGACCCACTCCAATAGGTCCACATCTTTCTTGTGCTGGGGGCCCCAGACCTGGATGCAGTCCTCCAAGTGGGGTCCTTGTGAGGGCAGAGCAGAGAGGGACAATCATCTCCCTCAGCCTGCTGGCCATGCCTCTGTTGATGCAGCCCAAGATGCAGTTGACCTTCCAAGCTGCAAGCACATGCTGCCGGCTCATGTCGAGTTTCTTGTCCACCAGAACCCCCAAGTCCTTCTTGCAGGGCTGCTGTCAATGAGTTTTTCTTCCAGTCTGTACTCATGTTTGGGACTGCCCCGACCCAGGTGCAGCACCTTGCACTTGGACTTGTTGTATCTCATTAAGTTTATGAGGGCCCGCTTCTCAAGCTCGTCCAGGTCACTTTGGATGGCATCCCTTCCTTCTGTTGTATCAACTGCACCACTCAGCTTGGTGTTGTCTGCAAACTTGCTGAGGGTGAGCTCAATCCCACTGTTTGTGTCATTGATAAAGATATTAAACAGCACCAGTCCCAAGGTGGACCCCTGAGGGATGCCATTTGTCACTGGCCTCCACCCAGACATAGAGCCGTTGACCACAACTCTCTGGCTGCGGCCATTCACCCAGTTCCTTGTCCACCCTTCAAACCCACATCTCTCCAACTTAGAGATAAGGATGTCGTATGGGACCATGCCAAAGTCCTTACAGAAGTCCAGGTAGATGACATTGGTCAGTCTTCCCTTGTCAACTGATGCAGTCACACCATCATAAAAGGCCACCAGACTGGCTTTTTAGAAATAGTGCAGAATAGCCTGATGAAGTTGAGAAAGATCTTAAATCAGTCCTATTTACATTGAACTTTGCTACATATGCGTACTGCCTGTTTAATTTGATTAGTTCGTATTGTGCAAGGCTTACATTGAATCTTAACAGTTCTTTTGGACAGTACCAGCAGTACTGTCTGGTCCTGGGCAACCTGCTCTCGGTGCCCCTGCTTGAGCAGTGGGTTTGTACCAGATGATCTCCAGAGGTCCATTCCCATCTCAACCATTCTGTGATAGCCAGGTAGCTGCCTGGTGCTAAGCATTTTACAAAGGATGAAGATACAATCCTTCATACTTAAAAGAGTAGGTGTTAATCCTCTATTGTCTAATCCATTTACTTTAGTGGGTTTTGGAAGTCTTCTGTGGGAACTGAGCCATGCCTTAGTTAGAAATGGCCTTTCTTATGATCTAGGGACTTCTGTAGTTGCTTAATTCATGGATTTTTTTTTTTATTATTTTTTTTTACACTTTCTGTCTGGGCCTGTCGTGGTTTGACCACGGATATTAATTCTTTTGCTTCTGAGTTTCCATCTGTTAAGGTGTAGTTTGTTTGAGCTTTCTGACAGTAGTGGAGTTTATGTAAAAATAAACAATTGCTGTTATCACACAAGATTCCCATGCCGTCACTTTTGTGAAGGATTTCTGTGCTCTTCCTGTGGCCTTTGCTCTCCCTCCTTGAGTCCCTGTTCATAGTTTGACAGCCATTAAACATTTGACCTATTTGAAATTTTGGTTTATTTTAAGGGAAAGCTATTTAAGCTAGATCTGCTGCATTTGGAGTAGTAGCATGTAATCTCAATTTTATTTTGTGTTGTATAATATCTAACTAATTTTGGAGGCAGTGACTGTTGAATTTATTTTTTTTAATACACTTCTAAAATCACCTGGGAACATACTAAGTTAAACTGCTGTGCTGGTGTCCAGCTCTTCTGAAGTTGATGTTTATGTGGTTTAGAATACTGTACTCTGAGGAATTCAACGTCATATCTCTAGGCACTATAATATCCATCTGAAACTGCAGCCCAAACACTTACTGTCCATGGGCAGTATATTTTAAGGGGTATATTTTAAACACACAGATGAGGGATCTTTTAGTATTTTAAACACTTAGCCTTCCAGTTTTTTTCCCCAATTTTAATATTTCCTACAAGCATTACTGTTTGTAGCATGACTAAATTTATCTTGGAAAAAATAGTGCAGACACCAGTTATCCTATCTCATAATTTTGGCTGCACTTTCTCTGATTCAGGTTTTCTTGTTACATTTCTGGTTTTCTTTAATTTATAACAAATTATCATTTCCAGTATTGCAGTTGGTATTTCTCAGTTGTTTCAAAATTGCCAGGGGAAAGATAATTTGTCTTTTGCTACCTGTATGGGAAAGGTTTTAATGTACATTCATATTTTGGACAAAGTGAACTGTATTTGTTATTCTTTAGCCTCTTCTCGTCTTCACTTCCTGACAACTGGATTCCCAGCCAAGTCCATCTACCTCTTTGGCCACCTTCCCTGCTGAATAGCATCTGTCAAAGTACTTCTGATTTCACATAAGTTATCTCTGATCCTCAGCCACTCTTCTCATTCTTACCCATCAAGGAAGAAACATATCTGTGTGTTACATGTGGACAACAATCTTTCCCCAGTAACCTATTTCATTTTCAGATTCAAGAGACTTTGATTTTCTCTGGGGTTGGGGCTGGTCTTTAAAAGACTTTTTAAAACTCTTTTTTTTTTTTTTATAACAGTTGTTTAAAACACATTATTAATGATAGGCTTTTGTTTTTAAGATTACATTCAGTGTCCATATTGTCAGAGGAGATTTAATGAAAATGCAGCTGACAGACACATCAATTTCTGTAAGGAACAAGCAGCACGTATTACTAATAAGGGGAAACTGGCAGCTGATACCAAAGGGAAGCTTCCTGCTAGAACACAGGTGAACTGAAACATTTTTCTTAAATTGTAATTTGCGTTGGATATCAAATCAAGCTTGTTAAATATTGTGTTGCCCTTAAATTAACTATTCTATTCTGCAATTTTATTATTTTAGACACTAAGATATTATTTTATTAACTTAGACAGTAAGCACAGAAGAGGTTTTTGCTCAGAGTTGCAGTCAGAGATTCGTAAATCAGATGGCAGCAGTTGCAAAACCGGAAACAGTCATAAGTGTAATTTAGAGATTTGTGAAAATGACAGATAAGGGTAGCAGCAGGAAGTGTAAATGTAGTGTTTGTGAACAGTGTTTAATTTCTGTTGTGCAAATCTTCTGAATCCACTTCAAGACTGTTCCTTAAGTGGATAAATAAAGGTACAGGATTATTACATTTCGGCTAAATAGAGGCTTAGAGAGTTCAAGCAAATCTGGGTAAGAACGGCAACAGTTAACTTATGGTGGTAACAAATGAAGGATTAAAGTGTGTGTCTTCATTTGGTGGTGAAACTCTTTTTTTGGAAGCTGTGAAGAGCGAACAGACACAAGCAGTTAGAATACAGTGCAAGAATCACTAGGCTGAATCAGTGTTGGACTGGCTGAAAGCACACATGTGAGAGTAAGGTTTGAAAGGCAAAAATGATTTTGCCCTTGAATATTCTTTCTAAAATTACCAGGTAATGAAGTGGTAATGTTAAGCTCATGAGATTTTTATGGAAAACAATGGGAAAAGTAGTAGAAAAAAAACATAAGTCTAGTTAAATGAAAAAAAAAACAAAACCGCTAAGTTGGACAGTCTTTCCTACCAGTATCATCATATTTTATGTAGGAGAAAGCATACTAGCAGAAATCATGTGACCACTATACCAGAAACAAGTTAGCTACTAAGTAATCAGTTTGTTTTCCCATGGTGCCTGAGATAATTACCTATCATGTTACACAGATAGTTTGACTTAATTGCTTAAATTTCTAGGCTGTATTTTGTTACAGTACAAGCCTGCTGCAGTTAAGAAGGTGCCTTCTGCAGGATCAACACCATCATCGTCACGCTTACCACAGCCAAGTGGTGTTAGCAAAACGGTTGTAGGTATGAAATTACTGTTAGCAGTTTTGCATCTTTTCTAAATATTAATTTTCAAACTATGTAGTAAAAGTAGTATAATAGCTGGAAGGATTTCTGCAGTGTTGCCCAGTGATTTAAACTGAAGGAGTATTCACAGGAGGAACTAAGTGTTACATGAGTGGATAAGATGGCTTCTGTCTTTCATGATACAGTTTTTTAATCAGTGTTTTTGTAACCTGATTTTTTTTCACTATGTATATGATGCCTGTATACTTTATTGCTGAAGCTTATACAGTTGTTTGGGGGGGGGAGGGGGAACAACCAAGAGAAAAAAAAGCTGGAAGCGGCGCATATTGGCCCCTATCTAACAAGACTCGGACTTGCACGTAGGACTCTTGTATTTTATGTATCAGGTCAAATTAAGGATTTTCTGAGTTGAACCTGCAAAATCATTCTGTGAAGTAATGCATAATTGTGTCTAATTCTGATCTTTTACATCAGATTTTTCTGTTGCTTAACTCTGTAACTAATTTGTATGCTGAATATGATCATGAATTAGTAAAAA
This sequence comes from Chauna torquata, assembly GCA_013399475.1. Lineage (NCBI taxonomy): Eukaryota > Metazoa > Chordata > Aves > Anseriformes > Anhimidae > Chauna > Chauna torquata. Next base: position 89,167 of record VXAL01017822.1, on the reverse strand, counting down.
TATATAGTAAATCTGTGTATGTTATAATTTTGCAAACTAGTCTTATTCTGATTTCAGATATCAATAGGGTTCTGTTTGTACATACATTGACATTCTAGACTTTTTTCCTTTTTCTTTCTGAAGAAACCGAGAACCAATTTTTTATTAGAATAGAAAATTTTGTCTCAATTGTGTATTTGTTATAAACTTTTGGAAGCGTACTCGTTTTTCCCTATTATCTTGATTATTTGTTAATATCTTGATATTTCTAAAACTCTTACTTTGAATTTTACAATAAATATACAATGAATTGTATCATTCCAATAACAAAATGTTGTTTTCTTATTTCCGTGCTTGCTTTCAACTGTAAGGTGCCTCTTCAAGTAAAGCAATATCTTCATCTGGGTCCAGTGGGAGCAAAATTCAGACATTATCACCAGCTCATAAAAACTCATTGGGAATGGTAAACCCACAAGCAGGGTAAGTTCCCATTTAATGTTGTTGTTTATGGCTTATTTTATATTTGTTGTGGTAGTCCTAGAAGTTTCTGTGGGTTATGTGTTTTTTCTTTTTTTTGTTTTGTTTTCTGCAAGCTTCAGAAGTGCAGAGCTTTGAATTCATCCTTTATTTATAAATGGAATTAATGTTTAAGGAACATTGGAGAAGGCAAAGATGCATTTTCTAATGTTAAAATAACAGCGAAGGAGGTAAAGTGATAAAACTATATACAAAGATTAGAAACGTATAGAATATGCAAAATGATTGGACCCTTATTTTTTTTTCTTTGCAAAAGTGAAAAGACTTAGAAAAAGGAGAAAGTATTGGACATAACTTCTTGCATTTCTTGAAAATAAAGTAAGAGTACTCTGCCGTGGACCACAAGCCAATTGTGGCAATGAATGAATGAGCACAAGTAAGGCAATGTAATCTTGTGCTGTACAACAGCAACAGGAAATGGTAGATGTAGTTCCCTGAAAGTGCTGTTGTGTTTAAGGCTGTTACCTGATATTTGGTAGGGAGATATTCAATGCACGCTATCTGAAAGAAGAAATGTATGGAAGCAATTGAAGAAAAGTAGTGCAATAGAATCACAGAATGGTTGAGGTTGGAAGGGACCTCTGGAGATCATCTGATCTAACCCCTGTGCTCAAGCAGGGCAACGTAGAGCTGCTTGCCTGGGACCATGTCCAGGTGGCTTTTGAAGATCTCCAAGGAAGGAGATTCCACACCCTCTCTGGGCAGCCTGTGCCAGCGCTCTGTCACTTACACAGTACAGAAGTGCTTCCTGGTGTTCTGAGGAAACCTCTTATGTTCCTCTTTGTGCCCATTGCCTGTTGTCCTGTCCTTGGGCAGCACTGAACAGAGCCTGGCTCCATCCTTTTTGCACCCTTCCTTCAGGTATTTATAGGCATGAAATCCTCCCTGAGCCACCTGTGCAGGCTGAACAGTCCCAGCTCTTAGCCTTTCCTCAAAGGAGAGGTGGTCCAGTCCCTTGATCATCTTGGTAGCCCTCTGCTGGACTCTTTGCAGTATGTCTAGGTCTCTCTTGTACTGGAGGGCCCAGTACTCCAGGTGTGGCCTCACCAGTGCTGAGTAGAGTGGAAGGATCACCTCTATTGACCTGCTGGTGATACCAAGGATTTTCTTGAAGCCAAGAAAACTTTACAGAAGTTTCAGGAGCTTTGAGGGGCCTCAAGAAGAACCGAGAGAAAACAAGAAAAATAAAACAAACTGATTACATTTATATCAGTGGTGACTGAAGATGATTTCTTCCTATAAAATGAGTATCGGTTTGGATGAACTCTGTATAAGGTGAAGGAAAAACGGCAGCTTAAGTTTGTGAGGAAGAAGATGAACATTCTGAAAGAAGTTGTGGGGATGGACAGCTTTATTAACTGCACAAAATTTGTGATTTTTCATTTATCGCTCTTAAGTCTTACAAGTTATGCACAACTACGAATTACAGCTCTTACCCTTCCCTCCTAACACCATGTACCATGAGGATGCAGTTCAGTCCTTCCTTGCTCAGCCCACTCATACTAAGTTTTTTGGACACAGACCTGATGGAGTGTCTGTGAGGTGGTCAACTTTTTTTTTCCTCCGGTGTCCTTAATAGGTTTTGGTCTGTGTGGTGGTTTTACCCAGCTAAACAGCTGACCTCCACCACAACCGCTCGCTCACTCCCCCTCCTCAAAGAAACAGGGGGAGAAAATACAATGGACCAGGGCTTAAGGGTTGAGATAAGGACAAGCAGGTTACTCACTAATTACCGTCATGGGTAAAACAGACTCAACATAGGGAGATTAATATAATTTATTACTATAACTAGCAAACTAGAGCAGTGAGAAACTAAAAGCAAACTACAAACACCTTCCCCCCACCCACCCTCTTCTACCTCC
>VXAL01017822.1:75706-86456 GCA_013399475.1 Chauna torquata | reverse complement strand
ATGGGCTGCAGGGGGACAGCCTGCTCCACCATGGGCCTCACCATGGGCCGCAGGGGAACTTCTGCTCCGGCGCCTGGAGCACCTCCTGCCCTCCTTCTTCCCTGCCCTTGGTGTCTGCAGGGCTGTTCCTCACGCCTCTCACTCCCAGCTGCTGTTGTGCAGCAGTTTTTTCCCCTTCTTAAATCTGCTCTCACAGAGGCGCAAACAACATCACTCATTGGTTCAGGTCTGGCCAGCAGTGCGTCCCTTTTGGAGCCGGCTGGAGCTGGCTCTTATCTGACATGGGGCAGCTTCTGGAATCTTCTCACAGAAGCCACCCCTGTGGCCCCCCTGCTACCAAACCTTTACCACGTAAACCCAATACAGTCTGTAGGTTAGCTTCACTACTGTTTGTAGGCATCTGTGCTCCTACTGCCAGAGAATCCCACCCTCTATTATTTCCTGACTCATTTTATGTCGCATTTCTTTATTCTCGCCATGCCCTCCTGCCCCACGATTTCTGGACCTTCTTTTCATCAATCCTGTGCCACCCATTCTCCATCCCACTCTCCTCCCAAGGAAGCAACCTCATTTTCTTTTCTCCATTTGTCTCAGTTTTGCTAAGACTGTAGCCAATAATATTGGCATTTCTGATATGGTTATCTAGCTAATCTTAGCCGTATATGGTGTTACTGGTATGGTTACCCAAGTACAGGTTGCACTACAAGGTTCTACCCCACAAAAGATCTCCAAAACTTCACCTAGGTTATCTTGTCACACTGGTTATCTGCAGATTAGCTTACATGCTTCCTAAGTCAAATCATTTGACTTTAGCCTTGATACCTGCTTAGTTTAAATTAAGCAAGCACTTTCTTGTCTTCTAAGCAAACGGTTTGCATTACCAGAGCAGCATGGGTTTTTTCATACTCTGCTATTGTGCTTACACAGGATACTGCTGTACTTTAGCTGAATAAATATAAATTGTTGGCCTTGGCATGTTCTTTAGACATTCTCCACGTTTCCTGTGGTGGCTGTCTCTGTAAGGGCACAGCAGGACCTCCTGTTCACACAAGGTTTAGGGTTTTTTAAGAGGTTATAGTGTTTATAGTCTTACGAGACAGAGTTTGAAAAGACAGTTTCAGGGGAAACAAAAGGGTTGGGAAGAGCATGAAGGAGGTAAAGAATGTGATGTAAAATTGATGGAACAACTGGAGGTGAGGAGAATGAGCCCTTCAGCCTCTGATGTTAAGGAGAAGACTGTGCAAGGAGCAAGAAGGTGAGCTGAGAGGCAAAGATAGTCTTTCTCTTAGTGGAAACAGATAAGTTTGCTATGGAGGAAAGGGAGTGAATGGCTTGAGAAACCAAGGGAAAAACAGCTGGGTTGTGGGACTCTGTTAAGCAAGTATTTGAATTCTTTCTTCTGAGATAACACAATGGAAAGAGAAAACACATGTAATAGAGAAGCTTAATTTGAATAAAGGATTTCTTGTAAAGATCCTCTGCAGTTTAAAAGTGAAAATTAGAAGTAAGGGCTCAAGGAAATGCTCAAGAAAAAGTAGTATATTTGGTGTAAAGAAAGGATGACGTGAACTACTGACGTTGATAGTGTAACAGAGGCAATTAGAAGTTGCCAGTGCTGTTGTGTTGCGTGTATTGTATGTGGGGCAGTTGTGGAGTCCTAACCCTTTGATTGTTTTTGTGATGTGTTTTACTAAAAGGTAAGTGTTAAGTGAGGTAAAGAGTAAAGACTGTGGCTGCCTTATCCAGCTGCTCTGTCCCTGGCCTGCTTCTGTCTGGCTGCTGGGGCCCAGCCCATCTCCTGAGGCCCTGGGGTCTCTGCCTAGGCTTGGATGGGGTGCAGCTGCCACTTTCCCCTTTGCAGGTTCAACGAGCAGCAAAGCCGAGCATGTATCCCAGGCACATACAGAGACAGAACATTGACACGGTGGGTAACAGCCTGCCTAGCCAAGGGCTGCCGTCAACAAGACTCACGTAAAACAGATACAGACAGCTGAGACCTTCCTCCTCTCTAGCTGGTAGAGATAGGAGTTCACTAGTGCAGATGCACACACACAGCACTCTTGAGGTTCACAAACACACACATTCATTGATCCTTTGAGTACCAGCACAGCCACTCTGTCTGCCCAGCATCCCTGCCCAGATCCCAGGCCTGCCTGCAGCACACATGCAGGGGAGAGTGCAAATACAGAGAGAGAGTGAGTTTAAAAAAAAAAAAAAGAATTAATGACAAAAAGAGAGAAAATAGGACAGGCTGCTGTGTTCAGCCACAAGGCTCAGCCAGACAAGTGTACTGACTGGCCCTGTTATATGTGCAATCAGCCCCTTTCAACTCTTTTCTACCTATTCCCCCTTTATTCCTCCTGGTTGCCCTTCCCCCTATACATCCCCCATGGGTTTGCAGAGCTCTGCAGTTTCCTACACCATCCTAGTCCAGGGCCCCATGGTTCACAGTCTTAACAGCTGCAAGGTTCAGTCTTCGTGGAAGGGGTGTCTGTAGCTTGTTAGCCTGCCAGTTTGACTGGGAGGTTCGTTTCTTGTGATTATCTCCTAGCTTAAAGTCCTCAATCAGATAACCCTGCCAGAATAAACATTCCTACATTCTCAAATGCTGTCATAAATTAATGTGACTGACCAGACTTGGTTCCCATCACTGCCTCCCTTTCTTGCTATCCCTTATTGCATCGGAAAAGGTCCTTGACCAGATACCCTTAAAGGAGCAAACACTCTCCTCCTACATACCCTTACACCAAGCTTATGTAAAGGTGGCCTTTATGTAAAGTTCGCAGCAGCAGCCTTGGCAGAGGGCAGGGCATGGTGAAGACTAAAATTGAAACTCTATGAACATCAGAACTGTGGAAAACAAAGGGGAGATGTTGAGAGGTGAGGATGAAAGCCTTTGAAATCAAAGAGGAATGTTGCTCTCAGTGTTAGATGAAGAACACATTGCAGCTGGAAATGGAAAAGGAAAAGGGTTGTTGTTTTGCCCTGTATTGTGAAGACCTTTGCTTTTCTTCACATTGCATCAAACTTTTGCCTTTCTGTTTCTGCTGCTCTCTTTTCATGTGTCTTCCCTTCAGAATTGTAAAATTGGGTAAAAGTGACTCAGATCATTGTGAGAGACGAGCCTATAGAGAATCATGAGGCTGTGGGTGTCATAGATAATTGTGGTGTAATCAGAGACAGTGTTAATACTTCAGAGACAACAAATGAATGGAGTGTGAGAGTAAAGGAAAGGGTAATCCCAGGCATTTCAGGAAAATGGCATAAGTTGAATGTGGGCAAAAGGAAATTATTTTTATTGGAAGCAAGGGCAGATAGGGCTGGATAGACCTAGCATGATTACAAGTGAATGTTACCGCAGGCAGAGAGGTAGATAAGTATATGAAACCTTGATCAGTGTTTGTGGGGGTTTTGGTGGTATGGGGAAGAAAGAATAGGTGGAAATGCTGGTTATAGAAGGCCATCAAGAGTAACAAGACTAGGGTAAGCAAATAATGGAACTCAAAACAATGTGCAGCAGGAGGAGCAAGATGGCTGAAATGCAGAAGTTGAATTAAGACCCACTGATGAGTGGCAAACAAATAGGTTTGCAAACCACAGTAAAGTCAGCTGAGATAATTCAGAGGCATGTTTCTGACCCCAATGGTCAATCCCAGCTGTTTGAGAAAGACTCTTTCCTACTGATAGAGTTTGTGATTGCAGTCCATTGGTTTGTGAGGAAGCACAGGTTTTGATCATCCCTTCTTAACAGGGAGGTTTTGTTGAATTTTACCAGTCAGTTGCTCACTGAACTTACTACTGTGTGTTCTGTAATCTTCCATTTCCTCTTATCAAGCTCGGAGGAAGAATTGTGATGTGGCCAGGTCAAATAGCAGTAATATACGAAGAGATGTTTGCACAGGTTCTCTCTCTTTTCACATGCTGTTAACTGCAAATAGATGACTTACGTTTGGCGTAGCTCTCAGATAACGATCTCTGCAGAGAGGCAGTGAATGTTAGCCTGGCTTATAATGTCACTTAATTGCCTACACAATTTCAATTTTTTAAGAGTATGAATGTGATACGTGTTTCTGCCTGCAGTCTTTCTCACTTCTGTGTTCTAAAAAAAATGTTCTCTTCTTGTCTTTACCAAGCAGTCCTTGTGATTTCTTGTTGGTCATACTAACCAGTCTTCTCATAGACAGAAGGCAATTTAATATGTCACTTTCCTAAGCATTCTAATTGAGACCTAGTAATTCTTTCACTTTCTTTTGGCATGTTGTATTCGCTTCTGAGAACAAGTTTGTCAGGAGTTACGTTGAAGCAAAGAGATGGAGGAGTAGTGACAACATGGAAGAGTTAGGTGCCTCAGTTTGGTCACTGGTGACAATTTTGGCCTTAATCCTCTCAGCCTCAGTATTGGAGTAGAAATGGGAATTTGAAGTGTTGAGGTTTCTATTGAAATACCTACAAAATTATATCAGAGTAGGGACTGAGATGCTAACAGCCAGCATCTTGAAGTCACAGAGTGAGAATAGTTAACATTGTATTGAGACAGATTTTAGACATTAAAGCATCATGTAATTTGGGCTTTAGCTAATTGCAGCTAGAAATATTTTATAAAATAAAGGATGCTTTTAAAATTTTATAGAAGTTAATTAGGATGAAACACAAGATGTATTTCTCTGCATTCTAGTTACATTTAAGATTTAACCAGTAAAACGACAAGCTATAGCAGGAGATCTAGGATTCTGTTGTACTTGAGTCAGGCCAGAGCTCATGCTGTAAAATATTGTGCTCTTCCTTCTGAGCTGCTAATGAACTGATTTACTGAGCAGTGTTGCAGGTATCTTGTTGTAAGTGCAAAGTGCAATCTTTCAAATGTTAAGAGACATTTTTGTTTTGTTTTGTTTTAGTTTTTCTCTGTAATTTCTTGTTTTTTAATATTTTAAGTGAAATCTTCCATTTTTGCCTAGATTTTTGTAATTCCAGATTTGACACAGTGGTAGTAAGGCTTGATAGAATTACAATTAGTGTACCATGTCAAGGATGAATTAAAAGGATATTGGAGAGGGTGGCAATTTAATCAAACACTGCTTCTTTCTGTAGAATCATTGTACCAGTTCACTGTGATGGATACGTGAAGGGGCAACAACTCTCTCTTTGGCTAATATAACAACCAGCTGTGGTTAAAATACATGGGCATGCAGTTTCCCTGTTGCACTTTAGGTGGCACTCTTGAACTGCTGTCTGAAATTATTGTGAAAGACATATGACGCTATTGATGCGCTTCTGTTAAAGGTCAAGGCTAAAACAAACTGGGTTTCAGGTGTTTAGTTCTGTAAAGGAAAAATTCTGTAACTTGATTTCATGTGAAATTTGACTCCAATATCACACTATAAATTTTTATTTTAAAGGAACAGAAATGCAACCAGATTATATGAACTTTCCTATTTTAAGTCCTTTTTTGTATACAGTTTCTCTTCTTTTGGTCCCCAAGTAAAGGACTACACTACAGCATCATCAATATCAGCTAGGTAAGCATTAGTGACACTTAGTTTGTACATGTAGGTCAGGATGTGTCAGCTGAGCTTGGCTGTGAGAGTTTTTTTTTCTGCCTGAACAGAGTAAGAGTGGGGTCAGTTATAAATATGAATGGAAATGTGGCATAAGGGCATCATTTTTGAGTCCTAAAGAAGCAAGTGAGAGAGTAAGAGTACTGTGTGACTCTGTATTGCAGTCAGTAGGAAAAACTCCATTCACTTGAGTGAATATAGGATTTCATCTTTTTCATGTTGAAGAACTGGGAAAAGTTAATTCTACATAAATTTTAGTTAGGCTTATATTTTGATAGTAAGTGATGTTAAAATCTGAAGTTTGATGCATATTCTATAAAAGCACAGAATTTAGCACTGTCTTGCATTTCTTGAGGGGTAGGGCAGTTCTAGGAAGCTGCCAGAAATAATCAGAATAATCAGGAGGAAAAATTGGGTAGGTTCTTCCCATCCTAAGGTTAAGCAAACATCCAGTCTCCACCCACCCACACAAACTATGTTTTGCAAAGCAGAACTTAACACCACTTTTTGTGGCCAGCTAGAGATCTTTTGCATGTACAAATTAGTTTCTCATCTCTGCATATTTCGTGTATGAACAGTAATATTTCTTTTATTGTGGCTTGCAAAATTATATTTTTCAGCATGGCAAATGTACCCTTAGAAAAGACTATATTTCAAAAATAAAATAAAATGACAAATTTTACTATTTAATGTTAAGCTACTCCCATGACTGGGAGTCATGTCTGTCAGTGACACACCCAGTACTACCTTACAGGTGAAGTGTAACATAAACTGCTCACCTAACCAATATCAACAAACTTTGGATTCCACTTACATGTTTACCGTACAGCATGTATAGCCTCTAAAAACAACATATCTTTAGAGTAGTTCACTTCCTTTCAGTAAGACTGTAACTTACACAGCTTTGTTCAATGAAATCAAGGTAAATAAGTTATCTTGGTCTTTGTATTGCAGAAGATTCTTATGATTGCTAACTTTTAGTCATTAGTACATGAAAGGGCTCGGCTTGTTTCTTTGTTTAAGTGTGGAAGGATGCTGCAATTCCCCGTTTTGGCAGTCGTGACTGCTGCTAGGTTACTGTCTACAGTGTTCTGCACTGCAGATGACCAGAGTTTGCAGATCATGTTGATTGTTGAAAGTTCAGAAAATTGCGAGGAAAATCATGACAGACTGGAGTATGTGTCATGCAGTGTCAAAAACATTGGTCTTACTTCTCAATCCTTGGGAAATACATATTTGGTCAAACAGGAATTAAGCATTTCCTGAGTTAATTGGTTTGAACTAGAACATCTGTTTGGGAGGAGGAGTGGGAAGAGGAACTCTAGGGGAACCTATCTGACAGCCTGCATTATTTGGGGGCTAAATCATCAGACTAAAATCTCAGTGTTCCCTTCTAGCTTCATAACGAATGAATATCATTTATTGTTCAATCTTTGTTCCTTATGTGGTGGTTTTACCAGCTGAGCAGCAGAACTCCACCACAACCGCTCGCTCATTCCCCCTCCTCAAAAGATGAGGGGGAGAAAATACGATGGAAAAAGGGCCCAAGGGTTGAGATAAGAGAAAATTTCTCTACTTCCCGTCAACGAGCGGTGTTCGGCCACGTCCTGGGAAGCAGGGCCTCAATACGCGTAGCGGTTGTTCGGGAGGACAGACGTCTTCATAATGAGAGCCCTCCCTTCTCCTACCCCTTTCCCAGCTTTTATTGCTGAGCGTGACATCATATGGTATGGGATATCCCTTTGGTCGGTTCAGGTCAGCTGCCCTGGTGATGTCCCCTCCCAGCTGCTGCTCACCCCCAGCCCACTGGGTCTGGGGGGTTTGGAGGGTCTGGGTGCTGTGCCAGCACTGCTCAGCAGTAGACACAACACTGGTGAGGTATCAGTGCTGGTCTAGCTACAAGTGCAGAGCACAGCGCTGTGTGGGCTGCTGTGGGGAAAGGTAACTCCATCCCGGCCAGACCCAGTACATCTTATGAGGAGATTTCCTTTGATGCTTTACAGATGTAATACGGGTTGCAAGGTTCCCAAGAGAAGATTCCTAAAACCCAAATTGTCTTGTAAAATGTGTGGGTTCAGTGCCTTTTAATATGATGCTATTGCAGGAGCTTGAGAAGTTATACGATATGAATGTTGGAGGTACACAAGCTTTTTTTTTTTTTTTTTAAGATATTAAAAGCTATATCAAAAATAGTGATCTTTCTTGACAGCAATTAGCTGTTTAGTAATTTTCCTGGTGCTGCAGTTTATTAAGGTTATATGACAAGAGTCTGAGAACTCCACAGTAATTTTAAGAAATTATTTCTCTCAGTGTAAAAGTGTAGCTTTTTCATTATTTTTTTTTTGTTCATTTGTTTTCTTTATGACTTCCCTTGAGGGGCAGGAAACTTACAGAAGAGCTAAGCTTCAGCTGCCCAGACATTTTCCATCGATTTTGTTTTTTTGTTTATAGTTCTTTAATTTCAGAAAGGCCAATAAAAATACTCAGATTGTGTCATAATTTTTCAGTTAGGGCTTAAATACTCTTTTTTTTAACAATAAGAAGAAACATTCTATTACATTACTGAGGTGGGACTGGAAATATAATTGAATTTTTGCAAGTTTTACTCTATGAAGATGATAAAAATGCAGAATTTTACTTGACGTCCTGATTTTTCTACTATAAGTTGTGATATCATGAAAGATACTGTTTTCCTTATGATGACGTGGGAGGGAGGGATGATGATGGGGTTTTTTGTTTTTCTGGCTTGGTGTTTGTTTGGTTTTTTTTTTTTTTTGGATACTCTACCAAGGCTTTTTGGTTTGGAATCGTTATCCATAGTAGTTTCAAAAAAAAAAAAAAAAAAAGATATTACAGAAGTATTGCCTGTGTATATAGTGCTGTCCATTGTGAACAGGTGTTTTGATAATTAAAACAAACTTGTTTTTCTTTCAGGCTTTCTTCTGTTCTTTTCACGTCTCTATAAAAGAGAATGGAAGGCACATTACTATTGTTTGGCACAATGTTCAGCCTTTATTAAAAAAAAAAAACAAAACAAAAAGAAAACAAATTTTTCCTTCTTGCTAATCCTGAAGTCAACGAGGCTTGTACTTACATCTTTTACTTTTTAGCTTCTTAATAAAATTGGTATGAGTTGTAAATAAGAGCCTTCTTTTCTAGGTCTGATGAACTTGACATTATAAAAAGTATTCTTCAAAAAAAAAAAAAGCCCAAATGTGAGAACATTGTGCAGACTGTAAGGATAACTAGAAATAGTTTCTTCTTTTAAACATAAATTTTAAATATGTGCATTGGAAACCTAATCCAATTGTAAGTCTATGAAATGTTCCCCTTTTTAAAGTAAGAACCCCACTTTTTGTTTGCTGAACTACTAATCTGATTTGTACCAGATAAATGTCTTTTTAGGTTTTTTTTTTTTTTTTCAAAAAAAAAAAGGGGGGGGATTCTTTAGGAATATAAATACGTAACTGTGAGTACTTTATTTTTGTGATAACTTAAATAGCAGTCTGGCAATCTCCTTATGAGTACCCCTTTATATATTTTAATAGTAAGATGGACAAGTTAGGCCCACCACTGCGAACTGGAAGAAATGTGCAAAGGTTTTATGACACTGATACAAAAACAGACAGTACCATCAAAAGAACAAATGAGTTGTTGCCTATAAAGAAGTAAGTATTACAAATCAGCTTGGTTTACCTGTTTTACAGAAATGTTCCTCAAAAGCATTGGAATAGTAAAAGTGTGACCTTGACAGATATCTGCTGCCGAGTATGTCTTCAGTGTGAACGTTGTGGGAATATAATTAGTATAAGTATCTATTTCATGTTCGGTAAACTATTTCATTGTAGGAACAGAGAAGTGATGAAAACGCTGTCACTGATTCTGAACTGAGAGTAATGTACTCTGTAAACCTGAAATAAAACTGAAGTTATACAATGCAAAGCTGAAGTAAACATTGAAGTCTGTAGAACAACTGATAACTGTACAAATACAGGCAAATATTTTATGACAAAGGAATTTTATTGTACTCTTAAAGTCAAATATTTACTCCTCCTCCTTCTGTAAGATAGCTGTGATGGCCCAAGAATGTAAGCAACGCAGGCTTTATGATGAAAGATTAAAATCAAAGCTGCTTTGGAAGAAAGGGTGTTCCAGTCTTTTAAAAAGGAAATGGTTACATTGTAGTTAATACTTTGATGTAATTTGGAAGATGCCAAATTCAAATGAGCTGATTTTTTTGTAAATAATGCTTCAAAGCATACTGCAGAAGAGTAAATAATAATGAATTATATAGCCCATATTTGGAATATAATGGTTTAAATAGTAGAAACGTGTCTAAATCTTGTAATGCTGTTTGTGTTGTAACCAAAGCTGAAGTATTTTTAAGACAGGGTGAGAATATCTGAACTTAGATCCCTATTTTAAGAACCAAAAGGAATAAAGGGGGAGGGGAAGCTTTTTAGAGATGTAAATTTCTTTTTGGTATGTTCCTTTGCATAGTTAATTAGAGCCACAAATCCTGTGAACCCTTAAAAATTAGGTCAATTTTTCATGTTATAATACATTACAAAAATGTTGAAAGTTTTGCTTAGTGAGTTAGTTACTAAGCGTGCTTACAGTAGCCCTTGTCCACAGAGCAAGGACGTAATTTTTTTCTTCTTGAGAGAACTTCTTTAAGAGTATAGGCATTTATTCTGCTATTCATAACCTCACTGTTTAGGTTGTACTTATTCAGATATCCACTGGAATTGTGGATTAAACCTGTCTTCCTTGCAGGAGATTATTCAGTATGTTACATGCCAAAAGCACTGGACAAATGCAAATAACTACTAGCTGTTGTTAAATTCAGTGTAGCAATGCAGATTATTACAGTTTGTGGCAAAGGTTCCCGGACTTCGATATGCATGCCGTTAGTCATTTGAGACTTATTTATGATTTTGCTCTGAAGTATGAGCTGTGGTGGGTGATGATGATAGCAATGAAGCGAACCTGATATTTTCAGTATTTTATAGCAAAATACAGCCAAATTGCAAATGCATAAATAGAAAAAGGCAAGCAGTTTGATTTTGCAAGCAGTGGTAATTCAACTAGAGGTACAACATGAGTTGCTTAGGAAGAGAAGTTACCTTCAGTCTTAATTCGTTTGAAATTGAGACAGGATAATAAACATCTGTAAAGGTATGTCTGGACTTTAA
>VXAL01017822.1:51796-75653 GCA_013399475.1 Chauna torquata | reverse complement strand
ATATATATAAAATTATCTATTTGTCTAATAGATATAAATATAAAAGTAGCAGAGGTTGGACAGACTGGAAGAGGATAAGCTGTAGTGACAGAAGTGGAGGTAATCAAGAATGTCTGGCTGTGTTGGGGAAGACATGTCTTCATAGATCAGATTGCAACTTGTGGATCCAGTTTCAAGACTTGCCATCAAATATACATTAAACTCGATGCTAATTTTAGTGTCTAGATCTGGGGTGCGTAAAGTTGTAGACAGTGGCAGCCTGCTACTTCTGCTATTGATTTACTCATTGAAATGGCAGAAATTATTGCAGATAATTATAAGACTAATATGAAGCTTCTGTATCAGTCTGAATATAGATCTTTTTGCTGTATTTTTAGAAAGCTATTTGGAAAAAAAATATCTGCAGAAATTTTGCACAAAGCTACATTTAAATATTTCAGAGTTAAGGTGTCCTATTAAACCTTAATGGGGTTTTAATTGTTCATGTGACTATGCCTTCCTCAATGGACAGGATGGAAAAGGCACTTTGTGTGGCTTTTCAGTATTTTGATTTTTTTTTTTATTTTTTTCCTGGTTTTGTTGGTAGCCTGTGTGCCATACTGTACACCATTCGAATCATGTTCTTAAGACACTGATTTTTGGGAAGCTTCTCTAATGTACATACAGTATTAAAGCATCAGGTGACTTTTTTCAGAGTGTCTAGTGGGGATAAGGGTATATTATTATACGTATTTTAAAGAAATAAACAGTTGAAATGCAGGAAAGAGAAGTGAACTATTTTTGTTAATTTTCTTCAAATATCTAGGACATCTTTTTTAAGGATTCGTTGCATTATATGAAAAAATGATTGATTAAAAGTATATCCTGAACAGATTCCAGTTTAAGAAATTAATGCCCTCAGTGTTGAATAAGTAGTTTGTTGGTCCCAAGTTGAAAATCCAGAGAAAACTGTGACTTATTAATAGATTAGAAAAGTTTGGTTTAAACTATTTGGAATTGTCTTAACAGGATTTGAGACACAATTCTGTTCATCACTGTTTGATCATCCCTGTTTCATGGGATCCATTTCTGTCTGCAGTTTAATTATTCTTTATACACTTTTCTAGCTTCCATAACAAGTAAAGTAAAAGTCCAGTATGTTTTTCTGCACTATTGAGCTTTAATGAACTTTACTTGTATTATAGGAAATGTCTGTCTCCAATCTAAAGTGAGATGGAGGAAATAATTCATGACAGTTTTTAACGCTTGTACTGTTGTGCGTACTTGTAACAACATAATTTAAGTTACACATAACTTTTATCCTGGAATTCTGTAGTTTCTGAAAAACTGACATAACTTTCGATGTTATATCAGAATTAAAACCTAAGTAGTGCTTTGTGGTCTGCACAATTTTTTAAAATAAAATTCTTTAGAATCTCCTTGCTAAGTAAGAGGGCACAAAGGAAAACTAAAGGAGAAGTGTGGTGTTCTGCCTACTGAGCCAGAATCTTTGATAGTTCCACTCTACCTGTTGAATGTCGAACCCATTCTTGTTAAACTTGAATACTTTTTCTAAATATAATTTCACTTGATTTAATCTTAAGTTTAGTTCCTGGTTTCCATTTTTGTTCTTAATCATTTGATCACTTTTTCCACTGAAGTGTTTAAGTGACTGGCTCTGAACAGAAGGAACTGAAAAGCCATCCTTGGCCTACGTTCATAACGTGGAGGAAAAAGTGCTTTATGCAACGAGTTATCTAAAATTCAGGAGTTACTACACTGATCCTCAGTTGTGTTATTGCTGCATTTGAAGTTATTGGAATTGAATGCTTTTCTTTATATATACTTTGAAAACCAAACCAAGAATGTAAAACCAAACTGTGAAAACCAAACCAAGTTCATAGTTTTGAAAGGAGCAGTTAGGTTCATCTGGAAAAAATCATTATTGGTGTTTTGTTGCTGATTCAGCTCTCGGTGACTAACTTTTTGTGAGATCTTGTTTTAACATTTCTTAATGTCCGTGAGCCAGTCCCAACTTAAATTTTATTTATGCATCAGTGTTCAGGAATGTGAACAGAAAAACTTGGTAGGTCATGCACAAGCTGTCATGATCACTGAAGCCTTGCCAAAGAAGAAGAAATCCCAAATGAATGATAATTCTCTTGAGCAATGAAGACAAATTCTGTCCTTGATCACTGATGATAGGAAGGGGCATCCTTTTATCACTCATCGAAGTAAGCACTGAGATGTTTGTGTTTAGGATGTGCTATTAATTGCATATTGACTTCTTATAAAACCCATGAATCTTGAGGAAAGTAGCTTTCACAGCTCTGTGGTCATACTGTTGAAGCCAACTATAAGAACACTGTGGCAAGCTAGAAAAAAAACTAGGCCCTAATATCCAGCTGAACAGACTTTCCTTCCATTCCCCACCCCCCCAGATTTATGCTTTGGAGAAAGGTCTGCTGAGCTTTATCTGAGAAGTATGCAACCTGTGTTAAGTCTGTGGCTATGAAGAAAATGACTCACTTCATATTTTTCACAAAATGTTGTGAACATGGTATCTTCTCTAAATTCTTTTTTGCACTGCAGTCACCTACTCTATATTTCTCTGAAAGCCTTGCCAATACTATAAAGCAACTTGTAATCTGTCAAGGAAGATCTTAGAATATACTAAACAATCAGTAGTGTGGGTTCTACCTGTATTTTTGTGTGAAAACAAGTGAAACACATAAACAGGAAGGGTCTCGCAGTGCCATTTAGCTTGGCAGTGTAAGATTCGAATCATATTCAGTCCAAAGCAGGCAAGTTCATGGCAAAACTTTTCTGTCTGTTGTTTGTAGGAAGTTGTATTATTTGTACAGTGAATTGATATGTAGATTGTTGAATTATTTTTTCTATATAACTTATAAATACCTATTCTTGTATAAATTTGTGTGTATAAAACTAATCAGATATTCTGTTTTAGAGGTGTAACAAAAACACGGACATCAACCCCTCCAAGTGTGGCAAGAACCATGAGCACAGGCGCTCTATCAAACAAAAGAAAAACTAGTAATTCAGATGGTTACTCAAGGTAGCTTTTGGTTTTATTATTTTTGTCAGCAACAGAACCTTTGTTTAAGGGGAGTACTCATTGCAGAAGAAGTTGGGGAAAATACTGTTCACTGCAGTTAATGGATAACTCATGGTCAATTTTACTTGTCCTGTTTTAGGCACTCAGAATGTATTGTCTATATTTACTGTCTAATACGATACCATTGTCATCAGCTGTCTGAGATGTGCACAGAAGACAGTGTTAGAAATGCCAAAAAACCTCTTAGAAGCTGTTGAATCATTGGGTGAATGGTCTTTCAAATGGCAAATAGTTCAGTTGGAGTCAAATGAAATTTGCATGCGCAGCACATAAAGAAATTGTCTGGTGTACGTCCTTTTAAAGGGCAGGGGGGAAATTGTGTTGCTCTTTCAGGCTATTTACCTTTCTTGTTTTGACAAGTTAATTTTTAAATTTCCAAATGATCTGGTTAACCTAACTAGTGACTCAAACACTTCATCGTGCTCCTAAAAAATCTTGGCATTTTTTTTGTTGCCTTGCAGGAAAGGGGGCATCTGGAGATAAGTAGGGGAATCTAGGTAAATTTACAAGGTATACCACCGCAAATAAATGCGAAGTGTACGCATGGAAATGACAATAACAATAGTAGTAATTCCCTACAAGGATTTCAATGGTTTAGCATCAAGTTACACTGAAAAGAGCTACAGTGAATGTTCTTTATCTGTGGTTTTTCAGGTCTGATGGTAAAATAGGGTATG
Source organism: Chauna torquata (assembly GCA_013399475.1). Classification (NCBI taxonomy): domain Eukaryota; kingdom Metazoa; phylum Chordata; class Aves; order Anseriformes; family Anhimidae; genus Chauna; species Chauna torquata. The sequence goes on along the minus strand of VXAL01017822.1, from coordinate 71,861 downwards.
ACAGTGGAGACTACCCATCCTCAGTCAATGGAGGAAGTTCAAAAAGCAGTGAAGGAAATTCACCTGTACAGTTATCTAAATTCTGCCATGAATGTGGAACGAGGTATCCAGTGGAGTGGGCGAAGTTTTGCTGTGAGTGTGGAATTCGAAGAATGGTTGTGTGAACACACTCTTAAAAGCAAAGAGGAAAGGAGAAATTGGAAGCATCTGCTACATACTGCTGCATGGAAAGCTAGAGCACTCCTTCCAGTTACACTTCATGCTGCAAACATGCCGAAACATCATATTGTAATTTTCTGAGTGCAATCTTCTGGTTACATAGTAATTTATATAGAAATATATGTACTGTATATAAAAATAGCAGGTACCTGAAATTGTGCCATTCAAGGAAATACTCTAATCTCTGTTGGAAATATTTTAAATTAAGGTAAAAACATGTTATGTAACTTAAGTAGCAGAAGTGGTTCAGTGTTATTTTTCTTATATACTCCTACTAGATAAAGTATTATTAAGATCATTTATGTAGGTTAACTCACCTGTAGGAAACTAACCATGAAGAACTGCGTCAAAAACTCTCTGTGGAGGCATTTCCTTCATATGTGACAGTAAGTTAATGCTATGTATGTTCTCAGTGAAAACAACATGAGCAACTCCCTATAAATTCCTGGTTAAAGTGCAAAAAGACTGGATCCCTTTAAACTCTTTACAGTAATACCCTAACTGGACTTTGCAGTTACTTCCAGGGATTTTTTAATGATTCAAAGAGGAAAAAGGCTGAAACTTCCATTCACATATAAGAAAAACAAAACTTTTGTTGTAGCTTTCCCTGTTCTGTTTTTGAATAAGAACTTATTAATATTTTTATGTATTTATAAGGACAAACATGATATCCTCATTTTAATCAGTTCCTTTTGTTCAGAAATAGTGTCTTCCTCTTCCTGTGCTCTCCACCAGGACTAGCATATGTAAAAGCTCTATGCTTTTGTCTTTAAAGGTTTCCAAAGGTCATATGTTTTTCTCTTGTTTCCTGAAGGAGAGAATCTGTAGTTACTGTACCAAAATGTTGAACTTGTTTTTTAAAACAACTTTCTTGATGTATCGAATACAAAAGAGTTCCATAAAATGTATACTATTAGAAAAGTAGAAATTGATATAAGTAGTGACTGGTTTTTATACTTATCCCTGTGCAAATGGTAGGTCCATAGGTTTATGTGTTAACACCTCACATGTTTTTTTGTTTTTCTTCAGTTCTGTGCATTTATGGGCTCTGAACAGCAGCCTCTTAAAGTTAGTTACAGAACTCCATTGGTTCATTGGTAAGAAGAGCAAGACCCTGGAAGTTGTTGCTGTTCTCCCCGCCCTCCCCCCCCAATAACACGATCTATGAAAAACCATTCACAAGCTGAATTACTTAACTTTTATCTGAATGTAGTAATTTGTTTTGTGAAGTTTTATTTTGAAATACTGGCACCATCTTAATTATGCATGGAGGAACAATCTGAAAGAACTTAATTGTGCCTTTCCCACAATACACTGTTTTTGTCAGAAATGGTTACTCTGAGCTCACAAACATCATTAGAATCAATTTATATAACTTCTTTGTAGCTTTTGCAAAATATACTGCAGTGTTGCACTATAGTAACTTGATCATTGTTTGCATTTTCTAAATTTGTGAGTACTATCAATGGGGCCAATAATGAAGAAACTGACTGAAGAAATGCATCTCTAAAAGAGGTTCCAGTCTTGGAGGAGAAGAGATTCAAGAGGCTTGATGTAGTCATCTTGCAGACATAAACTATTGATATTTTAGGATTATTTCAATGGTATGGAATTGTCTTACACTTTTTATACAAAATTATTTCTAGAAATTATCCTTTCATTCAGTGTAGTCTTGTTTTATTATAATTTACATAAGCTGCTTACTGAGCATGATTGGATAGATGACAGTTAATGAACGACCTGACAAATCTTAGCCAATTTATATTCTAGGTAGTTTAGGTTCTAGGATGCTTTTGGCACATTCATATCTGTACTTGGAAAAAATGAAATCCTGCACCTTTAACATAGATAAGTCTGCATTAGAAAATTTGTCCTGGACTTGGTCCGTGGAGGTCTGCAGACTTATAACTTCCAGTAATTCAGTCTCCATCAGAAAAGATACAAATCCAGAATAGGTGTGATTGGTTACTGAATCTGTCAAAGAATCAATCCTTTATCTGACTTGATGTATTTCCAGTTTTGTTTCTGCTGGAAAAAAGTTTTTTTTTTACCACTTAGTGAAAATGCATTCTACAAGGGGAAAATTTTGTAAGGAAATAAATGTATTCCAGGTTTTCAAGAGCTGATAGAACTATTGAAAAATGTATTGACAGTTTCTCCTTTGAATTGCAGGTAGTAGTAGGTTTCCTAGTTTTAAATCAATTCACATACAGTAATGATAACTTCTGCTTTTTGAATTGTTTGTGCAACTCTTTGCTTCCACCACAGTGTTTAGTAAATTACTTGTGACACACCATTTACTTTATTTACACTTTTATGATTTATAGCAAGAACTAGACAGGGGATTAACCTGAACTGAAGGAAGAAAGTTTTAAAGATTTTTCTGAACTTTTAATTTGGCCTTACAAGAAGGTCTATTGAAGCATAAATGACTGTTGATAGTAACATTTGATAATGTCTATTTGTTTGAATCTGCAATAAAGATAAGCAGACAATGAAAATATAATTGACTATGCAGTTTATTACTGTATAGTGAGACTATCAGAAGCTTACGTTTCCACTTTATGAAGTGGTTTTGTCACTGAATAACAGGCTTCTAAAGTTTGATGTTACCGACAGTAGACTGTATTACACACATTATCAGAACAGATCACTGTAATTCCAACTATATATGTTTGCAAATAGATTTGTTTTCATAATGCCCTGCAGAATTGAATATGTAAAATTTATTACAGTATTTAAGGAAAAAATAGATTGGTGAGGAAGATAAGTAAAGACTCTGAATTTTGAATCTTTAGGTATGTTACAGGTATCAAGAAATTCCTGAATTCAATTTATTAACAAGACCTAGGTCCAAACCCTCTTGCCCTATTCCTCCCCCTGCCTTTATGCCTCATTTTTTCAGGGGAGGAAAAAACATGGCTACAGATGCTGAAAGGGTGGTATTCCAGAATGCCTCAAGAATCAAAATTTTGATAGTTGTAAAGATAAAACACCTAAATGAACTATGCAGCCCTGATGCACTACACTGTTGAGTCTAAATTTAGCTAGTGTCATCCTCTGGATGCCTTGTTGACAGATATTTAACCTAAAAGCCTGAATTCCTTAGATTTAATGTGTAAATTTAGGATGATATGATTACTCCATTTGCCATCTGTCTTTCCAGTTGTTTGTTTGTGTGCACACATGTATTTTGTGAGAACTCTAGTTACACAAACATAAAGCTTGTTTCTCTAAAGCAGAGTTAATACAAAACAGTACTGAATGCTAGTGGGGGATTGTGAAGTCCCAAACAGCTGACTGATGTAGTTACTATACGCTAAAAGTGAAATTTATTGATGTGATTTTAATGTTACCTATATTGATGTCTGACCCTATGACAGACTTTGTTTTACTGTCTGCCACTATATCTTCCTCAAGTGCTTGCTAAGGCTCTTTCATTCAACGAATGAGAAGACAGGCAAAAAAGGGGGGGAGGGGGCAGAAAAAAAGAAAGCCAATGGTAAAATCCCATAGAAAGAAACAAGAAGGCTGTTGTTGAGGTTCTGACTGACAGCGCGTGCATTCCCGTTTTGCTTTTGTGAATATGTGATTTACAAGGGATGTCTATGTAACAGAAAGGAGCATAGGAGCATTGGGCCTGTACTGATGTAAGTGCAATGGAAATCTGATGTAAACTAGCTTCAAAGGTGAAAGCAGCATAGCATAAGGCCTAATCTTTATATGATTTACCTTTCACAAGTTTATATTTATGCATGATGCTGATTCTAGTTCTGAAACTGTCTAGGGTATCTCTAAACACACAGCCACTTAAATGTATGGTTACATAGATAGATATAGTCTCAGTCACACCACTACAAGAAAGTGGGCGGCAGGAGGAGCAGCAAGCTTTAGCATCATTTCAGCTTGTACCTATGAAGTGAACATCTAGGCAGAATTTTTCAAATTTGCCAAAGAGGCTGGAAGAGCTGTTAACCTCGCACAGGTGGGTTCGAAGGGCCCAGCTTGGCCGGGGCGCCTGGGGAGCTCTCCATGGTGCTCCCCACGCCGACCCTCTCCTTGCGGCACAGCTGGCGCTGGCTGTGCGAGCTCTTCCATGTGCCGCAGGTAGCAAGGTAGGAACTCCAGGCTAGGAACTCCAAAATGTGTTTTAAGACCTGAGCCAATCTTCACCCATCATGGAAGTTCTGTCATCTGAGTGAGACTAGCTCCTAATTCACCACTGCAGCTAAGAGTTAGTGTCTGAAATGCAATGTGTGAAGAGAACAGTTCTGTGATGCACAGTTAGCAAATTAGTGAGAGGAGGTATGATTGCAGTAGTTTAAATGCTAAGGGTCAAGGCATGTAGGAGTGCACACTGATGTAGGATATGTAATTAGTTTGAGTATAAAATGAAATGGCATTGTCAATGTATTACAAAGTTCTCAAGAAGTGCTAGTTTCCATCACATAGCTTTCGTATCTGTGTAGTGAGCAAATCTTTTAAAAGTTTTCATAAATCTCGACTGAGAATTGTGTTTTCTAAGAGCACTTGTTGCAACTTTTTTTTTTTAATATGACTAAGCAATGAGTAATGGAGACATTACAAATGAGACAGTGGAATTTCCATCTTTGAAATTGTTTTTGGTGACTTTGGTGAAAATATTTTTATTGCCTTTGAAGAAGTGCAGCTCATTCCAACTTGTGATGGTTTTGTTGCTGGTTTTTTTTTTTTTTTTTTGAAGTTGCTGAGTAAGGTTTGAGTTACCTAATTGTGTTGTTGGAAGAAATGTTAAGTGAAAGATTCTTAGCTGTATTCAGCAGTAGCAGTTACTTGGTTGGTGCTTTCTTTTCAGTATTCACAATATAAGAGATTAATCTTGCATGTTAATGTTTTTGTTTGTTTGTTTTTCTTTTTTTTTTTTTTTAATGTATGTTGTTCCAGAATACCCATTTTCTGGACGATCCTACTTAGCCCCATTTCATGTTGCCAGAAAACAGCCTATTTATATTTTCTTTTAAATAATTAGTGTTTCTTCTTCACAAAAATAATTAATAGGGAAATCAGTTTTCTCCAATATGAACAGTAGCTTTTGAGACAGCAAATCAAATATTCAGTTTAATGTTGTTGAATAGTGAACTTAAGGTCTAAATACCAGTGCATGGTTTTCCATTGTTCTATATTTGTATTTGGATTTCTGGCAGAAGTGCAGATGGATTTGGGTCTGATCTTGTAAAGTGTTAAGTATTCCACAACTGTTATAATACCTACTTTATATGATTGCTGTAACTCTCTCGGTGTTCATCCTTCATATGATACTTAGTGTATATCTTTATAAGTTTATTTATTGAAGTTCTGTGTTTTAAATGAAGTGTTCATTCACGTATTCGAGGTGATTAATTTTGTCAGCATTGCATTTACTGTTTGCTTTGCCCTTCAGTCCTCTGTTTGTGACCATCCAATGTTTTTATTTTGTTTTGTTTTTTTCAGAATGCCTGGGTTTGTGTCTTATTTGATATATTATTTTAAAGCATCAGTTCTGTTTCAATAAATGTAAATCACCACCTAATGCTAATTTGCCACTTGTTAACAATAAAGCAAGTATGCCAATAAAACTTTTTGAAATGCATGCGTTTTTGTAGCCAAATGTGAAATTGTCTTAAATAAAATAGCATAGGGATAGGTAATATCATTTCAACCTTGTAAGTATTGTCATGTCTTTGGTCTCAGGGAAGCCATACCTAATGGGAGGATCCATCTAGTATCTTTTCCTAGTGGTTGGTAGAGAACCACTTAGTAATCCTTTTCAAAGGATAGTGGTGGTTTTTTTTTTTTTTTTTTTTTTAATTGACTTGCAAGGTGAGATTTGTATTCCTCAGTCACCTTGAAAAAAAACTCTATACCGGATATTTAAGTTAGTGTGATCTGCTCATGTAAAGTTAACTCTCTCTTTTCCAACTATATGGAGTGCTTAGTTAATATAGAGCCTATCACTGTGATACCTGTAGTAAATCATTCTTTTTTTTTTTTTTTAATAAGGCTGTAAGGTATAATCTATGACTAAACTTGATCTAGGTTTGTTCTCCATTGTGAGAGTCAGAGCACTTTTTTGTTGTCAAAGTAATTAAGAAGGAAAAAAAAAAGGAGGGAGCTATATTTTTCTGGTAAAGTTCACTTATGTGATCAGAAATTGTAATGAGTTGGGTTGCTTTTTTTTGTTTTGTTTTGTTTTTTGGCTAAATAGGGCTGACGAGAGACCAGTTCCTGTTTTCTTCTTTTTAGGGGAAAGTTCCTCCTGATTGCTTTTTCTTTACCACACCCTCTTCAGAGGAAAACAGATATATTTTCCATTCATTGTGGGTGAAACTCATTTATGTGCCAACAGGCTGCAAAATCTTGTCACTGCTGAGGTTCCATGATAGCCCCCAAGCTTACTTCCTCTTTTAGTTCATTGTGAACCATTCCAGTCAGACAGCAGGAGGAAAAAAAATCAACCAAGCAGATGCTTACTGAATCCTATCACAAAGCCAACATCTGTTTTGCTCAGCACAAAGCTGAAGAGGTGGAACTGGAGAAACATAAAATCAGCCAGGAGCAATCTTTAGCTGAGGAACTTCAGCAGTTTAATGGTGTAAAGTAAGATGTGAACCCAGTGACCTTCCTTGATCCTTCCTAAACACTAGAAATTCTTCCTTCTCAGCAGAGCACCTAACTTGCTCTTGCTGTTAGAAATTATTCAAATGTGCAATATTGTCTTACAGGGGTTAATCTTCTGCTCAATTCACACAGTCCCTTGCAACAACAGTGCTAAAATTCTTTTTACTAATTTAAAGTATTAAGTTGTCTTCCCTTGTTTCCCTTGCCACCTTCGTATAAATTCCATGTGTTTCTAAATTGTGGTTTTGACCTACTCATACTCATTTTTTTGCAGTGTCCTAATTTTAAAACAAAAAGATAAAAAATGAAAAGCAGGTAGGAGTGGTGGTGACAGCCTGCAAGGTTCCTATCCTTTAGCCCATTTCCTGCAAAGCAGTTTGGTTTTACCACGTTCATAATGTCAGTGGAAGCTGGAGAAGGTTCTCAAATCAATGGAACAAATCAAAGAGCACAAGTCACTCGGTATAGCAGTTAGTCTTTACATGTAAGTGGTGACTCAGGAAACTTGGCAGTAAGAATCAGGCAGGCAGGATATTTATTAAGAGAAGCAATCAGGAAAACCACAATTTCATAACCACTCAATTTAAATTTCTGTTCTGCGTCTAAGTTCGGTCTTTCCCCAGGATAGGCTAGAAACTGCTTAATGGGCCTCAAGATTTGAGTTATGGGCTGCTGCTTAAGTTATTTAAGCTGACTGAACTTTGTGATTTCAATTTTGTAGAAACTAATATTGCACCTGTGTATTTTTCTTTTAATTCACACTGGCCTTTCCTTGCCAAGTGACAGTAGTTATTAGGAAGTAAATCTTGGCTTTCAACAGTTCCTGAGTTTCCAAAGTATAGCTGCTGTTCTTCAGTCTCAGAGACAAATTTAGTCCTCTGCCAAATGGGACTTCTTTCAGCAGAACTGATTTCCAGAGAAGTCTGTACAATAGTTGTATTGTCTTAGCTACAATACAATATTGGGAAATCTGCTTCCCTTTCCTATTACATAAAAGTTATGGTGGGTTTTTTTTATGGTTTCTTTTTTTTCTTCAGTTTGAAGTTAAAAGTTGTGATCTCTTAGATCAAGAGCTAAAGAGAATATGTGAAGGTCTTGATCACAGTTTTACAAAGACACTACTAACTCAGAAGTCTCCTCACCCTATATAGATAGGGGGTTGAGGGGAGAGTATATTCCAGAAAAGCATCACAGTATGTTTACCTTGCTCTTAACCTCTTCCCTCACCATTAGCAATAGGGCACACTGGGTTTAATGGATTCAGTATAGCAAATCTTACTCCAGTCAGAGGAGATCCATACAGTTGTTCGAAGCATATCCCACATGTTTTCAGTCTTTGTTTTGAATACCAAAGATTCCTCTGAGTAGTTCCACAGAAAATTTTCACTCTGAATCAGGAAACAACAGGCTTAGTTGAAGATTTCCCAAAATATTTAGTCCAAGGTGGATACCTGGTCTGGAAGTGTCTACCTAAACTGGCCAGGTTATAAGCAATTAAGAAATAGATATTTTATAATGGTAAGTCCCAAGCAGCTGGAGGTTACAAAAGCAGTTGTGCTTTTAACGACTAGCTGTGAAAAAAAGCTAAGAAAGGAGTAATGACACCCAAAAAGCCAACAGCCTAATTCCATAAAAGACATATTTTATTACCAAAGGAGTTATATCAAAGTAAGAAACTGCAAAAGAGTTATAAACAACTATAAAAATACCTCTATTTATCCAAAATTAAATATGAACACTTTATTAGTTAAATGCCAATATATTATTCTCTGAAAATATTCACACATTTTAAGTCACGTTTGTCTAACATGTTAAACACGTTACATAAAATAATTGCATATAAGAAAACACAATCTGAAGGTAAGAAATTCTAGGTCCTCTGTCAGTTAACTCTAGGATAACCAAATGCAGAAGGCTATTGCTGTTTCCAGTCAGCTGAGCAAACTTACTTTCAGGCATCCCATTTCTCGCCTTCCATATGCCTCTGCTTCAGCCAGTAGAAGTGTGCTACATCTCTCAAAAATCAGTACCATTCCAAGGTTTTTAAAAAAGCTAACCTTTTTTCCTATTTTTTAAGCCTAAATCAGTTTGCAAACCTGTTAGAGACTTGCACTGAAAACATTATGGCATCAGCAGAACAAACTCAAGAGCTGCTGCTTGTTTGGTAAATTGTTCATTTTGGTCCTTGATGTGTTTTCTATAGATAGAAAGAAACTAGCTGCTTTTCCATACTGTTTTTTTTTTTTGCCCTGCAGCTTCTAAGATTTTTTTTTTATAAATTGCAGTAGATGTTTAAGTAGGCTGCTTTCATATGAAGGTATTATAAAGTTACTCACAAGATTAGAAAATTCAAAGTACTTTCCAGAGCATGAAGGTGGGACACAACCTTCTCTGGAGTTCTTTGTTTCAAACACTGGTCTTCGTTTCCTCTTTCTTGGCCTTCAGAAGCTTGGTTTAGCTGTTTCTATTTATTCCGTCTCCAGGAACAAAGTACAGTAGCTTTCCATCCAAATTCTGGTATAAAGTGTTCATATAAGCGAACAGAGTAACTCAAAGAATGCATATAAAATGCAAAGATACCAAGTAATGCCACTTTGAAAGAAAAGAGCAGGATTCACCTGGGATCACCTGGAAATTATTTTTTCAAATTTATTCCAGCAGGATCGAAGGCTAGATATATTTTCTTTCAGTTCACAAAATTCGTGGTTACATTTCTTTTTTGACTGTTCACCTGTTTCTCTATCTTCGTTATTATGTGTATTTAACTGCGTACAAACCTGAAAAATGATAGTTTATATTGTTAATTGAGAAATGCTTATGCTTTTTATATAGATGTATTTTAAAGCAAACTAATTCCATTACATCTCAAAAAATAATGCAGGTATCTTACATGGTAATTCAGCCAGAATGTTGGGCTCCTCATGAAATGTGCTGTGGCGGGGCACAGCCTGCATCAGTTCTCACCATGAACACAGCCCTATCGCTGCTGTTTCCCGCTGATCTGGGAGAATGCAGCTTTAATGCTCTGCAAGTAAGGGCATCTGAAACCAGTGTGTGCAACTGAGAACAACTACATCCTCTGTCTGGTTTAAAATTTATCCTCAGCTATTTGAAGGACTAGAAGAACAAAGCCAAATAAACTGTGAGCCAAACTTCAAAAGCTATGCATATATACGTGGTACCTCGAGACTGACGGAACCAAACAGCCCTGTCCCTACGGGCTGATGCTGCAGCCTAACGTTCAGGGTCTCACACAAAGACTCCGAGACCGTGCTTCCTGTCCACATTCAATGACTGCTTGTGACTTCACAGAATTACAGAATCATACAGAACGGCTGAGGTTGGAAGGGACCTCTGGAGGTCATCTGGTCCAACCGCCCTGCTCAAGCAGGGACACCTAGGGCAGGTCGCCCAGGACCATGTCAAGGCGGCTTTTGAAGATCTCCAAGAAAGGAGATTCCACAATCCCTCTGGGCAACCTGTGCCAGTGCTCCATCGCCCACGCAGTACAGAAGTGCTTCCTTATGTTTATAAGAAACCTCCTGTGTTCCAGTTTGTGCCCATTGCCTCTTGTCCTGGCACTTGGCACCACTGAACGGAGCCTGGCTCCATCGTCTTTGCACCCTCCCTTCAGGTATTTATACTCATTGATAAGATCCTCCCTGAGCCTCCTCTTCTCCAGGCTCAAATAATAGATATTATAGACTTTTATAAGGTATTATAGCCTTTTATAGACTATTACAGTGTTTTTAATGTAACTGGTCCTTAAATAAAACCAGGCATCCACAGGGTTAGGTGACACTCTTGGACTTCTATGACTTAACTGGGATACTTTTTATGGTTAGGCAAAAGTTAGACTCACCAGAGGTGTCTAAGCAAAATACAGACACCGATGTTACTTTGAAGATCTGATCTTAGGTTGTAAAGGTTATACATTTTTCCATTTTATGGAGAAAAAGAATGAGTTAAATGCAGCCTTCAATCTGACTAGGTAAGCCAACCGGAAAGAATTATATTGGTGCGTATAGGGAGGCTTTTTGATGTTGGCCAATGCTTTTGTGTTCAATAGGTAACAGTGAGCCACACTTAAAAGAATGCTTTTCTTTCACTGTGGTAGTCTGTAGATCACTGCACTACATTTGAGTGACATATCGAAGAGGTGATTCTGCCAATGACTGAAAATCCAAATATTTTCATAACTAACTACTCTTGTTGAGTTTGAGATATTATGGTTAAAACTAACATCAATAACCAAAGGAATTATGGAAAGGAGAGAAACTCTAATTATTTGTTGAAATAAAGCAACTTAAACGTTAATTTTAGGGTAGAACCCTGTATTGGGTTTACGTGGTAAAGGTTTGGTAGCGGGGGGCCACAGGGGTGGCTTCTGTGAGAAGATTCCAGAAGCTGCCCCATGTCAGATAAGAGCCAGCTCCAGCCGGTTCCAAAAGGGACCCACTGCTGGCCAGACCTGAGCCAGTGAGTGACACTGGTGGTGCCTCTGGGAGAGCAGATTTAAGAGAGGGAAAAAACTGCTGCGCAACAGCAGCTGGGAGTGAGAGGAGTGAGGAACAGCCCTGCAGACACCAAGGTCAGTGAAGAAGGAGGGGGAGGAGGTGCTCCAGGCACCGGAGCAGAAGTTCCCCTGCAGCCCGTGGAGAGGCCCATGGTGGAGCAGGCTGTCCCCCTGCAGCCCATGGGGTACCCCATGGAGCAGATCTCCACGCTGCAGCCCGTGGAGAAGACCACGGTGGAGCAGGTGGATGTGACCTGAAGGAGGTTGCAGCCCATGGAGAGCCCCCGCAGGAGCAGGCTCCAGGCTGGAGCTGCAGCCCGTGGAGAGGAGCCCACGCAGGAGCAGGTGATCCAGTGGGAGCTGCCACCCGTGTGGGACCCATGCTGGAGCAGTTTGCTCCTGAAGGATGGACCCCGTGGTACAGACCCATGTTGGAGCAGCTCTTGAAGAGCTGCAGCCTGTGGGAAGCCCACGCAGGACCCGTTTGGGAAGGACGGCATCCCGTGGGAGGGACCCCACACTGGAGCAGGGGCAGAGTGACCACGAAGGAGCGGCAGAGACGAAGCGATATGGGCTGACCGCAGCCCCCATTCCCCGTTCCCCTGGTCTCGTTGGGGGGAGGAGGTAGAAGCGGGTGGATGGGGGGAAGGTGTTTTTAGTTTGCTTTTAGTTTCTCACTGCTCTAGTCTGCTAGTGATAGTAATAAATTATATTAATCTCCCCATGTTGAGTCTGTTTTACCCGTGATGGTAATTAGCGAGTGACCTTCTTGTCCTTATATCAATCCTTGAGCCCTTGTCCATCATATTTTCTCCCCCTGTTACTTTGAGGAGGAGGAGTGAGACTACGGTTGTGGTGGAGTTCGGCTCTTTAGCTGGGTAAAACCACCACAAACCCCAACGTGAAGTAACAACTATGATTTTACATACTATAGAAGGTAAAAGCATTCTTTGCATAAGTGTCTTTGTCTTTTACTGGAGAATTAATTGAGGTCTTTCACTTCAGAACCAGAGTACATACGTTGACTACAGACTTCCAGATCACCGATTTAAATAGTCTTTGCGCTGTGTTTAATGTCTATTACAAGATATATGCTATACAGAGCAAACTTCGTCATGCATATTACGTGCATGATAGATGTACCTTTGAGAGGTAGGGCTGTGCTGAAGAGCTCTCAGAAACAAGCCATGTACTTCCAACAAACTGTAGACCATCACTACCACTCACCTTTTCTTTTTTATGTCTTTCACATTTGCACTGTAGAACCTGTAATGTCCCACATGAGACTAATGCTGCTTTCCATCTAAATTCTTTGCTGATTTTTTGCTTATTAAAGAATCTGAGCATGTTGCATGCCATACTCTGTAGTGATCCTATTTCCTGTAAAAAAAGCAAGAAAAAATGTACTGAAAATGTACTGTGCACCATTAATTCTATGTAGTGTTTGTCTGTCATAAAGCAAAAACTCCATCAGTAACCATTAGTTTCTTTTTCTGGCATCGTGCCAGTCTTTCCCAATAAATCACGTGACTAATCTGACCCACTTGCCATCTCTTCAAAATATTTAAAGCATCAATTTGTAGCAGCAGTAATAATATTGTAAGGATATTAGGGAGAAATCATAACCTTAATGGAAGCAGCTGATGCAGTTAGGAAAACACTGCACGATATTGGAGTCAGTCCGTTTGCCAAGTCATGATAAAATCCACAGCTACAGCTGACAATTGTTCTTTCTGTCATTTAAGATCTGCCCAGACTATTAAGTTTAAAGCTTTCAGATCTGAAGTGGAAACCTTAGCTAATATGACTTCTGTAGAAAAATAAAAACAGATGTCGGGAAATTTTTGTTTATTCCCAGTTACCAAAATAAAATCAGTTTTCTGCACTAGTTCATATTAAAAATTTAAAACAGTCATTGCAGTAGGAAAAAAAGGATTTCTGATATGGTATTCCTTAATATTTCAATTGAAAAACATATCTATTTACTGGACAGATTCTGTGATTCCAAATTCCAAAAAGGAACATCCCTGAACACCATAATTTGACTATTAAAAGGTAACGTTACTTACCATCACAATATGTTATTCAGGGAGTGGATTGTACAAAGAACCCACTGGGGTTCATATTCTCTAAAGTAAATTCTGAGAAGTTAAATTTTACCTGAGTATCATTGCAGAAGAATACTTTGCTGTGTTCATGTTTTTTATTCTTGCAGCACCTGTCACGATATTCTGCAGACATATTTACCTGTAAAATATAATTTATGTATAATCATGAAAGTACTTTTAATCAAGTGAGCCAAGTTTCTGACTAACAGATGATGACCTCAGCACAAAATTGTTCTGTAGGTTCTCCTCAGGTGTAGGAGGGTCACTGTACAATTCTGAGCTTTCCCTTGGCATGCAGGCAAAGAAAAGCCCAATCCAACTACAATTTGTAAAGGTACTCACAGAATCACACAGAATCACAGTACTGTTGAGGGTGGAAGGGACCTCTGGAAGCCATCTGGTCCAGTTCTCCTGCTCACACAGGGATACCTACAGCAAGTTGCCCAGGACCATGTCCAGGTGGCTTTTGAAGATCTCTAAGGAGGGAGACTCCACAGCCTCTGCCAGTGCTCTGTTACCCACACAGCAAAGAAGTGCTATGTTCATTACATGTTAACACATCTGCATTCAAGGGAACCTCCTGTGTTTGTGTCCATTGCCTCTTGTCCTGCCACTAGGCACCACTGAAAAGAGCCTAGCTCTGTTCTTTTTGCTGTCTCCCTTCAGGTGTTTATACACACTGATGAGATCCACCCTGAGCCTCCTCTTCTCCAGGCTGAACGGTCGCAGCTCTCTCAGCCTTTCCTCATAGGAGAGGTGCTCCAGTTCGTCGGTCATCACCCTTTACTGGACTCTCTCCAGTAGCTCCATCTCTCTTCTGTAATGCAGAGCCCAGAACCGGACACAACTCTATTTACTTTAAACCTTCATATTCTATTGAATTTAGCATTTAAAAAAATACAGGAATATTTAAATATTACACAGACATCAAACATTTGTCAATGTTTGCCTTAAGAAATACAAGCCCTAGGCATCTAAACAAATTCTAGCATTAACTTCACGTGTAGATTAACAGAAGATGTATCTTGAGATATCCGAAGCCATAACACTTGCTCTCTTTGTGTGGCTACAATCTTTTATCAATGGTTATTCTCTGCTTTTTCTTCGGCTTCCATGGTTGTCATCCAGATGACAACTGAATCTAACTCAACAAAAATCCTTCTGTTCCTTCTTCAGCCTGTATCCAGATAACTTAATGTAACTAGAAAAACTTTAAAAAAGAAGACAACTCATGTCAACATTATATTAGTTCTCCTCACTTAGGTGTACATACGAACACATTAGTCAACCTCATACTTAGGGTTTTTCTGTTGATTTTTGCATAACGCTTGTATTTCAGAAGCTCGTCCAAGATGAACAGGACTTCCTACAGAAAGTGTTTTCAAAACCAACAGTTTATGGAGCCAAACATTCACTGATAAAAAATTATCAGGAAGATAATGAACATCTCTGCTCGTACCACAACAGACTGAAGTTTTGCTGCAGTCACAGAGCACCAAGATAAAAAAAATAGAATATATCATCGTAAAACTCAGATTCCTGTGGCTTCATTTTCTAACCACTGAGGAGTCACTGACTCCTCTGATCATCTTTAGCATAACACAGTAACCATTTCTGAAGGCAGTTTATTTGCTGTGGCTAAAGCAACCTAAGAGAAATCCTGGCCTCAGTAAAGGTATTAGTGAAAATCAAATGAATCTCTGCAGGTCTAGTATAGAACCCACTAGTAGCCATCTCCATGACTGTCTCCAAACATCAGGTTGAGGGACTGAAAGTCATTGACTTCGGCTATACAATTGTCGGAAAGTTCCTACTGGACAGTTGCTAAGACCCAAGGGGCATTGTCCCTAACACTTGCTGTTAAGCTACAGCGACAAGACAATACACTGACTTTACATAAAGGGTAAATTAATCTCTCTTAAATGGGCGAAAATACAGACTGGCAAAAGAAGAAAGTTGCACAGTAGTTAGTAGTTGTTCGTGCATGCCTATTCCAGGAAGTAAGAACTTCAGAGTTCAACACATTCCCATTACCTTTCACAAATATTAATGCTTGAAGGTTTTTTTTCCTATTATTATTTTAACAGAAAACAGTTTTAGTTCTCACAAGTTTCTTAAAAAACTCAGAGGTTGGATGCGCATCATGGCCCTCCACCACAGGAAGACAGCAGGATCTGGTTCCCAGAGGCTGTTCTTCCTCTCATATTGGTATCTCTTATAGGTCAGCTATTTGATAACTGTTCACCAAGGGATTGTTATCCAGGAAACACTTGTCTTTGTCAGAAATAAGATGGCAAACTAATGGGGCTATTTTATCTGTACAAATATGGCCATGAATTTTCCCCCTCTGATGCCTTGTTGAGGATAAGGTGATTTATCTATGGAGAACATAGAAAAGCAGCACCTTTCTCTCTTCATAATCTCAAGAAACACAACATGATCAGAATGTTTTGAAGATTAAATGACCATTCCTGGACTCAAAAGGTATTTTGCTTCTAGGTGAGGGCTGATGTGTCTTGGTAGAGAAAGGCTGGAAACCACTGGCATAATGCTCTGAAGGCTGGTAGTGGATGATAAGTGTGGAGAAACACGATAGCTCCTGATTTCACTTTTGGAAAAGCACCATATATCACTTGCATTTCAAGCAAATAGATCTTGATTTAAGACTGCAACAGAATGGTGGGTTCTACTTCAGTGACAAACTGTCAGAAAAATCCCCTTTGCATTGAAATGCCTCTGCTAATCCAACAATGGAAAGCGCTTTCTGTCATGAAAATGTTCTTGACAGATGAATTTGTTAATAATTCTTGATGAAAGTGAGTTCGGATTGGTAAACTGTAATGATACTTTTTTTGTAAAGCTGTAATAATTATGGCTGATAAACCCATAATGCAGGAGAGGTTGCTATTCACAACTGAGAAAGTTAACTTTCGCCCTGCTGCCTCCTAGAAAACTTGTCCCTTTGTTGGTTGCATAAGATACATTAATAGGTAAAATCCAAAGAAACTTCTATTGTGACATGGGTTAGTTTTATGTCATTTGTATGGAAGCATTAATTTACTGCTTTATGATAAGAAAGGTGCCTTTGATTATGATGAGAGTGATATGAATATCTAGGATGATTAAATAAAATGATTGTATTGTCTGTTAAATGGTTAATGAAGCAAAAAAAAACAGTTGGAAAGTGAAAGATTTCAGTCACTCTCTGTAAGAAATGTTTCAATACCCAGAAATATCCAAATAAATCTACTTATCTAAAGTTTTAATAGCAGGGTTTCACCTTTAAAATGGTCAGTGAATGGGCTCACTGGCTGGAATATAACATAGAAATAGTTTTGAAAGTCAGTGACTTGAATTCTGTTCATTTGTATTCAATGGACAACATAAAACTTTGGTCAGAAGCCTACAATTAGTAGAGCAAACTGCAGGTTGTGGAATGTTTTCTTCTCTTGACAAGAAAATATAAACACATGTAGTCATGAAATTACTTCAGAAAAGTATGTACTTTTAAAATATATAATACTACTTAAGTCCAAATGGTACATGTGTCGAATTGGTTGGTGTACATGCACGAACACGTGTATCATGGTATTTGTACATGCAAACAGGCAGCATCCCCTCAAATAAAGCCACCATCCCAGTATAATGTGCAATTTTAAATTTGTCTTTTATGAAATGTTAACATTAGAGCTGTATTTTTATTATTTGCTATTATCTAAAAATAATTAACATTTTGGGAAAGCCCAAAAGCTATTACCTACCAGCTCATCGATGTCGTGGCTTAGTATATTCTCATACTTCACACGGATCTCAGTTGTTTTATTTCCCATTGTACAACTAGATGAATTCACTGGTGACAGAACAAGGAGTAGTGGCAGAACCCGAAAGATGCATCTAAAAAAGGCTGGATTACAACAAGAGCAGTTCAGTACATATTAAATGCCATAGAGTGTATCTTGTATTAACAAATATATTCTGTAATCTGTTAAAACAGGTTAATGGGGATCATTGTACAACCAAATGACTTGTACCTTGAGGGAACGATTCAGCTCCAGATTAAAACACTATTTGAGTATCTAAACTCCCTCATACTGAAGGGCGGTTGAGAGCCTTCAGCTATTAAGCTGACCAGCCACTTCATGTCTACTTGGGCTGAATTCCTCACGAGTCTTCACTGAAAGCATTGATGAGGTCTCTCCACTGACCATAACGGGACCACAACCACCTAGTACATATACAGACAGTAAGCGTCCTAGTCAAATAGGTGTAGACATTCAAGTGTCTGCAGCCAAATCCCACCTTAATTACCGAATTTTCACATGATACATTCTACAAGTGCTCATGGACATGTCTGTACGTCAAAGGTGTGTTTAAACACATTTCTGGGCTGACCAGATGTAGAAATCCATACTAGTGGCCACGACATGAGACAAGGCAGCAATATACCTTTCTCTGCAAGTTTTTTGCAATCTTTTGGGGCAAGTCTCACTGCTCCTCACTGTTCCTCCCCTCAGTGGACCATCCTGCTTTGCTCGGACCACTGGTCTTCTCTCCTTGCATGACATCCAGGAAAACACGAGCTCTGTGAGGACGGGCAAAGAGAGGAAGGACCAAAATACCTGGTCAGCCTGAAGAGACTGACAGGGTAACTAGAAGTTGCAGGTGACTGGCCTGATGCTGGGAGAGTCTACAGCTAGACTGAATAAGATGATGCTTAAATGGAAGGTTGTGAGAAAAGAAAAAAAAAAAAAAAACAGAGCTAGAAATTTAAGTTGGAGGATTATCAAAGACCACAGAAAACTCCTGTAATAATATGAGCTGCTTCTACCCATCCCTGCCACTCAGTAAGAACAACAACCCCACAGAGAGCAACTGAGAGACACCACAGCTGCCAGGAAAGGCAGAAGGGATGCCCTGACCCTACCACTTCCTTCCTTCCTCTCTGGCGAGGATTGGTGCATTGGGCACAGCCAGACACACTCCGAGATGGGTACCTCTGGACTTGGGCATCATTAGTGAATCCCTGCCTCAGAGAGAAATCTTGAATAACTGCAGAACACTAGAGATGAAAGTAAAATATGTGTCCATGAATACGCTTTTAAAACACTTACTCTGGTTGTATATCTTCAAAGAAGAAAGCAGGGAAACTTGACCACAAGCTTTACTGAGCCACCTAACTTCCATGATACAAGAGCCACAGTCACGCCATGACTGCTGTTCACAGAAATAAAGTTCCTCTGAGTCCATCCCATCCCTAACGCATGCTGCTGCTTTAAAGCAGAGTGTGTATCATTCTTCCTGCCTACCAAAGCTTTTCTTCTGATAGATTACTTATGAACATGCTGTGATGCACACCTCTGTCCTAAAAACAGGACTGGGAGATTTTCACCTATACATGCTGAATTCCAAATTTTTTTTTTTTTCTGTGGCAAGCTGCCTGCCAATTTTGCATGGAAAATCTGTTTGTCTGACAATGAAATTACCTAACCTTTTCATATACTGATCGACAGAGGTCTATAAGTATCTCAAAAAATCTAGCCTGAAGAGCTCTGATCCTAAATGGATCCTACAGGCAGTAAATACAAAAACCAGTGACTCTGCAAGGCAGATATGATTTCCAGGTGGACATCTGAGCTCCACAGAGCTTCACCTTTGTAAGTCTCTATGCTAACCATCTCTACTCCAAGAGAATTATCAGTTTGTAGGACTGGGATTTGTAGGACTGTGATATCAAAAAGAGGTTTGCAAAAACATGCTAAAAGTCAATTACAGGATAATATTTTTCCAGGATACCATTGCACCTCTTGATTCCAGTACAAAAAGGAACTGTAACACTCACTTCCAAATAACAGTGATACAACTTGAATATGTTACTTCAAAAATACACTTGGAAGACAGTTCGAAAATTAAACTCAACAACAGATCCCATCACTTTTAAAACTTGGTTTGTCTAGCAACGAGTGGAGGTAATAGATGAAAACTGCAAAGTCACTTCTATTCCTTTGGTTTTACTTTCTCAGTATTGGACAGGTGGTGAATCTTCTAAATGAGGAAATTACAGAATCAGAGCCGATGATTCTGAAAGGGATGCTGCACGCTCATGAGGTCCCTTGACCCATAGCAGGATCCCAATGCAACCAGCTTAGACATTCCTAAATGAGTCCTCTGGAACCCATCAGATGAGCGTCCTAAAAAGTTCCAGGAGCTTTGGGCTGAGTTAGTACCTTCACAAGAAGCAGAAGTGACAGCGGCCGTACGACTAGCATTTCAGAAGAAAGGAAGCTTGTATTACTGGTAATACCCCATCCTTTCAGTAAACTCCCAAAAAGCTCGTAAGTTTTATCTGGAAAACCCCAGCAAATTCTCTGAGGAAAGCCAGGAAGAGTCAGCATTCCACTATTTCCAAATGTAAAAAAGCCCCTCTTTTTTCATCCTAAACCCCCCCTTTTGTGCGCGCTGCCTGGAAGCGGCACTCCACGCGCCCGCGCCTCAGCCGTGCTCCCGGCCGGCCCCCGCGGGCTCCCCGCAGCAGCCTGCCCGCGGGAACCCGCCGCCCGCACCCCCGCGGGGGCAGCTCTGCCCCTGC
>VXAL01017822.1:22014-50858 GCA_013399475.1 Chauna torquata | reverse complement strand
GGCCGCGCCGGCGGGGGTTACATAGGGCCCCGGTTACACGCCCAGTGCCGGGTGCGCGGCCAGGGACGGAAGGATGGACCTTGGCAGTGCGCGTGGAAAGAGCGGCTCATCCGCGGGGAGGAAATCCTGGAAAAAAGCAATAATTAAAAAANAAGTGGGGGAGAAGAAAGAAAGAAAAAAAAAAAACGGGGTTCTGGAGAGGCTCTGTGGGAGGACTTGGTTTCTGAGCTACTCCGCAGCTCCCTAGCGCTTGCTCCGTTGTCTCTGGGTGGGTCGTGGGAGGCGGGACTGCCGAGAGGGCTCCCTGTCAGGTCACGGGTTACCCTAGGCTGCCTGGCATCAGGTCGGATGAGCAAGGTGGATGGTTTTCTTCGGACTTTGTTTGATCGTGAGAAATCTGGAAGGATTGACTAAAAGCGGTGAATGGCCCGGGAAGGTGTTTGAGTGTAGACACAGCTCAAGTTCTAACAGACACAGCTGTAGCCAGAATTTTTCCTAGGTAATTTCAGAATGCAAAAATTGACGTTTTGCTGCAAGTGAAAAGGCTTGGAATCAAATAGGGTATGAAATGTCTTTCTAGCATCCCCTCCCTACCTCCTCCCACCCAACAAACTTTTTGTGTTTTGAGATCTACATCGCTTTTCCAGCTCCATCAGCACAGAAAGCTGACTCCAAACCCCTCTCCCTTCTCGTAAGACTGCTTATCTAAGAGTGGGACTGGGGCATGAATATCAAGGAACAAATGTATGGACTTGGCTAAGGTGGAGACTGCTCGGGATGTTTTCCACCCATTCTCCCTTACTGGAATTGTGCCACTTCATTCATGTACAAGTGCCCTGGCGATACTTAGCAGTTTTTATTTCCAGGGGACTTGTCTCCGGACTGCACTCTGCTTTGGATTGGGTGTACATTTCTCATTAGGTTTTCTCTGGAAAACATTTCAATCGTTCCATAGTATTATAACAAGATTCAAGAGTGAGGATGTTTTCCACCTCTTGAGCTTTCAGCAATATGACTTTAGTAACATTTTCACATCACTAACATACTCTTTGGGCAAGGGACGGTGATCAATACCAACACAGCTGCATACAGAGAGCAAGCACCTGTCTTTGTTCCCTTAACATGTGGCAGGCTGTATTTGACAGATGGCTCAGAACTTGAATTGGGACAAGGATTTTGCCTTACTAATAGCTACCTTATCTAGTTCTTAAATGTCTCTTGTCTCTCTTTTTTTTTTAATTATTATTTACTAAGTCTTCTCTCTTCCACCAAGTGTTGTCTGAAAACATGCCTCCAGGCACATTTAAATTTGCTGCTGTGTAATGAAATTTATGGCTAGCTGTTTTTACGGCCTGGCACTTTCAAACTCAAAGGTTTTGAAAAAGCTGCAGTATAAAGCTCCAGTCATGCAAAAACATAGCCACAGGATCAACTTTCCTTCCAGGCACATAGTCCTTCTGATTTCTTAGGATTGTACACGTGTGCTCACAAAACGAGGTATTTTGTGCAGATGCTACTAAATTGTCAGGGTATAAAATACATGGGAAGACTTTAGCTAGTTTGGTTATGCTAGTTTTCTGGCTGTCTGAAACATCAGGAAGATAGATAATTGTTTCAATTTCAATTTAAAAAAAAAAAGCTCGTTGTGATACATGGAAGAAGTCAGCATAGTAGCTTTACATATTAATGGCATCATGCCTGAAAGGCGATGCTGGCGTGTAATAGCAGTTTTGCTGTTTTCTCTGGTAGTGGCAGGGTCTTGTCTTGCTATTCGTTAAGAAGATGAAGAGTCCGTGTGTTGAATGTATGTGGAATTTTTCCTTTAGTCAAAGGACAAATAAGTGGCGTGATCTGTGCTTTGGTCCTAATCATGTATTTAGATCCAAGTAAATCTGTGTTATGTGACCTAACCCTGAACTGTGGCATACACTTAGGATATAGATGTTATTTGATGTATTTGTGTGTGGAGGGTACTTAAATATTCAAGGTTTGACTGTAACTGTTATGTGGTTTTTTATATTTTGAATCATTATTTGGATTTTGTTTTCAAAGCACTTCTTTTAGTGATATAGTAAGGATTTTTCTGAAAAGATTACCTGTAAAAAAATCGAATACAAAACTTGAGAAGAGTGTGTTCGGCAAATGTAATTGCCTACTTTTTTAAGAATAAACGGACAACAGCCAATTCGAATGTTGAAAGAAAGAGTTTGACTGATTATACGAACATCATCTCAACAGCCAGTTTTAATCAAGAACTCATGAAGGGACTCTGAAGAACGGCTACAGAAGTTTATCTCACCTGAGACCTAGTCTAAACAACTGGTATCAGTTTGCCTGTTTTGCAAAGTGCATTTGGTGCCGTGCTGTAACTAGCGAGCCCTCCCTCTGGAGCAGAACGGAGCTGTGGCTCGGCCGTGGCTGTGGTGAAACCTTCGGAGGGAGAGTCAAACTGGAAAACTCCTGTCGAATTTCTCAGGCATTCAGTGTCACACTTCTTTTTAATACCCAGGCAGTTTATAGAACTGTCTCTTTTAATACGAGATGTGCTATCTTCGCTACATAAATAATTTGACTGAGTAAAATTACAAATAGGTGACTTCTGGAAAGATGCAGCCTCAACGCAGGGCATTAGTGCAGATGTGTGCAGTTTTCTGTTTCACCCAGCTTTCAGGAATACCTTTTAAAACCATAAAAGAAGATACTTCAAATTGCATCGCTAAGGACTGAAAGACACAAGTAATTTTATCTGTTCATGGATGAACATACTCCATGATTCTGTGGAGTACATTTTCTGAGGATAGTTTCTCTAAACTAGTTTAAATTTAAAGGAGATCTAATTGTCTCCTGACCTAGTAAAATCTGCTTCTTGGAAAATCAGCTATTTTAGCATTATATATTGATATCCACTGGATTACCAATATTCCTGAATGCTACATGATTGCAAAGCACATGATTTCTTGTTAAGATCCCGTTCTCATGAGACTAAGCACTTCTGGGAATGTTGCTGTCTTTCTGCAGCTGTTGCTTGTCAGCTTGAGAAGATCTTTTGCTCATGACTTCAGATTTGACTTTAGGCTGCGTGCAAACTTGCACTACCATTAGTGAATGATTTTATTATTGGATAATATTAGTTGAAAAGTTAGAAAATTTTGATTTTATTTTGGAGTAAAACATAAATGCTGTAGTTGTCACAAAATGGTGTAACTCAGGAAAGCGTGGCCACTGTTGTGAATGCTTTTATTTTTAAGGGTAAACGTGTCCGGTACTTAAGTTGTCCTCATTTAACTTCAGGGGATGGGGAGAAGCAGAGACATATTCCCTCTTCCTCCCGCCCTCCAAAAAAGCCCCAAACCACAAAAGGATCCCGGCTGAACAGCAGTTCGGAGTTAAATTTGTTGCGCACCCAAATCTGCCCCTGGTATTCAGGTTTGGGACATTCTAGTCTTCTGTTGTGTCTAAGCAAGAACAAGCAACCTAATTTAGTTGCACCAGAACACTCATTTTGTTGAATTTCATTGCTGCTTTTTCTGCACAAATTGTTGTTGTTGGAGTGTGTGCTGGAAAAACAAGTGAAATGGCTGACAGACGGAGCTTCAGTGCAGCGTTGTATCTTACATTCACTCAACTTGGGTTTTTTTGTTTGTTTTTGTTTTTGTTTTGTTTTTGTTTTGGTGTGAGAATTCAAAGTAATTTTATCAACAGAACCTAGGAGAGAAAAGAAAATATTCCTGGAAAACTGTTAAGATAAGAATTGCGGAAACATGGGAAGCCCACAGGAAATTTTTATTATCAAGCTGTGGAAAACCTTATCTCTTCAATAGAAAGCAGCAATTATTCTATATCTTCTCTTGCAGGACAGGAAGATGCCTATAAAGATTCTTAGCATCAAGGACAAGATGCCAAATGAATTTGGCATTTGGGATTTTAGTAAACCACCAGTGGGACGGGGGAGTTTCCTGAGGGCAGCACTGCAGAGGCGGAGGAGATGGCGTGGGTTCAGGCAGTACCGGTGGGAAGGAGGCTGCTAACTGCTGGGGCTGCGTTCTCAGGGGTGCACCCATCCCGGGGCGTGGGGCATCGGGCAGGCGTGAGGATGCTGGTGCCCCTCCAGGGCATCCTCACCCTGGATGCAAGGAACGCCTGAAATCCCCGGGCTGTCTGCCTGCTGAGATGGGAATCGGTAGCTTCAAAGCCGTGCTGGGAAGATTCTGGGCTTTCCCTGCCCCTGTGCTAAAGCTCTTCTCTTTGCTCTTCAATTACCGTAATCGTTATTTGATGGCAGGAAGAGAGATGTTAGGTCAGTTCATCAAGGAGAAGGCTCTATTTCTTTTATTTATTTTTTTTAGAATAGCTCAGTTGGAAGGGCCCTGCAAAGATCATCGAGTCCGACTCCCTGACCACTTCAGGGCTAACCAAAAAATAAAGCATGTTAACGAGGGCATTATCCAAACGCCTCAGAAATACTTCTTCAAACGGACCAGCCTCAAGACTTTCCCTGAGTGCTCCTGTTCCCTGCTCACCCAGTCGTGCGACAGACTCCACGTGGGCACGGCGGCGGCTGGGTGCTGGGGCAGCGTCCTTGAGGCGCGGGAGACGTTTCTGGTCTCCGCTTGTCGGCGGCTGGGTGTGCCCGCAATCCGGCGCTCGCTTTGCCCATGGGTCATGAGCAGCTCAAGCCCTCCGTTGCAGTGACGGGCTTTGGTGCAGTTGTCCTGTTAACTGAGTGGAAGTTTTCGAGCTGGTTGCTGGCTGCTTCGATGCCTTGGAGGAGACCGTCGAGTGTGGGAGGAAAAAATATTGCAGCCGGGATAAATGATTGAAATCCTGCTTCTGTGAGCCATAGAAAAAAGAAGGCATTGGGGCAGGAGTGCTCTGTTAATGCATTTTCACTTGCTCTTCCTACTTTAAAAAGTACAGTTTCATGGCTTTCTTTTTTTTTTTTTTTTTTTTTTTCTTNNTTTTTTTTTTTTTTTTTCTTTTTGGTAGCAGCACTAGTCTTTGCAGATATTCACTTGTACTGAAATTATGAAAATGTCATTGCATTTTGGGGTCTTGGGAGTTCATGTGGTTTTGGTTTTGTGGTTTTAAGAGTATTTTCCTAAAATTATAATGAATTATATTTTACAATTTGTGCAAACTTACATATCTTCTAGTGATGGCTCTTTTTGCCAATGTTACACATACTTGTACAAAAGGGCATTTATTTAACTTTTCTTTTTAATTTTCTATTGTCTCCTCCACTGTACTACTTTTTTCCCCTCTCCTGTCCTCTCCTGTCCTCTCCTGTCCTGTCCTCTCCTGTCCTGTCCTGTCCTGTCCTGTCCTGTCCTGNCCCCTCCCCTCCCCTCCCCTTCCCTTCCCTTCATTATTTACCTTGAGAAAATGTGCTTGAGTGAGTAATACCCATGACAACCTGTCCCTGAAGTATTACTCCATTTGAAATGGAACCAGGATTCTTCCTTCTGATGTTGAAAGGAAGCAGGGGTTCACTCTGGGACGTGACAGCAACTTCAGTGGAGCCACTGCAAGGGGGATAAAAATAAATATCTGCAATTTTATAGAACCAGCGTCTTCCCTAGGAATAAGTTTCAGGCCTTAAAACTTGGAAATATATTGCAAGGCACTAATGGTTATTTCATTCTTGCTTTGGATGTATATTAATAAATTTATGTGTCCCATTACAAGCATTCTGATAATTTTTTTTTTCCAGCTGAAAGTTTTTTTGTATGTTTTGTTTTATTATTAGTATTTTGTGTAATCCTTTCTCTGAATAATGCTTTTTTTAGGAAAGGTTATTCTGTGTCTTTCATGCATAACAAAATACTAACGAACTTCTCCAAGTGTGAAAATAAATTTAAATGTGATGACTTCTGTGAACTTCAGTTTTTTTTGTTTTGCTAACTGTACCTTCCCAGCCTTGACAGCTTTTACTTGACTTTTTGTTTAGTCCAACAACATGTTTAAATCCATGCACTTCAAAATTCTTATAAAATGCGCTCTTTACTACCAAGCAGCTGCATTTATTGCATGGTGGTAAAGGATGAAGAGGAAGTCTGTCTTCCTTCATATTGATATAAATCCTTCAGATTGCTTTAAAAAATCAATTGATACAAATAAATTTCCAAAAACAGCATCCTGGCTTGTATCAGCAATAGTGTGGCCAGCAGCACTAGGGAAGTGATTGTCCCCCTGTACTCGGCTCTGGTGAGGCTGCACCTCAAGTCCTGTGTTCAGTTTTGGGCCCCTCACTCCAAGAAGGACATCGAGGTGCTGGAGCGTGTCCAAAGAAGGGCAACGAAGCTGGTGGAGGGTCTGGAGAACAAGTCTTATGAGGAGCAGCTGGGGTTGTTTAGCCTGGAGAAAAGGAGGCTCAGGGGAGACCTTATCGCTCTCTACAACTACCTCAGAGGAGGCTGTAGTGAGGTGGGGGTCGGTCTCTTCCCCCAAGCAACAAGCGATTGGACAAGGGGAAATGGCCTCGGGTTGCACCAGAGGAAGTTTAAGTTAGATATTAGGAAGATATTAGTTAGATATTAGTTAGATATTAGGAAAAATTTCTTCACTGAAAGGGTTGTGAGGCATTGGAACAGGCTGCCCAGGGAAGCAGCTGAGTCACCATCCCTGGAGCTATTCAAAAGACGTGTAGATGTGGTGCTTGGGGACATGGTTTAGTGGTAGGCTTGGCAGTGCTAGGCTAACAGTTGGTCTAGGTGATCTTGGAGGTCTTTTCAAACCTAAATGATTCTATGATTCCATGATTCTATGATTCTATTGTAAACGTGAACTTTGTGGGCCTAATCCTGCAAACATGTGCCTGTTTAGCCCTTATTTCAGCATGCCTAACTTGCATGCTTATTTTTAAGCAAAAGATTAGTTTGCAGGTTTGAAGCTCAGCTGAAAATAGAGCATCTCCACTTTGAAGCTTTTTTTGCTGCTGTCTGCAGTTACCCTAAAATAATTGCAAACACATATTTGTTTTTGAAGATCCTGATTACAAATGTGCCTTTCTTCTTCACTTGAGTGGGAGATAGATGTGTGCATAGAGCGGGAGTGGGATGTTAAGAAGGAAGCAAAATTACAGTCAGAATATGGTGTGCTAATGCAATTTGTCTGATAAACATCACTTGGCAAATCAAAGCCAGTGCACGCTGAGACTTACACATCTCTTTTTTACAGAGAAAGTACATTTAAATATCACCTGAAGATGTAGCAAATGCATTTCATAATAAAAGCAGTGTGCAGATACTGCATTTTTTGTTTTATTTGAAGCATTTTAAAGGGCTGACTTTGAAACAGTGAATGGCTACATGTGTGCTTGTTTTGTGGTGTTTGAGACTTTCAGTGTCTTTGATTTATGTTCTCTCCTTCAGTAGAGTTGACATCATTGGTTCTCAAAGATGTCAGGTGACCTGGAATGAAAATATGTAAAGAGCTATAAATTGTTCTAACCTACAAAAATGGATTAAATAATGGTGCAAACTCTAAAACTAAAAGGAAGAAATGAGTGATCAATAGTAACTTTTTTATTCTTTTATATGAAATCCAGAAATTGTTCTCAAAATATTCAACAGTTGCATTTTTCAAAAGGATGGTGAAGGACCAAAGGTAAACGTGGTTGCCCAAGCTCTTTTCCTCATGTGTGTTTCACCACAGTTACTACAATTTTAATAAGATGTTGTAATTTTGGAAACATTCTAGAATGCACCACTTTGCTTAGAAGATGTGAGTCTCTTTTGAGGTACAGTTCTACAAAACAGGTTTCCTGAGTCAGCAGTTTTTAGACTCTTCTAGAAATATTGAAATATACCATAGACCTCTTATTTCTCATCCCTGACTTACTTGTTTGATTTCTGGGCCATACAGTTTTGGGAGGAAAATACCTTGCTAGTAATTCACAGGCCTTTTCTCAGGTAGAATTCCATTTTGCCACATGTTTTATTTGATGTGTTTTTATATGGGTTGTGAGAAGCTGTGGCATTTTCAGTGTGTGCCACACCCAATGTTGTCTGTTATCTTGTCTGAAGCAGATGATGCAATTTAGTGCCTTTTTCTGTGTATGGTTAAGATTAGGGCATGGCTGTGAGCAAGCCAGTTAATGATGTGTCTAGGTAAAACCACGTGACTGTGACACTTAAGGGGATGAATGGGCATTGCAGTAGGGTGAACATGGGCCTCTGGGAGTTTTTGTCCATCACTGGCAACCTGCGCCCCTAAATCAGGAGTGGTTTTAGAAGGTTGTAGAACTAACGCATCTTCTTCCGTGGAGGCAGAGTCCTGTAGATATCATGGCATCATATACACTGTCTTCAGTTGCTTCTGAAGAGCACCCTAGGAAGTGATCTCAGTGCGATAGTGTTCTCATATTTCTGTCAAGATCCCTTAAGGCATTTCTAGTACTTCTGGTGCACCCATACATGGGGTACTCCTGGGCAAAACAGCAGTCTCAAATCTACATTGCAGCCTTCTTGCAATTATCCTGCTCCAACTCAAGATTCCTTGTCCCCTGCTCTGCTTACAAGGTTCTTCTCTGAGTGTAAACATTACCCGATGGTGCTCGTAACACAACATGTGAACCCAGGCAAAAAGTTTTTCCCAGCGCTTACTGGCATATATACTGGCAGGTCAAAACCTCAAGCATTTGCTTTCATGGGTTTGAAGTGGGGCATTCAGGAGCTGTATGGACAGCTTTCTCTAGCTGCAGATCCTGGGGCACAAGCTGGAACTGCTGTCCCCTCTATTTCCCCGGCATGTGAACCTTTCCTCCTCTCTAGGAAGAGTCTCTAGGCTATAATCAGAGCTCACCATTATTCTTAGTTTGGCAAGCAGAAGATATGGGAATTTCCTTGGTTTATGTTTTCAGGAAAAGAGGTTCTAGAGAAGTGAGTCAAGAGACAAGATACAAATAAAGTACCAAATATTCTAATTCTGGCAAAAGAAAAAAGAAGTCTCTACTGTTGTATAAACTGTGGTGGTTTTACCCTGCTGAGCAGCTGAACTCCACCACAGCCGCTGTCTCTCTCCCCCTCCTCAAAGGAACAGCGGGAGAAAATATGATGGACAAGGGCTCAAGGGTTGAGATAAGGACAAGGAGGTTGATCACCAATTACCATCACGGGCAAAACAGACTCAACATAGGGAGATGAATATAATTTATTACTATCACTAGCAGACTAGAGCAGTGAGAAACTAGAAGCAAACTACAGACACCTTCCCCCCATCCACCCGCTTCTACCTCCTCCCCCCAACCAGACCAGGGGAACAGGGAATGGGGGCTGCGGTCAGCCCATATCGCTTGTCTCCGCCGCTCCCTCGTGGTCACTCTGCCCCTGCTCCAGCGTGGGGTCCCTCCCACAGATGCCGTCCTTCCCGAATGGGTCCTGCGTGGGCTTCCCACAGGCTGCAGCTCTTCAAGAGCTGCTCCAATATGGGTCCGTACCACAGGGTCCGTCCTTCAGGAGCAAACTGCTCCAGCACGGGTCCCCCACGGGTGGCAGCTCCCACCGGATNCTCACCATGGGCTGCAGGGGAACTTCTGCTCCGGCGCCTGGAGCACCTCCTGCCCTCCTTCTTCCCTGCCCTTGGTGTCTGCAGGGCTGTTCCTCACTCCTCTCTCTCCCAGCTGCTGTTGTGCAGCAGTTTTTTTCCTCTCTTAAATCTGCTCTCCCAGAGGCACAACCAGCATCGCTCACTGGCTCAGGTCTGGCCAGCGGCGGGTCCCTTTTGGAGCCGGCTGGAGCTGGTTCTTATCTGACATGGTGCAGCTTCTGGAATCTTCTCTCAGAGGCCACCCTTGTGGCCCCCCGCTACCAAACCCTCATCACATAAACCCAATACGTAAACCAAAACACCTTGCCTCTTAGCACTGGGAAATGGTAAACAGAGAACCAACCCATAAAAAGTAGCACTCAAGGTCTCAGTGTGGTGTGGAGAACTCCATTGTCCCCACAGCAGCCTGTGACCTGGAACCCCTTGTCTGCAGCATGCCTCTCCTGCTTCAGCTGCCTCACCACAGCTAAGTAAAATAGCAGAAACAAACCCTATGCTATGTGACCAGGTTTCAAAATTGTTAAAAAGCCAAGTCTGTCTCAGAGAGCAGCATTTGAGTTGAGAGAGTAGTGCATATGCAACTGCAAAGCTAACGTTATGAAACAAGTTTGGACTGCAGTGTCAAGAGTGTTTTCCCTTGAAACTGGACTACATAAAGAACAACGTGAAGGTATAATGGTGCATGGACACTGCTGTCATCACCACCAGTTGGACTCTGTCTCTCAGGGACTGATCTCTCTTGGGCTAGGTTCTCCATGGACTTTGGCATGTGGGTGTAAGTTACCAACAGTTGTCTAGTATATGGGAAGTGCTAGCAATTATCAGCTTTTCCACTTTTGCTTGTTGAAAGATTACCAGCATCTACCTGTTCTATGCTTTGCGTTCACACTGGTTGGAGTCCATGTTCCCCGTATAACAAGCATCCTCTGTTCATCTAGAAGCCGTCTGAGGAAGGATCCTGGAATGATCTGAAATCAGGTGGTGGAATCAGGCTTACGTTACTGGAAACCTGCCTCTCATTAACTCTGCCATAAGATCCTATAGCCATTGATCTGCAAAGAATCCTTCCATTGTCAGTAACTTTTGGTGGGCAAACTACTTAGCAGTCTGCCAACAAACTCTGCATCCTCCAGTGAACTTTCAAGCTTGTCTAAATCCAAGACGGAGGTCTGCTGCCCGAGTAGTCAAGAAACTGAAGGTAAAAAGATGACATCCTTCTGGTCCCTGCCCAGGAGGTGTTTCCAACATGAGCTTCAGAAAATGATCAAGGCATTTTCCTTGAGGCACGTCTGTAGAGAATCGAAGGGGATGCCTGCTTCCAGCCCTTGGCTCTCTGACTTCAGTGGGATCCTTCTGGTGCTGATGAAACCTTCTCCCTTTTCTAGAAGCACTTTGAAAAGCTTCAAGGTCGTCAGGGTTGGAGTCACTGCTACTAACCCCTGGAGCAAAGCTTGGATGAATGCCTCAGAAAGAACCATGGGGAGTATACAAACACAGGACAGGGCCAGAGCAGCTTGTAAACAAACATTAATTACTCAGAGATTCCCTCCCTCCCTCTTCAGCACTGCACCCAGGGTGTGCACCAGGGATGTATGCCCTGATATGCCAGCCTGAGAGTGCTGAGAATGAAGTGGCTCCGTATGAATCATAAGGTGGCCAGTGTTCAGAGGGAACTGGCGTGTGATGACCTTCCCACCCCAGTTTTCATGATCTCTGGGCACAGGGGAGTAGAAGGCTACAACAAGATCATAAAGTTGACAGATTTATATTTCTTTAAAACTGTGTTAAAAGAATGAACAACCAAACCAACCAACCAACCGAAAAAAAACCCAATGAATAGCAAGAAGGTGAAGTGGGCCTAACTTTCTCTATACAACGCTAATTAGGGAGAGGCTGGGGATCCTCTTTGAACAGACTCAAGGGCTAGCCTGTTTCTTTTGCCCTAGCCAGCTTTCCTAGCTCTCCCTAAGAAGCCTGCCAGAGCTAATCAGCCTGGTGATAAAATACTTCTGCAGAGGTAGCGTGAGACACAGGTGAGAGCGCCTGGCTGTTGAGGCTGGAGATGAGCTGATGGCTGGGTGGGACAGAGGTGAGGTCAGTTCGTGACTTGCCTGTGCTGACAACCCTGGGGGTAACAGCTGGGACTACGTGTGTCTATCAGGGACTGACTCCTTGCTCAGCACCTTGCCCTCTTACTGTGTATTGGCATTGCTGCACTCAGAGCAAACACATAAAGTAGCTGTTTAAGAATAAAATGACATAAATATGCATATACGTTCAGTGCTAGGTGGTATCATGGGTGTCAGCCCCAGCCAGTTCCTGCATGGGTTTTTGCTTGGTAAATTACATCTCCAGATTTGACTGGTACTGTTTGAACAGGGCACCAGACAAACGGGAGGAGGAGAGGAGCAGTAGGGTGGCAGTCACCCTTGTCTCTCAGCCAGGTAGTGCGTGTTGCTCTGGGAGTGGGACAGGCTTTGGCTATGCTACGTGAGGTGAGTGCTGAGCTATCTGTGGGAGCTACCTATTGCCGACAGTGTTGTTGATGCAACAGTCAGCAGCTAAACAAAATGGCAAGTGAGGTGTGAGATGTACCTGAAGAAGAGGCAGGCTAGGAAGGAGTTGCTAGCATGTATAACATGAGAAGGTGCTGGTTCTGCTGCACTCTTTTGTGGATCACATGGCATTTTCTGGCACAGGGCTATAAGCTAGACAGTCTGGAAAAGCTAAAGGTGCAATCAGGAACAGAGGATACTTTGGCCCCAAGAGAATCAGATTATACCTTGATCACTAGGAGAGACCTGGCTGCTGGTGCTCCCAGCAGTGTTCATGCTTTTCAAAAATAAAAGTTGTGCATTTCTTAAAATTTTGAAGTACTCCCAGAAGTGAGGACTGGGAATCACATAATAACTTTTATTATTCAAGGAAATGTCTGTAATAAGCACTGAAGAATTAGAGGAGATAAAACAAATTTACACCGCATATTGGAAAAGTGAATAAAATGTGCTTCACTAAGAAGACGGATGTCTCTAGCTTCTATTATTATCAGGATTTCTTGCAAAACATTCTCTAGTAAAAAATCTCTTTACCAAAAAAAAGGTTTAAGGGCTTTGGTTCCTGTCCAAGACTGTTTGGAGGGGAAGCAGCAGGCTAGAACACATTAGGCTGGACAACAGTAATGCTTAGTTTTAATTTTATGTAAAACTGATGATCCAACAGCTTCTTGGCTTCTGCTTTATTCTTGTGTAGATTATTTTAGGAGAAGTTAAGTAAAACATGCTAGTTGACTTTTGAAAGGAAGACAAGTGCTGAAGACAAATACTTGTTAAGACTTATGTAACTTGTTCACTCTATCTGCCCACAAGTGGGAGAAAAATTGGCATGGCTCCACACCAAGCATTTCTAGTGTTCCAGTTAAAACTTGATATGATCTGTCAGCTGTAGAAAATGTTTGTGCTGGCTTTAGCAGATATTTGTCAGTGTTTACTGTTTCTGCCTCTGTGTGCAAATGTTAAAGGGAGTCCTTCCCTCGCTGTTTGAGGGTACTTGCAGTAGGATGGGGAAGAAGGACCTCTGCTCCTGACCAGCATGGAAAGCACGTGGTCAAGGCTTGTGGAAAAGTACTTCATTGCTCTGCATAGGTAGGGCCAAAATAAAAGGTGTTGCATGTGATGAAAACATTTGCATGCTGTTTCTTATGTAATATGTATTTTGTCCTGTATCAAAAGGCAACTTGATTACCCTTCCTCCTTTTCAATAACTGATAAGGATTTTGTTTTCTTTCCCTGTTCCGTGCAATCCAGAATACAACCAAATTTCTTTCCTTGTGAGGACATGAATAGAGATTGATTTCAGAGATACATTCTTCTGAATATGATATGCAAAAAAGGTAATATTGGTAGGAGTGCCAGTGTTGGAAGATAGTGGTTTTGATCTGCAGAGTGATAAACTGATAAACTGGTAAGTGTGATGCTAACAGAATCCAATGGCATGCACCACAGCGATTCTGCAGTTAACTACCTTGGCTAAATTCCACTGTCACTCAGTACTGTCATTACAATTAACATGGCTACCCATGCAGAGCTACCTCTGTCCTCCTTTGACATAAAAAAAAAAGAGCATACAGATACAATTATTTTTTAGCTAACAGGTCGCTTGCCTCTTGTCTTGAAGAAAATGGCCCCAAAGTAATACTCTACAGTTTTGCAAAGCAATGCTCCACAGTTTCACAAAGTAAAAGGTAGTTATGGGATATGACCTATTAGAAACCAGAAGAATTATTTATGATACTTGTATATTATCTCTGGTGGAGCTTCAAGTCAAACAGGTCAGTAAGCCAAAAACTTCTGAACTCTGCCACTTAGGTATTGAGTAATACTGAGAGTCATAAAGCACCTCATGTTTTTGAATTGAAGTGAATAATTGTATGTCTCAAGATGTGGTGGTATTTCAGATGCTTTGGTAGAACAAAAACTGTTCGAGCTCAGAAGAAAAAAGATTTATTCAGTGAATAGGCTTTTTGCTTTTGACAGCCATCTCCACCATAGAATGCAGTTTTGATCTTACCTAAAATCACATTTGGGATACCTTAAATATGTTTTTTCAATATTATGAAAAATCTGAGTAGGTCTTTAACAAATAAGCTGCCTAAATTCAGCAACTCCCAAAAATGAGAATATATCCTCATCTCTAAAACCATGAATGCCTGCCAGCCGTTATCTTCGATCTCCTAATTTAGGTAGGAGGAGCCCAGCTCAGTGGCTGGGAGAAATGTGTTACATAATGCTTGTTTAGTGTAACAGATTTTGGTCAACACATACCAGCTGAAACTTGGCAGCCCGCAAAGATAAATTCTGTGTAGACACGTTTACCTTTTGTTAGCTACAAAACATGTTCAGGGGATTACATCAAATACTGTACTCTGATAAAAGCAGCTGTATTCTCTCCCTGATTTGGAAATTTAAGTGGCTGACATTTTACACATCAAATTTGGACATTAAAAGCAGTTATGAAACTTTCCCCATAGCAGATAACTGGCAGAGGCTGTGTCTTTAATGGACGCCCAGTTTAATACAATCACATAAGCCGTGTACTTTTAGAAGTTGTAGTAACTACGGCTATAGCTGCTGTTTATTAGAGGTTATAACACCCTGGCCTCTTGTTGCATGGAGCTTCTTAGCTTGTATTCTGAAATATTATGTGCTTCACAAATGGATTAGATGACTTTTCATAGTAGTTTGACATCTACTAATTCCTTCCAAATACACCACACTTGCCTAATGTGCAAAGCGCTATTCAAACATTTATAAGCTAGTTGACTTTCTTGTAGCACTAGGTCATGCATTAATGTGGTAGTTATTGGATGTAGGTCTGGTAAGCTTCTTTCAGAGTTAGACCATAAACAATACCTACTGACTGAATATCACAAAGCTGAACTTCAATGTCTTTTAAAAAACACAGGTTTTACTTTCTGATTTGATAGTATTCTGTTATGCCTTTTATAGATATATAGTATATCTTATTAAGTTATTCAACAGTTAATTTTAAACCAATTACCAGTATGCAACCAATACTGCCAGAGAACTAGCAATATTTTGTGTATAGTCTCAGGCTATAGAACATCTATGATACTCACTTTTTCCCTTAAAGCTTCTTCCTTCTCAGCCAGAGGATTATATAAGAAATCAAACAACGCCCATTATCTACCCTTTTCTTTGCCAAAAATAAATGAGATATTAGCTTTTGTGGTCAAGAGAAAATTTTTCAAAGGCTCAATAGAATAAAGAAGATTGATTAGAACCGAGATTTCCAAACATTAGAACTGTAACCAACTTAGACCAATTTTGGAAATGTTTAATAGTTGACAGTACTTTACCAGAGAGAGCTTATTAGAGCCAGTTAGTACTTGGCTTGTAAGCAAATACATTGTGCAAGGAGTCCTTCCCTACCCACTACATCATCGCTGCAGCCTGCTCTTCTGACTGTCCAGCAGTGTTATCACTGGTTCTTCATCTTCATACTCCAACATGTTGGGTGATTTAATTCCTTGAAGTGAACAGCAAGGCAGCAATCATGAAGATGTGCAATTCCTACAAGTTTTGTGAAAGCAGACAGCTGGGTGGAAGAGACTAAACACCTAGACTGAAAGAGAGCCTTTAATATGACATTGCACTTTGTTGTGCACCAGGTAATAAACATGAGAGAGAGAATTATAAAACCTGGCAGTTTGCAGACAACCTGATAAACAAAGAAAACCATGTATGGTTTAATCCCGGTGCATCTGCTTCTGTTTTCTGTACCTGGCGCTGTACAACTACTATATGCATGCAGCGCTTAGTGGTATGTCTGAAATGTCGTAGCAGAATTGTACAATTCTTAATGATGTTTTTTCCTGATGGAGCAGAACCAGAAGTCATTTACCCTTTTCTAAACAGGAAAGGTCAAAAGTGAATGACACTGTAGTGCTCTCATGGTTTCGTGTCCAGGTCTGTATTGCCCTGATGAATTACGACTGATTACATTTATGAGCATGTATGTGTGTATGTATGGGTAATGCATGTATAAGTTTCGCAGAGCTTAAAAGGAGTAATGCTGTTGAAATGGTCTTTTCTGGAGCCCTTTTTCAGCCTTTAGGTCTCTTTCAAGACAGTTACTTTGTGGGTTTGAAAACTGTACTAAGAAAACATCTTAGTAGACACAAACGCTCTAAATATTTGTTCACTGAAGGGTTTTGGAATCGCCGGTCTGCATAGCACATGTAGGTGGCCTTAAGACAGCTGGCTGATCATGTTGTGCAGGCACTGCTCCAGACACTAAGGGCTTACAGGATGGTATCTCAAGCGGTTCTGTCGGGCAGATATGGATCTTCTGCAAACGGAAGTAGTGAGCTCTGTTGAGATATAACCCCTGTGATAAAAACATTTGAGAACTTCCATTCTAATATTACGTAAGGATAGCCCCCTCCCCCTAGTAAAAGTACAGCCACCCAAGTCTCCCTCCTCAATAATAAAAGCAACAAAACAAACCTAAACAAACCATTAATTCTGTATGATTTTTACTTGCTCTTTTGCATAGCCACTCTACTCTCAGGTGTTTTTTTTTTCTTTTTTATTATTACTATTATTCAGTAGACTTATTTAATCTCCTTCAGAGGTGTGACATGGCATCGTTACGTCATCGTTGCCATGTCAATGCAAGCATTTTTTAATAGATTTTCCCCAGCATAATTAGTGAGGATTATTTTATATGAATAAAACTCCAAGATGCTGAGTTTTTGCCTCTATAGTCATGTCTGACTGATGCGGTATTTTGCAGCAATTCTTCAGGCTTGAAAGCTGGTGGCATAATGTAAGGCCAGAGTTCCTGCAGGTTAGGCCTTTATTTCTGAGCCTGTCACTGGAGAAAGAACAGGGAAGGAGGAACAGCAAGAGGTAGAACAAATGACTCCAGGGTACTTTCTCCTGAGAGAAAGTCGAACACTGCTGTGAAGAGGTAGGGTAGCCCTGTGCAAGTTCTGTGTATTGCACCCACTTTGCAAATCAGGGTTTTTGGTGGGGATGCTTGAGCTGGGGAGGATGGGTCCTTGTCCTTCTGACCCTGAGCTCTGATCCTCTAGGTTCTAATCAGACAGGAAAGGATTTCCCTCCTTCTCTGACAAGCTTCCTCTGAATAAAGGATTAAAGAACAGAGAATTGCACTGAGAGGAAAAAGGCATAAACAAAAATGGATTTCAGTACTTCAGTGCAACTTCATTTTACAGATTTTAGCTTATTTAACAAAAAAAACAAAAACAGATTCTTTCGGTCTTGGACATACCACAAAGTAGGTGTCTCTCATGATGAATTCTTGGGAGAAAGATAACATGCTGTCAGCACAGGATAAAAGTTGTGTTCCTGTTCAAAAGTTATAGGAGTGAAGGGTGCAACACTGAGTAGCAAAGACTTCCAGGAAGGAGAGAATCAAGGCATGAATCAGCAAGCATGAACAAAAAAATCTTAAAATGTCAAAGAGTAGACATCTGTTTTGAGATATGGATTTCTTTCTCATCTTTGATTTCAGCCAAGACTTTATTTTCTCAGTCTGCTCTGAGGTCTACATTTTGGAATGTGGTGATTAGAAGTGTGTGATTATTCCAGTACTTTCATTCACAAATGAGGAGAGAAAACAAAAATATGCCATGAAATAAATTATATAATATCAATATATTTTTTATGACCTTCATTAGTCTAAACATAATATTATAATATATTAGTATTTTTCACTTTCTGTTCCCACTCTTCTTTCTTCCCATTTTTAAACTAGGGAATCTGATATAGCCTTGCATAAAACGTATTTTTTTTTACTGATTATTTTAACATGTTTCTGTTAAATTTTTGCTGTATGTGAAGTGCAAACTTCTAGACTTCATGTGAACAGTCTTAATTTCAACAGGGGGTTGTTTTTTTGATCTTATTCTGACACTGGCTCTGAGCTGTTTGGAAATAATCTTTGTAGGAGGGAAGAGAGGGAAGGGAAAGAGGAAGAGAAGGTGGGGGTGTACAGCTGTAGACTAGTCAAGTAACTTGATTTCTAAACAAATGCTGGAATAAAAATTCCAAACACCTGTAAGTACTTGAAAGATCAAAATGAGATGAACTGTGGTCAAGAACTCATGTCAAGTCAATATTATTTCCTTCTTTGACAGGATAACAGGTCTGTTGTGCAGATGGAAAGCAGTAAATTTCATCTGCCTTGGCATTGTTAGGGTTTTTGGTACTGTTTCTTACGACATGTTCATACACTAAATAGAGAAATATGGCCAAGGTAATGTACAATTAGCTGTGTGCAGGACTTTGAATTCAGATTTCAAACAACCTTGCTACTGAGAATACTGTCAAAAAAGTAGACTAGGTACTGGGCGGCCTTGCAAGGGTCTTTTCTGGGTTTGATACTAAAGTGTATTTTCTTCAATAGCCTAGGTGATAGAGAGTATGCTATGGAGTTCTCAGATGTTATGCAACTGGAAGGGGTTTAAAGCATGCTGGAGGACAGGATAAATATTGAAAATGATCTTGATGAGCTAGGGTAGTTTGGAGGACAGGGGAGGAGAAATAAGAAGCATTTCAATAGGAAGATGCACAAGATCTGCAGCCAGTAGGAGTAAGACAATGCAAAAGCAAAATACAAATGTGCAAATGTGATTCTAAAGCAGAAAATGAATGAACATTGCCTTTTTCTGTACCATCTCTTCCTGTGGTTCTCCCTTTACAATACCTGTGTATAGAGTGTTTCTTTCCTGTATGTTCTTTGTCTATTGGATCTGCCTTTGTGCCTTGGCCTTGGCCTCATTCTGTCCTTTGTGCTTCAAAATTGTTTTTGCTCCTCATTCATTTCCGGGTGTATGCTTTCTTTGTGAGTTCAGATTATTGATCACCCATGACTTTATCAAGCTGATCTCTTTTTAAGTGCAATTGCTTTATTTTTTCTTTAAAGAAGTGTACTACTTTTCTGCCAGTGAAATATCATCAATTCCTGGAATCTGGTGTCTTCTGTCTTGATGTCCACTGTTCTTGTTCTTCCCCTTTTTTTTCCTAGAAATACTAAACTATCATGCAATGATGCTGCTACTTGACTTGCTTTTGCATGTGCAGCTGGTTCCCCTAGAAGCGTTGCTGAACATTGGGGGTCTCCTTCTCTATCTGGTTTCTTCACCTTCCCTTTCAAAGCTGGCCTTCCCAAGTCATTAATAGAATTTGGTTTTCTTTCCCAACTCTAGGACACAGATTTTCAGACAACTATTATGCGTCACTTTTCTGACAGGGTGCTGTCTATTCTCACCTTTACCTGGGCGCTTCCAGCTGAGCATCTTCCACTATCCCTGTGGAGCCAAGGTGCGGAGCATGTGGTCCTCTGGCACAGGGCAGCAGCATGTCTCTGCCCCGACCCCAGCTGTCTTCTGAACAGACTTACTCTGCTACACATCCAACCTATACGAACTATCCCATCCATTCTCAGTTATGCTAATTGGCATAGGTAGTCACACTTGATATTTAACATGTTCAGGTTCTTCTATTCAGTTTCCCACATTTCTTCCACTAGTACAGATGTCTAAAGTGTTCTGTAGGTGGACTGTTTGTTTTTGTCTTCTTGCTACCTTGTATGACTTATTTTAAGGAATAATCATTGTCATCTCTCTATCTCACTTCTTCCCATGTCTTCCTTTGCTCCACTTCTGCCCGGACTCACATAGTTATAACATGTTTGGTTTTATGTCACAGGTGCTAGGTAAGCTTATTCTTTCTTATTGAAAGCAGCCTTTGTTATGTTGGGAGAGGAAAAAAAAAGGCAGATATAATTCGCAGGTCATCAGGAAAGGTATTTCCTGTGAAGAGAGAAGATATTAGTGGTAAGACGCTATTGAAACACAGATCTGGAAGAAGGGAACAGGAGAAACAAAATCTGACAAGAAGCAATGCAGATACATGGTATTAAGGGGTCAGAGATCACCTGGTGTAAAAGAGGCTGATCTCTTTTGCCTAACAAAATAAAGACAGAGAAAGGGATTGTTATTCATAGATAAATCTGGAGCCTGAACGCAATGCGAAAGAGCTAGTTAAGGTGAAGGATGATTGATGCTGAAACAATTGTATGTAAATAGGTTACAAACAACTTCAGGCTAGACACTGGAAGATGGCTGCTGACGAAGGGAGAAAACAAGTTCCTGGAGAAGCTTCAACTAGAAGAAGGGTTTAGGCTATGTTGTGGCAGAGAGAAAAAAGATCCAAAAGAAGAGTAATAATATGAAAATACTCTGGCTGCGGGGTTGCAGGAGACATGGTAAAATGGCCCAATAGTACCTTTCAGTCCTGTGCTTTAGACAAAATTTAATACATTAAATTCTGTCTCACATGTTCACTTTTATTTTCTTTTTTGACACAAACATTCTTATATCCCTTATGTAATTAACAGCAGGGATTGATTTAACAAAACTGCACCAATCTACCTGGCATGGTTCTTTGAAACTGTGAGATAAAAGGAGTAGTTTTCAGAAGAGAGAAAAGAGTGACTCTTTGGTTTTAAGGATTATTTAAAGGGCTAAGTGGTAACTACTTGTTATGTTTAATTTATTCTTTGTCTCCAAAGATTGATTACTCATCTTAAAATCAATGGTTGCCTAGTGACAAGCAATTATGCTATAATTTGAATTCTTGTGTACAGATAAAATATTGTCTTGGCCCATAATGATGATAGCTAGTCTGAAGATATGGTTGTATCAGAGTTTTGAGGTTTTCAACAAGAAATATACATCAGTTTTGACATTTCTGTAAGCCTCTTGCACAGTTCAGTTAATGTGTGGAAGAATTTGCTTGATGTCATTTGTGTTTATATTCAAGGGTAGAATAAGGAGACACTTTTTGTTTGTTTGGTTGGTTTGGCTTGTTTTTTATCCTATAATATATTTTTAAAATCTTTTTGCCAAATAAAAATAAATAAAAATGAAATGAAAATCTGTGCAGGTCTTCTCTGGTGTGAGCTCTGGCTGTCTGAGCATTACTGACACTGGCAGAATCAGTTGTCTGCCACTTATTTCTTTCAGTTCATTTGAACAGGAGAGTAAATTCCTGGTGGATGTGAATTTGCTGATTTTGAGTTGCCTCAAAATACTGAAATAAGACATTCAAAAGACAAGTCACAAGAACCGTAATAGAATTATATTGTTCTTATTTAAAAACTTCGTTTGTGCTTCTGCAGTTTCATGTTATTGCAAATTAGATTCTTTTCAAATTGTTTTTCTGAAAATTAAAGTGAAAATAAAATACATAACAAAGGAAAGAGAAGATATATTACCACTGTATCATCCTTAATTTATGAGGAACATGATTTTTTAGAAGATGTTTATTATTTCTGTCAGATTTCACATGTACAGAAGTTTCAGACCAGAATTATTTTTTTATTGGATCTGGTCAATATATGCATTTTCATGGGGGAGGTGTGTGAGGTCTCCACAGTTTCTTCAGGAACATCAATGCTACTTATTTTGGTTGGAGTTTCCGAGGGAGCAGCTGTCATATTTGCTCCATTTGCGGCCGTGGAGGTGAAGTGCAGCACCTGGCTGTGCTGGAAGCATTTCACTGCTCACTGGAGGCCAGTGGAGGCTGGGAAAAGTGCAAGGAACCCTCTTCTGAGGGATGCTTATGTGCAAAATCATCCAGCTTGCTTATGGCAGTCTTGTGGGTGATTTTTTTTATGTTTCGGTTGGAATATGTATTACCACTATATAGACAAAACCCAAACACTTACATGATATAAAAATTGCTTGTAAGAGTTTATTAATGAGCAACAGGAGTAGTGAATTTTAAATGCTACAGAACGCTACTGTTATGCAATCACTTTCCTTTTTTTTTAATCTACAAGACTGTATCCTTTTTAAAAAAGTTTTCGTACACAAAATTGACTTCTCGCATATGGTCTGTGCTTTAAGTGTAGTGATGAATGTGACATCATATGGTGGAATTCTGAGCTTAAAATGTTGTCTATTTTGATATGCCATTTTAATTAATACCTTATATAAATAGCACATCAAAGTCTTCATATAAAAATGAAGCAGCAATATATTTTCTTGCCAGTGAGACACAACATGGGAGCATCTTGTAGGGATTTAAGTATACATGATGCTTTTTTTTCCCTGGTTCTTGTTTCACTTTGCTTTTTCTTCTATTTAATAAAGAAAGGACCTGGAATCATGATGGACCATCAAATAAACATGAGGACTTAGTAAAGTGATGTCATCTTCATATTTTTTGCATCCATGGAGAGCTGAATGGAAATCTGAAGAAACCACAGGGAAATGCATATTACTTGTGTATGTGGAATCAGCTATTATTTTACAGCAGATACTGTAAAAAATATTTGAAACAGCTCAGAAAGGAACCGTAAGAAAGAAGTACAAATATTTTCTTCAAAAGAGTTTGGTGGATTCAGTTTCTCCTGGAGGAAGTTTTCATTTGGCTGGGTCCTTTGTGTTGAGGCAGAGCAAGTGGCAGTGGCAAGAAGGGCATCTTCCATCCGCAGGCATGGTGGGTGTCACACAGCCGGAGCTGGGGAAGTGCTGAGGAGAGAGGAGAGCCTTCCGAAACCTCACTGAAATCAGCATGGGGAAATGGGGAATTGTGCTGATGAGGCTTAAAAATTAGAGAGAGATATCCTTTTAATCTGCTTTACGTCAAAGGCCAGTTTATCTTAATGGTAGCTATACTTTAGGACCAGGTATACATCAGTATGTAACCAGTGGAGCCTGTTTAAAAGGAAAACGTTTCCTGTGCTTAATTGTCCACGAGAGGGAGCTGGAACTGTCTTGAAATGTCAGCTATAAAGCCTGCCAAACAATGCAGGCTAAACTCATCCTTGAAGTGCTTGCAGTATCTTTCCGTGCAAGCCAGCTGCTGCAGAGAAACGCTGTTCGGAACAGCCGGAGAACAGCTCTAATCCACTGAAACTGCAATCAGAAAGTAAATTCCTCTCCTTTAAATATATATATATGTATACACACACTGATAGGTATTACACCAAGGAATTATTAGCAGCACAAAGAAATTCTGCTATGGCATTGCAAAACAGAAGTGTCTCACTGCCTTGGTCAGATAATTAGCAAAAAAATGTGGTTTTTTATCTGCATTTATCGTGGTGCATATCAGAGGCAGGAGGCAAACTGGGAGGTGGGGGGGGATGGAGGTGGCAGTTCTGGAATGACTGGAAATAAAATATACAGTGCCTCGCTGTGCATCAAAAGGTAGGAATGCTTTTTGGATCACTGAGCTGGATCTGTAAAGCTAAGCTTCCTAGTGACTTAAACACAAACAAAACAGCAAAGCCATTGACTGGGACCTTCTTCTAGGACTGTGCGTGCTAAATGGAAAGAAAATCAGATTTATAAAATCTGTTAGTGGCTGATAATGGATTTCAGAATGACTTGGGGTTCTGAAATCAGCAGTAATAAAAAAAGACTGAAATAATTGGCCTGAAAGAAGAGTCAGGGATACAGTGAAATACTACTGCTAAAATAGGACAGACTCTACTTCCTCTGGCATGTCAG
Organism: Chauna torquata; assembly: GCA_013399475.1. NCBI lineage: Eukaryota > Metazoa > Chordata > Aves > Anseriformes > Anhimidae > Chauna > Chauna torquata. The sequence goes on along the minus strand of VXAL01017822.1, from coordinate 27,241 downwards.
TGTCCCTAAACAAGGTCAGCTGGAACTGCTGGTTGAACAGATGAAACTAAGGCTGAAGCCTACACTGGGAATGTGAAGCTTGCTGAGCAAAGTTACAGCTTTTCCAGGGAGATTCCTGGGTCAGAGAAGCGTCCAGCATCAAGCATCGAATGCAGGGGTTTGCACACATGAAGATCTATAGGTACATAAGAAGAATGAGAAATTACTGAAAACTTTTAAATGGGCAAAGTATGAAAATACTCTTATTTTCAAATCAACAGCATGAAGCAACAGCAATCTCGTTTTTGCGCCGAAAACTTGGTGGTTGTGTCATCAGAACCTCAGGGAAACACATTACAAACCAAACCACTCTGCTTTGGGCATGAGGTGGAAGGACTTCAGGATTTGAAATATGTGTGCGTGTGAAAGAGAGGAAGTGCCCCACCTGCAGTTCACTCCAGAGGCAAAACACCTAACTAAATTACTGTGCTCAGTGACTGGCCAGTGTCTGCTTGGTACGGTGTGCAAATCAAGCTGCCTTGACGTTAGGCTCCATGGCAGTTTTGCCTGTGTGTGATGTTAGTCCTGGCCTGAGCTTGGTGTCTAGTGCACCTGATGGCCAGCATGAAGCCGGAGCAAAGGCTGGGTGAAAGAATGAATGGGAAAAAAATGTGTTAAGACAGGATATGTTCTTTACTGCAAATTCTTATTTTTTATTTATTTGGGAGGAGGGTTATGTGGATATGCAGACACTTGCTGTATCATGCCCTGCGGTAGAATCGCTGGGGGGCTTCCTTTTGTTTGTGCTGAGAGCAACGTGGTGTTGCGGGAGGAGGGTGCAGCGACAGGCAGTATCTCATTTGTTTGAGTCCTGAAAATTTCACTTGACGTACATAAAACTGAGCTGCTTGTAACTAGGGACTAAATCTGGTAACTTTGGTATTGCCAAGGCCAAAGAGCTTTTGGTTGAAGGCTTCTCTTAATATGCTTTACTGCAGGTCACTCCACCACTTTGCCCTTTGGTCTGTTAAAATCAGCCAAATACTGAAACATGATACTCTTGAGGATTATGCAAACAAAGGGAATATTTGCATATAGAGAATAATATTGACATTTGCGTGTACACTGTGCCACTTTAAATCACACTGGACAAAGTTATAATTCAGGCTGCTTTGTTGGGTTTACATGCTGTATAAGTTATGACTAATTCTTACAAAGTGCATCGCTAGAGAGCTCAGGAACAAAGTAATGCATAGCTAAAACTCATAATCAAAGTCTAATATTAACAGGTAATGCAAACAACCGGAACATTATATAGCACTCAAATGCATTTAAAATAGCCACCGAGTTATTAGCAACAATTGAAATGCACTCAGATTTTTCTTCAGTCAGCTTGCTTTATCAAAAACATCCTTTAAGAGCCAGTACGTTACAACTACCCTCTTTTCTGATGCTAGCAATCATATGATGGAGTAGCTGTATGGGAGGAAATATATTTGAGGAAGCGTCTTAGCAACTATGTTAATTGTTAAGTAAAAATAACTTTCTGTCTCGTAATGGAGAAATTTTTGCCAAATACCAAGATGTTTTTTTCCAAAGATTACTTGTGTATAAATATTATGAAATCATAAAGTAAATTCATTTTCGATGATAAATATCTTCTCTTATTTGTTCCTTTATTAAAAAAAAAGCAAAAAAAAAAAAAGCAATATATTCAGCAAAGAAGGGGAAAAAAACCTAGGAACTCAAGAGTCAGACAATATACGGGTATAGTTACTGACTACTTTTTTGGTTTAGGTGACAAAGGGAAAGCAGAGGCTGTACTAACCTTTATGAAAGAACACATCCATAGGGAAAGAATTTATTTTTATGTCAGACAGGGAGATATCAGCTGTCCTATTCAACAGTTAAGGGCAGCGAAAGAGGGTGTTTAACTTATGTTAACCTAGTGACTAAAATGCAACCTCAGTGCTGGTGTTTCTCTGAGGCTAAAGGTGCACTTACCCAGAACATCTCATTTACAGAAACTATAAAATACTCTTCTGCAGTTAGTTTATGAACTTGACCTACGTTAAAGTAGAAAATCTTTTCCAGTAAGTTAGTTATCTGTTAGTGTTTCAACATAATATTTTAGTTTAAAATATTTGTTTTTCTTTCAGTATTTATTTTTCTCACTATGCATATAATCCCAAAATTATATTCTCATTATTATTACATTGCATAAATCTCCATATCTGCTCTATATTGCAAGGCTTTTTGTTTGTCATTGTATAGCATTTCAAAAATTTTAAGTGGACTTTTTGTCTACTTATGCAAGAAGTTTTTCTGGTTCCCAACACATATCTGGATATCAACGATAGTTGTAGATAACCAGTATTTGCAAGAACAAAGTGTGAAAATTGGGAATCTCTGGTGGATATAGGTGTAACCACAGTATGGACAGTAATACTATAGCAGCTGACAAAGTAAATGAAATGATTGTAATGTATGATAGGTAATTAACCTATGACATTTGGGAATCCCAGATTCAGTGTGGTACGTATTTATATCAAGAAAAAGAAAGCACAGATCCTATAAATTAGGCATCCTGATGTTATACCATGAGAGAGAAAACTCTGATAGTAGTAGCTACCCTGTTAGCCACTTGTCTTGCTTTCTTGGTTTTCCTTATCAAGGATTGTGTGACTACAGATTTTCTCTTTTGCTTGTTAAAACTTCTCTTATAGAGCCAGCCAAAACGCCGTGGTTGTGAAGGCTAGTATTAAGACTGTATTAATGAGGCCGTGGCCTCATTTGTGTTGTGCAGGGCTCTCATTCAAAGAAATTCAAATGAAATTCGTCTGAAACTGAAGGGGGAAGAAGAATGTTACTACATAAGAAGTTGTGAAATCACAATAAAATTGATGAATCAATATAAAAATGAAATTGCAATGCCTAAATTTCCAGCACAGTGGATAGTAAGCAGAATACCAAGTGGGAAGGTGGCCTAGCTTTCCCACACTGAGTTTGAAATCCAGCTGAACAGTGCATTCCAATGTTAAAAATAACTCCAGCTAAGCAATTTAAGTTAAAAGGGTTTTGGTACCTGTCCTGCAGATTTCGGTATAGTAGCCCATGTGTCGCATGTCCAGTAACTGGGAGATCACTGCAGTCCACAAGTTGGGATTTGGGGCTGGGGGAGGCTGGCGCTGCCCTTTGCCTGAAGCAAGGTCCTGCAGTGAGGGGGTGCTTCCCACCTACCCCATGCTGCTTCTGGTCACCAGCAATGGAGAAGATGCTGCTGCCGGAGCCTGGGCACTGCCAGCCAGTGTCATAGCCAGGGAAAACAAGTTGGGCAGTAATCAAAGAGGAGTCAGAGGGTGAAAATGTGGCATCTGAGTATTACTGAGTGCTGTGAAATGCTTATGTCCAGATGGTTAGATAATTGCAATATAACATCCCCAAGCAATGGAAATCAGCAAGCAATTCCTTCAGAGACTTTGCCATCCATTGTGCTCTTTAAAGACCTCACAAGTAGCCAGTTACAAGGGCTGCATTTTAGCTTTCAAAGGTTGGTCTGTGATGAAAGCATAGTTCCCAACTTGATAATCACCAGTCATGTAGCAGAAATAAAATCCAGATTATAGTTTATAGAGTGAAGAAATACTAAGGAGCATCTCCATGGTTTTGTAAAGCTAACACAGGAGGCTTCAAGTTGCCAAGGGATATTTGAAGTTTTTTTTCATGTGCGCAGGGTCCTCAGCAGAAGTTACGAGTTGTTCTTAAATTTGCACATCTTCCAATACAATCATATATTGTTTAGTCAAAGCCTATAATCACTGCCAAATATCAAGTACCAAATGTCTTAAGTTGCCTTGGTGGTGCAGCATGTAAGTGGTGTTGGGCATTCACTGGTTATCTGTATCATGGACTTACAGTTCATCGTGATTTGCATGACATGTTTGTGATCACACCAGATCAAATGGGTTTGAGGGCTGGATGGAAGTGTGATTGCCTGCCCCAGCTCTACCAAGGCTCACTGACCAGGCTGATGGTTGTTCATAAGGCTCCAGAGCATTGTCTGGTTAGGTATCTGCTAAATTTAAAGAACCAGACCTACTTAAGTTAGACGATCTTCCAAATCACAGAATCACACAATGGTTAAGGTTGGAAGGGACCTCTGGAGGTCATCTGGTCCATCCTCCCTACTTAAGCAGGGACAACTAGAGCAGGTTGCCCAGGGCCATTTCCAGATGACACCGGACGTAATGGATTTCAGTTAAGACTGTGGCAAGGACTGGCAGCCTATACAAATCTGATGGGGTGTAAACTGTAGAAGTCTTAATCCATATCAGGTCAAGAACATATATGATGTGAACCATATATGAACCAGGTGATCAGGCCTGTCAGCATGAGTTTATGAGGGGCAGGTCCTGCTTGACGCACCTGATCACCTTCTATCTATGACGAGGTGACCTGCTTAGTGGATGAGGGAAAGGCTGTGGATGTGGTCTACCTAGACTTCAGTAAGGCTTTTGACACTGTTTCCCACAGCATTCTCCTGGAGAAGCTGGCTGCTTATGGCTTGGATGGGCTTACGCTTCGTTGGATTAAAAACTGGCTAGGTGGCTGGGCCCAAAGAGTTGTGGTGAGTGGAGTTATATCCAGTTGGAGGCCAGTCACTGGTGGCGTCCCCCAGGGCTCAGTACTGGGGCCAATCCTCTTGAAGGTCTTTGTCAATGATCTGGACGAAGGGATCGAGTGCACCCTCAGTAAGTTTACAGATGACACCAAGCTGGGTGGGAGTGTTGATCTGCTCGAGGGTAGGAAGGCTCGGCAGAGGGATCTGGATAGGCTGGACCGATGGGCTGAGGCCAACAGTATGAAGTTCAACAAGGCCAAGTGCCGGGTCCTGCACTTGGGGCACAACAACTCAATGCAACACTCCAGGCTGGGGGAAGAGTGGCTGGAAAGCTGCCTGGTGGAAAGGGACCTGTGGGTACTGGTTGGCACCCAGCTGAATATGAGCCAGCATTGTGCTCAGGTGGCCAAGAAGGCCAACAGCACCCTGGCTTGTATCAGAACTAGTGTGGCCAGCAGGACTAGGGAAGTGATTGTCCCTCTGTACTCAGCTCTGGTGAGGCCGCGCCTCAAATACAGTGTTCAGTTTTGGGCCCCTCACTCCAAGAAGGACATCGAGGTGCTGGAGCGTGTCCAAAGAAGGGCAACGAAGCTGGTGAAGGGTCTGGAGAACAAGTCTTATGAGGAG